>OX155892.1:5483394-6083394 GCA_944588485.1 Phosphuga atrata | reverse complement strand
GGTCGATGAAAGACCCACCGAACAGTATTCCGACATTGGTGGCTTGGATAAGCAAATTCAGGAGTTGATTGAAGCTGTCGTTCTTCCCATGACGCACAAAGAAAAGTTTTTGAATCTTGGCATCCATCCACCAAAAGGTAATAAAATGTTAAAGATCTTAAATCTTTGGGTACAAAAATTATTTGACATCTAGCATTTGCATATTACATATGTTTAAATTGTCATGCATTCTTAAATAAATATGTACCCAAAGGGTTAAAATAATTTCATAAATATTTATGTGTAAACATTTTTAATACAAAACTTTGGTACTTACGTACTAACGCCACCACAGCTACAGATTTGAACAAAATGGATGGTTAGATTAGGTTATAATGGAGCAGATAAATCTAGACCACATATCGCTCAGTAGCACGACCTCCTCTCGATCTGAAATAAGAAAAAATATTGGATAAGGGTTAGATTAGGTTATATTAGAGCAGATAAATACAGACCACATATCGCTTGGTAGCGCGACCTCTTCCTGTGGTGGCGTAAATACGTAAGTACCTAAACTTTTTTTTTCTCATCAACCAATGTGGGTCTAGGTAGGTAAGCCCTTGAAAACAAAGTGGCCTTTTGTATTTGCCCACATTGTTCCATTCATGTAAATAGATCCAGCCCCTGTATTAGGTCTAGGAGTCTATGTGCCATGTTCTTCACAGGGATCTCATTTGCTGTAATGCTAAGGTCGGGTCTCCTATGTGCAATTGCTTCACAATGGAAGGTTATATGAGAGGCAGTTTCATCCTCTTCATAGTAATAATAATAATATTTTATTTACGGTTTCCCATTTAACAACATAAATATTAAAACAATAATTACAAGAATAGACAATTTACAAGAAACATACGAGTATCAAATTCATCATTAAACATCATCACAGAAACATCATTATCAATTTACTTATTACTTCATAGTAATATTCATTATACTTATTACTTCTTATTTATTACTTCAATAATTATATCATTATACTTATTACTTCTTAGTAAACACTGCGCAATCAGATCAATCACTCCGATCCCGAAACATCGCCCAAATTAGACGAGCCAAAAGCAGACGAGACTTGACTCCTAAAGGATTTTAAAGTCAGAATAAAGAAGTCCAAATCACTACACTTGTCTGCACATTCTAGTGAGAGAACTGTTCATACCGTAAAATGTGCACCCAGCCTGCACATTCTAGTGAGAGAACTGTTAATTTTGTAATTTGTTCGGTGAAATCGTACATAAAATAACTCAACTCCTCTAGTAGCGCGTTGGGGTACATTTAAAGTTATTAGAAAGAGAAGCTCTGGGGACTTTACTGGGCCATTAACGATTTTAAACAGCGTACATACATCAAGTATATCTCGTTTATTCTTTAGTCCGTCCAACCTGAGCAGCAGCTTAAGGTCAGAATAACTAATCCGCTCACACAGAATCCCCAGCTTATATGCTATAATTCTTAAAATTTTCTTTGGACTTCAACATATTAGTATGGATCTGATAATATGGTGACCAAAGGGGACTTGCATACTCAAGGATGGACCTGACAAATGCACAAAACAAAGTCCTAAAACAGTAAATATCACTAAAATCTTTCAGGGTACGAGAAATAAAGCCCAACAATTTCATGACCCTATTCCTAATATAGTGAATATGAAAGTCAAATGTAAATTCACTACCCACATGGACACCCAAATCTGTAAATTTGTCAACTCTTTCTAGAAGCACATTATTCAATTTGTACGGAAATAAAACAGAACTCTTCTTCCTGGTAACAGTCAAAACCTGACATTTTTTAATAATTTGCTTTAATCCATTGTTTATGCTCCATACTGATAGGCAGTTTAAATCATTCTGCAATCTCAAATTGCAAATCTCAATGCTCAATCAAGCAATCATCATAGCTATGTATGACATTGAACATCTTCAAGTCATCTGCATAAAGAAGGGAATGACAGAATTTAAGGTGGGATGATATATAATTGATAAATATATTGAAAAGTAGAGGGGCCAAGTGTGATCCCATGGGACCCATAGTATAGTCTGCACAGTGGTTCATCTCCCCAGATCCCCATTTCGTGCAGATGTTCTCATATTGGGCAGTGTCCTATGAGTAGGCCTGCCACAACTGTGATTTGCTTCCTTAATAGTTGCAGGATTTCAGCAGTTAAAGAAACTGATGAATTTTCTAGCATTCGTTTACTATTTTTCTGGCCATTTATTTTATCCCACTATAGCCGGTGCTTACTAGCTACCACAGATTTCATTTCGGGCCATGGTTTTGGTAATGTAGGCGTCCCTGTTGGCACTCATGTTTGCTTTGTTAGCACCATCCCAACTTGTCTGCCATTTCGTTTCCTACTATAGTCCATTTTTTTAAAGAATGCAGTACAGGGAAGATAGGGCTTATTTGACCTTGTTCTCTGATTGGCTTAAATCGAGGAGAAGTTCACACCGACGATATTTACTTCTCCATCTCAACCTCTTTTCTCTCTTTCTTTTCACATACCTAGCAGCTGTTAGTTGTCAATGGCTGCTGTGTCAATTCACAATTATCATCTGATCTGTTTGTATCATTCAGATTTTTTGCGTTTTTCTCCATTTATATGTTTGTATTTTATTACTATTATTGCCATTTGGAGTATTTAATTAATAATAATAAGATATTCAATGAAACCATTAATATATTGCCAATTTTATATTCAAGTAACTATATTTGAATTTTGCTCCAAATTTTGTAACTAGATTGAACATTTGTCATAGTGTAAATCAGGTTTCTAGTTACTGCATTCTTAAAAAAAATGGACTATAGTCCCCTATGGCTCGGTACCCAAGCAAGTGTGACCCTGTTGTGCCAGAGCCTTGGGGTTCTGAAGGCAGTTCTATGTTGTATTAGATTTAATTTCATGGCACATTGAGGCATTTTTAGCTGCCCGACTCTCCGTGAAAATTTGGATGTTTCTACTTTTGTAGTCGCATCTTTAGATTTTCATCGCGATGGCGTGTATTTCCGTATGGAATGTCGTGGTATGTGATCCAAGGGGTACAGACATGCTGTACCTCAGGGATGTTCCGCAGATTCTTGCGCCAGTCCTTTCTGGAGCCATCTGTGTACCAGTTTAGCCCACCTTGTCTTGTGTCCAACGTAGTTGTGTTTTGAAGGGTAGATTGGATGATCTAATTTCGGCATTGAGTCTCCCTCAATATTGAGGTTTGGCTCTGATATTACATCCATTAAGAGCGATTCTCATATACGCGACACTCAGCTACGCGACGTCACGCGACATCGCCTGTCAAATAATGATTACATTGTTTTAAATGGGCACGTTCTCACTATGGCTACGCGACGTGCCCATTTAAAATAATGTGATCATTATTTGACAGGCGATGTCGCACGACTAGGGATTGCAATCCAGTGTCATTTTCAATCCGGCCGAATTTCTAGCATCTCAACATTTTCTTCTAGTGCCTATTCGTCTTGGCTATGATGACCTTGTTGACTGCTGCAAACAGTTCTGTGGTTGTTTTTGAATACCACGTCCTTAGGTTCTTGAGCCATGATATCCTTCTTCTTCTGGGCCCTCTCTTTCCAAACACTTTTCCTTGGAGGATGATGATGCCCGAGATATTTCAGTTTCCTTCTCTTAATCGTGTTCATCACCTCTTTTTCCTTCCCCATTCTTTCCAGTATTGTTTCATTGGCCACTCTATCTACCCATGATATTCTAAGGATCCTTCTGTATAGCCACATCTCGAAGGCTTCGAGTTTATAGCATAGCAGCGCAGGATTTTTACGTTGATATCTAATTTGAGGTTGTGGCTTTTGAAGAGCTTAAACATTTTGAAGAAGGAATCTCTTGCTTTTTCTATTCTATATCTGATTTCTTGTGAGTGGTCCCACTGTTCATTTACTAAGGTTCCCAGGTAGACAAGTTTGGATGCCCACTCTATTGGTATATTTATAATATTCTATTGGTATCTATATGTTTAATTAATAGTTGGCAGTTTTCTTTCTTCTCTTATGACCATAAATTTTGTTTTGTTGATGTTCATTTGTAGCCCATATCGTTCACTTACTTCATTCACTTTTCTTCTTCGTTCATTAGCTGTTGTACCTTCTATACTATCCCCAAATATGACGGTATCATCTGCATATTGGATATTATTCAGTCGTTCACTGTTTACAAGAATTCCATTCTCATCGTTTTCCAGAGCCTCTCTAAATATCTCTTCTGAATACAGATTGAATATCAGAGGGGAGATGATACACCCTTGTCGTACGCCCCGCGGAATGTTAACTGCCTCTGTTGTTTTATCTCTAGCGTTGATTTTTGCGGTGGCTGTCCGGTCCGGTACCGGTTTTTTATAATTCTGACGTCTTTATCATCCATTCCGGTGCCTTTCAGCACTTGTATCATCTTCTGGTGTTGGACTTTGTCAAACGACTTTTGGTAGTCCACAAAGCAGGTATAAATGTCGCAATTCATGTCCCTACACCATTGGAATAATATTTGTATAAACACACTTGTATGTTGGAAACACAGTGCTTCTCTTGTTCCCACTCCTTTCATGAAGCCAAATTGTGTGTCTGCTTTGGGATTTGGGAATACCCTGTCTTTTTGGACTTTTGGACATACCATAAAATGTGCACCCAGTCTGCACATTCTAGTGAGAGAACTGTTAATTTTGTAATTTGTTCGGTGAAATCGCTCATAAAATAACTCAACTCCTCTAGTAGCGTGTTGGGGTACATTTAAAGTTATTAGAAAGAGAAGCTCTGGGGACTTTACTGGGCCATTAACGATTTTAAACAGCGTACATACATCAAGTATATCTCGTTTATTCTTTAGTCCATCCAACCTGAGCAGCAGCTTAAGGTCAGAATAACTAATCCGCTCACACAGAATCCCCAGCTTATATGCTATAATTCTTAAAATTTTCTTTGGACTTCAACATATTAGTATGGATCTGATAATATGGTGACCAAAGGGGACTTGCATACTCAAGGATGGACCTGACAAATGCACAAAACAAAGTCCTAAAACAGTAAATATCACTAAAATCTTTCAGGGTACAAGAAATAAAGCCCAACAATTTCATGACCCTATTCCTAATATAGTGAATATGAAAGTCAAATGTAAATTCACTACCCACATGGACACCCAAATCTGTAAATTTGTCAACTCTTTCTAGAAGCACATTATTCATTTTGTACGGAAATAAAACAGAACTCTTCTTCCTGGTAACAGTCAAAACCTGACATTTTTTAATAATTTGCTTTAATCTATTGTTTATGCTCCATACTGATAGGCAGTTTAAATCATTCTGCAATCTCAAGCAATCATCATAGCTATGTATGACATTGAACATCTTCAAGTCATCTGCATAAAGAAGGGAATGACAGAATTTAAGGTGGGATGATATATAATTGATAAATATATTGAAAAGTAGAGGGGCCAAGTGTGATCCCATGGGACCCATAGTATAGTCTGCACAGTGGTTCATCTCCCCAGATCCCCATTTCGTGCAGATGTTCTCATATTGGGCAGTGTCCTATGAGTAGGCCTGCCACAACTGTGATTTGCTTCCTTAATAGTTGCAGGATTTCAGCAGTTAAAGAAACTGATGAATTTTCTAGCATTCGTTTACTATTTTTCTGGCCATTTATTTTATCCCACTATAGCCGGTGCTTACTAGCTACCACAGATTTCATTTCGGGCCATGGTTTTGGTAATGTAGGCGTCCCTGTTGGCACTCATGTTTGCTTTGTTAGCACCATCCCAACTTGTCTGCCATTTCGTTTCCTACAATAGTCCATTTTTTTAAAGAATGCAGTACAGGGAAGATAGAGCTTATTTGACCTTGTTCTCTGATTGGCTTAAATCGAGGAGAAGTTCACACCGACGATATTTACTTCTCCATCTCAACCTCTTTTCTCTCTTTCTTTTCACATACCTAGCAGCTGTTAGTTGTCAATGGCTGCTGTGTCAATTCACATTTATCATCTGATCTGTTTGTATCATTACACACAGATTTTTTGCGTTTTTCTCCATTTATATGTTTGTATTTTATTACTATTATTGCCATTTGGAGTATTTAATTAATAATAATAAGATATTCAATGAAACCATTAATATATTGCCAATTTTATATTCAAGTAACTATATTTGAATTTTGCTCCAAATTTTGTAACTAGATTGAACATTTGTCATAGTGTAAATCAGGTTTCTAGTTACTGCATTCTTAAAAAAAATGGACTATAGTCCCCTATGGCTCGGTACCCAAGCAAGTGTGACCTTGTTGTGCCAGAGCCTTGGGGTTCTGAAGGCAGTTCTATGTTGTATTAGATTTAATTTCATGGCACATTGAGGCATTTATAGCTGCCCGACTGTCCGTGAAATTTTGGATGTTTCTACTTTTGTAGTCGCATCTTTAGATTTTCACGAGCAGAGATCGCGATGGCGTGTATTTCCGTATGGAATGTCGTGGTATGTGATCCAAGGGGTACAGACATGCTGTACCTCAGGGATGTTCCGCAGATTCTTGCGCCAGTCCTTTCTGGAGCCATCTGTGTACCAGTTTAGCCCACCTTGACATGTGATTGTCTTCTTGTCTTGTGTCCAACGTAGTTGTGTTTTGAAGGGTAGATTGGATGATCTAATTTCGGCATTGAGTCGCCCTCAATATTGAGGTTTGGCTCTGATATTACATCCATTAAGAGCGATTCTCATATACGCGACACTCAGCTACGCGACGTCACGCGACATCGCCTGTCAAATAATGATTACGTTGTTTTAAATGGGCACGTTCTCACTATGGCTACGCGACGTGCCCATTTAAAATAATGTAATCATTATTTGACAGGCGATGTCGCACGACTAGGGATTGCAATCCAGTGTCATTTTCAATCCGGCCGAATTTCTAGCATCTCAACATTTTCTTCTAGTGCCTATTCGTCTTGGCTATGATGACCTTGTTGACTGCTGCTTTAAACAGTTCTGTGGTTGTTTTTGAATACCACGTCCTTAGGTTCTTGAGCCATGATATCCTTCCTCTTCTGGGCCCTCTCTTTCCAAACACTTCCTTGGAGGATGGTGATGCCCGAGATATTTCAGTTTCCTTCTCTTAATCGTGTTCATCACCTCTTTGGTCACTCTATCTCTATCTACCCATGATATTCTAAGGATCCTTCTGTATAGCCACATCTCGAAGGCTTCGAGTTTATAGCATAGCAGCGCAGGATTTTTACGTTGATATCTAATTTGAGGTTGTGGCTTTTGAAGAGCTTAAACATTTTGATGAAGGAATCTCTTGCTTTTTCAATTCTATATTTGATTTCTTGTGAGTGGTCCCACTGTTCATTTACTAAGGTTCCCAGGTAGACAAGTTTGGATGCCCATTCTATTGGTAGTTGCAGTATTTTGTAATAGCTTATATTTTGGGTCATTTCACACTTTGCAAGCGATCAATTTTTTTTTTTTTTCTCTAGTAGCATCGGACCTCCATTCTATTGGTATATTTATAATATTCTATTGGTATCTATATGTTTAATTAATAGTTGGCAGTTTTCTTTCTTCTCTTATGACCATAAATTTTGTTTTGTTGATGTTCATTTGTAGCTCATATCGTTCACTTACTTCATTCACTTTTCTTCTTCGTTCATTAGCTCTTGTACCTTCTATACTATCCCCAAATATGACAGTATCATCTGCATATTGGATATTATTCAGTCGTTCACTGTTTACAAGAATTCCATTCTCATCGTTTTCCAGAGCCTCTCTAAATATCTCTTCTGAATACAGATTGAATATCAGAGGGGAGATGATACACCCTTGTCGTACGCCCCGCGGAATGTTAACTGCCTCTGTTGTTTCATCTCCAGCGTTGATTTTTGCGGTGGCTGTCCGGTCCGGTACCGGTTTTTTATAATTCTGACGTCTTTATCATCCATTCCTGTGCCTTTCAGCACTTGTATCATCTTCTGGTGTTGGACTTTGTCAAACGCCTTTTGGTAGTCCACAAAGCAGGTATAAATGTCGCAATTCATGTCCCTACACCGTTGGAATAATACTTGTATAAACACACTTGTATGTTGGAAACACAGTGCTTCTCTTGTTTCCACTCCTTTCATGAAGCCAAATTGTGTGTCTGCTACTATTTCTTCGGTAGGGTTTGGGAATACCCGGTCTTTTTGGACTCGCCGAGTCCGGATTCGATTTTTCGGGTCCGGGTCTAATCTGTCTCGCAATTTAAACAAAAACAAGAAAGGATTTTTCATGTTCACGCATATGGTAAAGCAAGCGATACTGTTCGTACAGTGCCGATTAAGTTAAGTGGGACTTAGATAGACAACTCTGTCTGTATTCCGTCCGGTCCTGGAGCTTTGCCTTCTCTCAACGATCTTACGGCTGCTTCTATCTCGCTTGTTAGTATTGGTTGTTCAGTTTCTGTTAATAAGGAGGGGGGATCTCCTCTCTCATCGAAGAACAAATTCTCCAATTCGTATTCCTTCCAATTGTCTTTAATGCTTCCTTGGTCCACAATAAGTTCTCTGTTGTCATTGACGAGTTTTACTACTGTTCTCTTTTTGTACTTGCCAGTTATTTCTCTCACTCTTTTATGTACAATGAAGTCATCGAATCTCCGTTGCAGTGCTTCTATTTCATGGCATTTTTCTGCTTCTCTGATCCTTCTTTGTATTTCACGGTGTATCTCCCTGTATGTGGTTATGTCATTCTCGTGTCTTCTCTCTTCCATCATCTGTAGTATTTCCCTCTGTCATCCATGTCTTGTTTTGTCTTCCTTCATTCTTCAGAAATTTGTCCTTGATCTCCTCTACCACTCTGTTAACGCATTCACTGCCGCGCCTGATTTTATGATATTTTCATACAGCGATACTTTCCTGTATCGCCGATTTGTATTACCACTTTACAAAATCGATAGTTATAATGATTTAGTATTTATTTTCTTTCTCTAGGGGCCCCATAGAACTATTTTAGGTGATTTTCACGAAGGTGAAACGAAGGTAGAACTAATTTAGGTGATTTTTTTTTTAAATGGATCACCGGCGACCCAGTGACGTGCTGGTCTGTAATATGCAAAAAAAGTATGCAAACAAGGCCGGGTGACCGGTGTCACGGCGGCAGTGATTGTGTTAAGTGAATGTATTTTCTCTTCCGTGTTTCCGGCTTTTCCTTCGATCTCTCTACCTCTACAGTTTTCATTCAGGGCTTTACTTATTTTGTCCTTCATTATTCTGTCCCTCATTTTTCTGATATCTAACATAAATCTAACATAATAAACTTTACTTAATCTACTGAGATCACAACAATTAGATATTTGAGCATGCTAACAAGTCTTATTCTTATATTTATGACAGACATGATGAATTTATCTAATGAAATATAATATCTATTTAAATGTCTATTTAGTTTAATCAACGTACTATAAATACCGTATTTGTCGGTAAATAAGGCGCACCTTAAAATTCAACCTACTTTTTGTCCCCTTATAACGCGGACCTATGTTTTAGAGCAGGGCTTCTTAAACTTTTTTATATAGCGACCCCCTTCAAGCTTAGGAAATTTTAAACGACCCCCTCCTCCATATAATGAAATATATATTAACCGTAGATGTAGATGTAATATCGCACTATTTTACAATGTAAATAAAATAAGGTTTAAAGAATACGTACCCATTCATTTCACATATATATAATTGGAAACGTTGACGGGATATCGGTCGTAATAAAACACAATAAATAGAATGACATAAAACTATATAAATATTTATTCAATAGAAAAAATAAACTTTTGTAACAATTTTTTTATAAGAAAACATAAAACTATATCTATATATTCAATAGAAAAAATAAACTTTTGTAACAATTTTTTTAATAAAAACATATTATTAACATCAAACAATATTAATGTGACGGATGTGATTGTTTATTTTTACACAAATAATTAAATCTAGGCTCAATTTGAGTTAGTGCAGATCGTAATAAATTTTCAACGTTTATTAAAGTTGAACGGTATTTTGATTTTATGTAAGTTAATGTGGAAAAGGCTGATTCACATAAATATGTTGTACAAAATGGCAGTAATTTGTTCATTGCCATTTCCGATAGTAGGGGATATTCTGATTTGATTTCTATCCAAAATTCATGCACAGGCACTTGAGAAAATCTGAGTCGCAAGGTAGTATCACTTGTTAATTCGGCAAATTCTTCTAGTGCTTTTAAGTTTAAAAAATTAATTTCTTCCATTTCAATTGAAAATGGATTGCAAATCCATTGTTGTGTATCGATATCATTGGGAAAATATATATGCATGTAAACTTCCATATCCTTCAAATGATTAACTATAATTTTTGTTATAGGAGTATCTTTTTTTGAAATATTGTTACTAATTATATACTCGTCAGTAAATGGAAACATTTCGAGCGATCCACTTTCCACTCTTTTCTTCCAAATAAGAATGTTTTTAACAAAGGCCTCAAGTTTATTTTTTAACATAAACATATTAACGCAGACTCCCTGCATTGATAAATTCATATCATTGATTTTATCAAAAATATCTGCCAAATAGCATAGCTTGAGAAGCCATAAATTATCGTGAAAATAATCGGCCAAATTAGAATTTTGCTCTGTTAGAAATATAAGAACTTTCTTTTAAAGTTAATAATCGTTTCAAACTTCGACCTCTTGATAGCCACCTAACTTCAGCATGTAGCAATAAACTTTTATAATCCGAATCCATATCAATGCACAAATTTTTAAACAATCGACTATTAAGTGCTCGACTTTTAATAAAGTTAATGATTTTGACTGCATCAAAAAACACAGTGTTTAATTCTGGTGCAATTTTTTTAACAACAAGTGCCTCTCGGTGAATCATACAATGTGTAAATGTAATATGATCATTTCCAGCTTTAACAAATGCTGTAAAACCAAGATCTTGTCCGGTCATTGCTGCAGCACCGTCCGTGCACACACCAACACAATTTTTCTAATTTAATCCTTCTTTTTCAAAAAACTCATTTACTTTTTTATATATATCTTTTCCACGAGTATGACCTTCCAGAGGACGACAAAACAGTATATCTTCATGAATGCTTCCCTCATAAATATATCTTACAAAAAGTAACAACTGTGCCATTTTTGAAATGTCTGTCGACTCGCCCAGTTGTATTGCAAACTTTGAGCTGTCTTTAAGCCTCATAAGAAGCTGTTGAAATTGATCATTGCTAATGTCTGAAATTCTTTTGGACACAGTGTCATTTGATAATGGAATTTTACTAATTTCAGCAGCATACTGTTTTCCATGAACAATTTCAGACATTCTTATAGCTGCAGGTAGTAAAAGTTGCTCTCCAATAGTAAAAGGCTTTTACGTTTTTGCTATCAAATACGAAACTTCATACGATGCCAATAGATATTTATCATTCAAAGTAACATACTTCTCCAAAGTGTTCTTTTCTTTATTTGATGTTTGCAAAAGACGCTCAAAATATTCTATTGGCTTTTTTGATAACGTTGCATGTTTAGTATTCAAATGTCATTGCAGTTTTGACGGTTTCATGCTTTCTGCAGCCAAAACTTCTTTGCAAATTAAGCACACTGGTTGTTCTTCATTGTTGTGAGAAGAGCATGTGAAGCCATACTGCAAATATGATTCGTCATATTTTCTTTTTTTTGTTTTGCTAGAAGTCGGATTTGAAGCACTGCAACTTGGTTGTGACGGCGTGGCAGACTTATTAGTTGGAATTTTAATTAGCCATTTATCCATGATGGTTAAATAATAATAAATAATTAAACAAAATGTAGTTGAACTTTAACGTAATAATTAAAAACACCAACTGAAAATTACACAGTAAATACACACATGTCACTACGAAGACAAAGCTGAGTCCAAACTGAAGTACAAACAGAAAAATAACTACACTCGAATCTTTACCAGTGCAATGACAACAAATTACGATCAGATCAACCCCGACGCATCGCGACCCACAGTTTAAGAAGCCCTGTTTTAGAGCTCAACCTCATCTTCATTGATCTGTCGCTGTCTTATTTTTAAAAATAGTAACAAAACCGTTTCAGATTTTCAAAATTTGGTCTTTTTGGAGAAATTCGATGTTATTAGATTTTCAAATTTCCCCCAAATAGTCTCACAGTAGAGAAAATAACGAGAGTCTATGAGTATTAATTTTGTCATATCTTAACCTCGTCTTCATTAATCTGTCGCTGCCTTATTTTTCAAAATATTTACAAAACGGTTTATAAACGGTCATATTTTAAAAATTTTGACTTTCTGGAGAAATTTGTGTTTTTTAGATTTCCAAAATTCTTTCAAATAGTCGCGCAGTGAGGAAAATATTGAGAGTCTACAAATATTGATTTTGTAAAATCTCAACCTCATCTTTATTGATCTGGCGCTGCCTTATTTTTCAAAATATTAACAAAACGGTTTCAGATTTTCAAAATTTGGACTTTTTGGAGAAATTTTTGGTATTAAGATTTCCAAATTTCCTCCAAATAGTCACACAGTAAAGAAACTAGTGAGAGTCTATAAATGTTAATTTTGTAAAATCTCAACAGTTTTAGGTTATCAAAATTTAGACTTTTTGGAATAATTTGTGGTTCTTTGATTTCCAAAATTCCTTCAAATAGTTGCACAGTCAGGAAAATAGAGAGAGTCTACAAACGTTAATTTTATAAAATTTCTACCTCATCTTCATTGATATGTCGTTGCCTTTATCGTGGTGTGGCCTGACCTCACCAGAACCTCCCAAGTGCCATTATTTTTCTCTAATTTTCACTGTTTGCTTTTTTTAGGTGTTTTGTTATATGGGCCTCCTGGAACAGGAAAAACTTTATTGGCTCGTGCATGCGCCGCCCAAACCAAATCTACATTCTTGAAGTTGGCCGGTCCACAATTAGTCCAAATGTTCATTGGTGATGGAGCTAAATTGGTTAGAGACGCCTTTGCTTTGGCCAAGGAGAAGTCACCAGCTATCATTTTCATTGATGAATTGGATGCCATTGGTACCAAGAGATTCGATTCTGAGAAGGCTGGCGACAGGGAAGTCCAAAGGACCATGTTGGAATTGTTGAATCAGTTGGACGGGTTTAGTTCTACAGCTGATATTAAGGTTATCGCCGCCACTAACAGGGTTGATATTTTGGATCCAGCTTTACTAAGATCTGGTAAGAACATAGACATATAAGAATACCACCATATAGACATATAAGAATACCACAGACATATAAGACCACTCTAGTAATGGGACTACATAATGCGACAAAAAGAGAACGAATTACGACGTGGCTTATACTTATAAGTACCTTACATGGAACTCATAACTAATGTTTGCGCAAGCGTTAATGCGCAATTGTTAAAAACTGTTAATGCGCAATCGCCGCTAAAGAGGGAAAGAAGGACCATTTGTAAATCGGTTTTTTATCCAGTCAACGCATATCGCACCTCCAACAGAAAAGTGAGACAAGTGCGAAATCGCCATTTTTCAACTTAAACTGAAAATTGGGTATCTAGGATGTAGTTTTTAGTATTATGAAGTTTCAATTATTGCCAGAAAGCGGAAGTGTCTTTTTCATATGAGCAGATTTTCAACAGAAAGATGACAGATAAACAGTTGCTTTAAAAACTTTGAACAAAACAAATTGCAATTTTGGGAAATCAGTAATTTGCACTTGTGTCACTTTTCTGTTGGATGTGCGATATAACGCCCATTTCCTCGGTCTATTCTTATATATCTACGGGTAAGAATATCGACAACATCTACGGGATCGTTTATTGATCACGTGAGGCTCGAAAGGGATGGGGGAGGTGTAGTGAGATATCACGTGTATTTATTTTTCGTTGAACGCGCAATTTTTAAACCGAAAAGCGGCGCGCTAGTTGTACCAAAAGATACACGTGATTTAGGTGGGGCGTCTTAATCTAAAACCTCACCACGTATCACCAGTGGGGAGGGGGGGCTTAAAAGTTGCTAAAAACATCACGTGATTAATGGACGGCCCCTAAACATTTTGTTCTTTTTTTTTATAAACAATTTGTTTTTTTAGGTCGTTTGGATAGGAAGATTGAATTCCCTCATCCAAATGAAGAAGCTCGCGCTAGAATAATGCAAATTCACTCCAGAAAAATGACAATTAACGCTGATGTCAACTTTGAAGAATTGGCGAGATCCACGGATGATTTCAATGGAGCTCAGTGCAAAGCTGTGTGTGTCGAGGCAGGTATGATTGCTTTGAGACGAAATGCAACAGCTGTTACTCATGAGGATTATATGGATGCCATTATGGAAGTGCAAGCTAAGAAGAAGGCCAATCTTAATTATTACGCTTAGATTTTATAAGTCGTGTGTTTTTGGAAGTAATTAATGGATTTATATAGTAATAAATTTTTTTTTTAAATCGTCCCAATATTTTTTACAATTAATTATGTTATAGTAATTACAATTACTAAATTTAATGTTATTGTAATTGCAATTACTAAAATATTTGACTATTGACGCAAGTGAAACAAATGAAATATCTAGGTAGCATAATAGCTAACAGGGTGGATAGTCAAACTAAAGCAAAATTGAGGATTGAGCAGGCTCAGGTAACCTGTATAAACATGAGTAGGGTCTTGTGCTATACAGATCTGAAGTTAACTCTAAGAATCCGACTTCTCAGATGTTACGTCTTCTCCACCTTGCTGTATGGTATGAAAGCCTGCACAATTCACGAAGAAAGGCGAAGCCTTTGAGATATGGGCTTAGAGAAGAATATTGTTAGATCTCATGTTAAAATCGATATTCAGTGCTTTTATAAAACGATTGATGGCGGAATGGACTTTTGGGTTGATCATGAAGTCTACAGCCTTCAAACACTTGCCAAGGAAGCAGAAGACTTGGATTTCACCTAATACCCACCTGGGTGAATTCCAGATAGATCATGTGGCCATTTCACGAAAATCTCAAAAGGAAATACAAAACCTGAAGGTACTAAGAAGCGCCAATCTGGACTCAGACCACTACCTCTCAAAGATCAAAATAAGCCTCCAGCCTAGAAACACTAGATTACACAGAACCTCCAAAATGGTAAGATTTGACGTCGAGCGACTCAAGAACAGTCAAGAACTAAGTCAGAGACTGAACAACACAGACCTAAACAACTGGGACCAACTGAAGGAGACTGGTCAAGGCGGCCAATGAACTCGCCCCTCTCGCTAGAAGAAGGAAGCATCCGTGGTGGACTGAAGACTGTGACAATGCAATAGCCCAAAGACAGACAGCCTGGGTGAAGTGGAATTCTAGAAAGACCAAGGAAAATTGTCATAAATTTTTGGAACAAAGAAAGGTTACAGCCAAGATAATTCGAGGAACCAAACGAACCTTCACACAAAACCAACTAACCCAAATCGAAGAGAGCTTTGCTAAGAATAATTCCAGAGATTTCTTTTTAACCTTTCAGCAGGCACTCTGAAAATACGCTCCGCTAAGCCTCCACTTCAGAGACTCACAAGGCAAACTGGCTTATAACGACAAGAACAACTGCTACCTTTTGGCTCAGTACTTTAAAAATCTACTCAACTATGAACCACCCAGCGAAGACTTCAATTACAAACGAACCACACCAAACCCGGACTCGCTCCCCTTCATTGGAAGAAGTTGGCCAGATCATTCAACTTCTTAAGAATAATAAGGCAGCTGGAGAGGACTCTGTCGTTGCTGAACTGTGGAAAGGTGCTGGAAATAATGCCGTGCGCAAGCTAACCGAGATCATCCAGGACATCTGGGAAACAGAGAAATTACCACCCGATTATAAATCTGCTCTGATCTATCCGCTTCACAAAAAGGGAGATTTTACTGATCTAAACAACTACCATGGAATTTCTCTCATCCTGGTAACATACAAGATTCTATCGAAGGCGTTACACACAAAGGCAGAAAATCAGTTGAATAGTCAACTGGGAGGGCTTCAGGAAGACCTGATCCTGTGTTGCAACAGATCCTCAATCTTAAAACTGCACTTGCATACTCCAAGATGAGAAACCGCAAGGTGGTCGTCACTTTTGTTGATTTTAGGAAGGCCTACGATTCCATTGATAGAGAAACGCTTAACAAAGTACTCCAGGAACTAGCACTAGACAACAAAACCCGCAGACTAATCCTAGAAACTTTGACCAACACCCATTCCAGGGTTAAATTTAGAGGCGAGATTTCAGAAAGCTTCGAAATAAAAACTGGAGTGAGACAAGGAGATGGACATTCCCACTTCTCTTCAACTGTGTCCTTGAAAAGGTTATGAGAGAATGGCACAAGGAACTGAACAATTTGGGTGCTCAGTGTGTATCTACCTGGGATTTAAGAATGATGGACTGGTTGTAGACTGCCTGGCCTTTGCAGATGACATGGCACTGTTCTCTTGAGATGGCAACAATGCAGGTAAATTGCCTCAGAAAACAGGCTGCCAAAGTGGGTCTTCAAGTGTCGCTGGAGAAAACAGAATTCTTCACCAACATTAGAGAAGCAAACAGAGAGATGTTACTAGAACAGGGAAACATCAAGAGGACTGAGAAATTGAAGTATCTCGGCGAATGGATTGAACCCAACTTATCAGAAAGATCATCATTATCCAAGAGAGTCAGAAAGTTAGAACTAGCCTATCGGTTGACTAAGAACACTTACAATAAGAAATGCCTGTCATACAACGTGAAACTTAATCACTACACATCAGTCATATGACCAGAAGCCCTGTATGCCATGGAGTGTCTTTCCTTGAATCGAAGGGGTCTATTAGAGAAATTGGAAATCAGAGAGAGGAGAATCCGCAGGAAGATCCTAGGTCCGGTAAAGGAAGATAGGGACTTCGGAATGCGGAACTCTGAGCTCTACGAACATATTGAGATGCTCTCTGACTGTGCAAGGAAAAGAAGGGTAGCTTTCTATGGCCACGTTGCAAGATTGCCTCCAAACCGACTAACCAACCGTCTGTTCACCTTCTGGCAAAACAAGAAGCTTCGTACGACTTGGTTGACAGAGACCGAGAAGGATATTAAAGAACTGGGAATAATAGATCTCAAAAACAGAGAGTCTGTGAGACGCACCGTGAAAGAAGTCCGTGGATTTCAGGAAAAACCTTGAAGGAAAGGTACCCCCTGGACAGAAGAGAGAAAGGATTTACACCGGCAGAAGATGCAACAATACTGGGCAAAGGTCAAAGCCCAACAGTTGAACAAGCATGGTCCAAAGTAGACCTATTCGAAAGAAGAAGAAGATTGATGTCGGAATATACAGCGTAATGTGGACGCTTAGACAGTTGCTCCTGCGCCGGTGAGTGAAAGCGGCGGAGAATACATCGGTCTGGTCCACCATCTTTCAAGTCTACATTTGAAATATAATAAAAAATGAAATCTAATGATATTAAAAGTTTCATGGACGAAGGAAGTATCCAACTTGGTAATACTCCAAAGACTGAGTATATCTTACCACCAGCAAAAGAAGGAAGCATGTTATGAGATGCGAAAAATATCGATTACTGCAGAACATCATGCAGGGAAAATTTCTGATAGAAGAAAGCCAGGCTGCAGAAATACAAGGTTTAAGGATCTACGTGAGTGTTACAAAATCACCCCAAGCTCTGTGTTCAGACTCGCCGTCGACAGAGTAAGGATAGCCTTGTTGGTGACCAATGTTTTGGCAGGACATGGTACTTAAGAAGAAGAGATCTTTCAGTACTTTCCATCTTGCCACTTGAACTGAAAATAATGTATGTATTCCCCAGGTGAAAATGAAGTGTCGTCGAAGTGCCACGACGATTTGATATAGTTTGGAATGTTCAATTCAATTTCGTGATCAGCGACCTCAAAAACATGAGGAAACCAGAAATAACAGTATTCGAACGTTGTGCTCCAAAGATAGGCGTCCACAGTTTGCGGAACTTTGCGATGCGTCCGATACGTACGATGCGATCGGACGCATCGCATCAAACGGATCGCAGTATTCATCCTATAGAAAGTAATACAAGTACGTCCACTGTTCCGCATCGTACGGATCGCACGAATCTACCCGTCGGCAATTCTGATGCCGATGCTCCGAAGAGCAACTTTTCCGATGCGGGCCGATGACGTCATACGGAATACGGTAGTTGCGTCGGCAAATCCGATGTACGATGCAGAAATGTGGACGTCTACCTCAAATCCGTGTCCACATTTACAACAATTAAATACTTTTCCAAAAATAGTCATTGGATGGCAATTAGGAGCGGAAATAATTCATAAAGTTCCTTTAAAATTGCAACCCACGAGAGCGTGGTAATATATTGCCTTAAAATATTTAAAACTAAGTAAACTTTAAAAAGGGTTTAGAACTGAACCAGTCTAGACCGGAAACGGCATTTCCGGCGAACGGGACCTGACACGTTTGGATCTATGGTGGGCGACTCCGTGGTCTCGACGGGGTCCACGTGGCGGTTTTATTGGAATGTGAAAAAGACGATATCCTGTTGCTCTAATCAACGATCAAATTTCTGTATGCAGATTAACAGTTATAACTCGGTGTCAGCGGAGATGAAAACATTAAGAACCATCGCAGGGAAGACACTTAGAGATGAGAGGGTGAGAAACAACGACATAAGAGCGGCATGCAGGGTGGAGGACATAGTGAGATGGGGGAGGGAAAGGTGAAGATATTGGCGTGACCACATAGACAGAATAAACCAAGAGAGACTAGCATACATCGCCAGAGACGGAAAACCAGGTGGCCGACGGCCGCCAGGGAGAATACCTAAGAGATGGAAGGATAGTTGGAGCTCCGCCTCACAGGATAACCAACCGAATTGAGCATTGGCAATAAACAGACCTCAAGGTCTTCTCGAATCTTCTGGTCTTCTGGCATCGCGATCTGCGTGCTGTCGCGTCTGTTGCGTTTCTGCGACGTCCAATTGTTGGTGCGGAAAAGCAGAAGATCATTCTACAATCCACTGCAAAATCCAGAACATATCAGTAGAGGGTTGCCAAAATATCTTCTTCTAAGGGTGCCTTCTCCTAACGGAGGTTGGTTATCATAATGGCAATTCTTATTTTTGACACTGCTGCTCTAAACAGGTCTATAGAGGAGCAATCAAACCACTCCCTCAAATCGTCGTCTTCCGTCGTCCGTCGTCTTCCCGGGCTCCTCTTTCCTGATATTTTTCCCTGCATAATGAGCTGCCAAACAAAATATGGACGCCTTAATTTTATTATTTGTTTTTTTGCAGTGAGTTTTCGCAGGCGTCGCGACGGCCTCAAAAGACGCAGCGCGATGCCGCTTTCAGTAAACAATGGAACGTTCAATTCTCTGCAGGAATCGCGTGATATCGTCATCGCTTAGGACGTCCTGGACGTCCAAAATAGTCGGTTTTTATGGCGTCATCTTAAACGCAATCGGAATTAAACTCCCAAACAGAGTAAAAGACCCCATGCCGAATCTAATGGAACTAGTCCTGTGGTTATCCGACTGGCGGTTTCGGAGGAGTTAGAATCCCCGCAAATCGTGTTGAAAAAAACGCGTTTTCTAGATTTTTCGCGATGAAATTGGTATGGAGCGGGAACAAGACGTCGCAGTAACCGGAATAAAATTAAAAATTTTGAGTAACCCTCGACACAAAAAAAACCTCTAAAAAGCAAAACAAAATCTTTCTTGCCCATTTAACTCCATTAAAAGTACCTATTAATATTTCGATGACGAGCGTTGCGGCGTCGGGGGACCGCTGTGTGAAGAAGTATAATTAGTTGTACCTACATAGGTATAACGGATAGAAAAAACGTATGAACTTAGATGTATCAATCTATCTAACAAGGTCTACTAAAATCCTGCAGAGTTTCGATATGTTATGCGTCACGTTGGCGTTAAAGAGAACGCGCAGACAGGCGAGAGCAGACGTCGTTAAAGTTAAGACGTTTTTATTGCGAATTTTTCTGAGTAAATGAATCAAAACTGAAAGCTAAACGATTGCATATTGTTGTTTTGTTACTTACGTACGCTTACCAAGAGTAAGTATAATCCACACTTTATCAATCTTCTTTTTATTTCTTTGTATTCTGGTTTTATTACTTGATTTACTTAGCAGTTCCCCGACGCGGCAACGCTCATCATCAAAATATTAATAAGTTAAAAGGGATCATCAAATGCCTGAATAGATCTTCATAAACTATAGCTAACAACCTTCTGGATCACGTCAGTTTTCAAACAAAAGTTTGGATATACGGAACTAGACAAACACTTATGTCAATTTGTTTGCACATTTATTTTGTCAAGAAGGAAATGAGCGGATGATCATCATGCGCATAAACAGATCTTCATAAATTATAGCTAAGTACCTCCTCGCTCATGTCAGCTTTCAAATAAAAAAAAACCGGTCAATCCAATCAAAATCGGTCCATTTGTTTAGGAACTACGATTCCACAAACAGCCACATATAGGGACAGACGGACAGACTGACACACAATAAAGTAAAGAATTTAGAGAAACGTTTTAGAAAAAACTTGTAGCAAATTTACTGTTGTCTAAAAATCTTTTTAAAATTTGCAAAAATTTCGCATGGCGTTATAAGAAATTGATATTTACTTCACAGGTTTAATAGCAAGTTATTTTGAAAACAAAGCTGTAATTATATATATAGACAAGTGTTTTAAATGAGAGTTATAGTGAAATTTAATTCGCAATAAAAGTTGTTTTAACCAATTTTCTGCAATTTTGTTGTTTTATGCAAAAAAAAAATGGAAAAATCCGAGTGAAGGTTCAATTTGGGCCAAGTCAACTTTAAAGGATGGTATCAGGAGAATTAAACAAGTTAGTCAAAAACTCTTTAGACAGAACTTTAATGCTTTATACGAATTTACCTCCTTTGGTGTCGTATTAATTAATAACTCCATACAAATTCCTGATGTATTACACAATGAAATCCAATTAAAGAAAGTGGAATATTCTGTTTAAGATATTGAATAGAACCAATGTTTCTTAGAACGTTCAGCGCCCCTGTGGCAAAAATTGCTAACTATTAAAAAACGCACAGTGACGGGAACACTATTTGGTCGTTGAAATCTAGGTAAACGTTAAAAGTTACGTTAGAGCCAGATAAATCCAGACTGAGGGGCCGAGACTTAAAATTAAGTCAATTCTAATAGAGATCAGAAAATTTTCATTACGTCAGAAAGAAAATAAAAAAAGTTAGAAAATCAATGCCTGGGTCACTTAAAAAGTCTGTGTGGGTCAGTGTGTGACCCGCGGGTCAATTAATAATCCCGCGGATAATTTTAACGTCACTAAATGGCGAAGTCATAAACTCTTTCTAGCTCATGATGGAAACTTATTTTCCTCCTTCGTGTCATCGTCTTGCTCCTGAGTCAATATACATTGATGATCGTTGCATTCACGTGACGTGTATGGATTCGTAGTTTACATATTCTTTCATTGACAGGTTGGAAGTCAATGATTGCTGGTTTCATAGCTTTGTTTATGATGAATGTTACTCCCAATTCTTTGTTCCCATCTGCGTTTTCACTATAAAATATCGAATATTATTTGTAGTCTCTGATACCTTTGCCTATCAATCTTGTCTCTTGGACGGCTGTAATTGCTAGGTCGTATTTGTTGTTAGTTTCTTCATACCTCCTAAATTCAATATTCCCGTTTGGTAAATAAAAGAAAAGATCTATTGGTGGTTTTTGTAAAGCATAGACCTTTTTACGGTTAGTTAAGCGCATGCGCGTCCGACATGTTTAAAAGGCGGGAATATGAAAGATTCGGACACATTTTGTTATTTTTATTGGTTATACGTCATAAAGTGCCCGAAAAACATGGCAGAAATTAACGCATGCGCACAAAAAAATGTCAACTATGAAAAGGTCTATTGAAACACGTTTCTTGTTTCTGTTTGATACAATATTTTTCTCTTTTTAATGTACAAAATCTCAAAATATACTCAATAAAAATAATTCAATCACAATTTCGACATCTGCAAAAAAAAAATGGTAATGAAAATATCATTTCAGTTAACGAGAATCGTGAAACAAAAATAATAAAAATAGCCTTCAATTGTGAAAATAAATATTAATAATCACAAACAAATTAATCAAATCAAACAAAAATTGACTTTTATATGCAAATTATGTCTCAGATGTTCGGACAATCAGCGAATCATTAACAATTTACACATGAACAAAAAAAGACAGGAAATTAATAAAATCTGGAATAAAGTGAACTTAATAAATTATCAAAATCATCACATTAACGTCACTAAAGAAAAATAATAAACAACAAAACAGGAAAATATATGTGTATATATTTAGACTGCAGGTTCCTGCGGCCTCCTAAAATAAATAATTCCAGCCAATAAAACAGTCAGCGTTGTCATCAAGTACAAATCCCAGTTGTTGCCCAACCATTCATTTACCTCCAAAAAGATGACAGAAAATGGACTCTAGAAATGTTAAGAAAACAAAAGTTATCTACATAATAAAGCTAAATAAAAAGCTAGATATTATCTTATTAGCTAGATCTCACCTCAGTAAGTTTGTATTTAAACATAATTAAGTACTAAATTTTGTGTTCTAAGACATAGCAGTCCGTTGCCGTATTAAGGCCGATTCTCATATACGCGACATGTGGGACAAGGAAGGAGCCTCCACGAAGATTGTAATAAATGCAATCGAGCGTCCCCTGGAAAGGTTGAATATGGCCAATCCTTCCAACGCCGGATCAGCGAAAAATAAAAATGATTCCCAATTGCTCTTATCAGAGCCACACCTGGTAACAATCTCGATTAACATTGAGGGAATAACAAGCCAAAAGGAGACTTTGCTTAGAGACCTGTGCAGAGAGATGAACTGCGACATACTATTGGTCCAGGACACATCGCGGAATAGCAAGATACCAAAGATACAGGGGCCCAAAGATACAGGGCATGCAATTAATACTCGACAGACCAGACGATCGCGCAATTTTGGCCAACTCAAGGGTAAAAGCTCTTAAACGCTGAATTATCGGAAAATAATGACATCGAAGTACTGATAATTGGAACTCCAAGATTCTCTGTAACATCTGTGTACAAACCACCCAACGCAGATTTCATATTCGAAGAGACTCGCAACTTTAAAGACCAGCAAACAAGAGTGATGATGGGTGATTTTAACTGTCATAGCACCAGCTGGGGCTATAGTGCGACTGACAATAACGGCGAAGCTCTAGAACAACTAACAATCTGACGCTAATCCACGACCCAAAACAACCAGCCACATTTGACAGCGACCGATGGAAAAGAGGATACAACCCCGATAACATATTCGTATCCAAGAATATTGAAGCCCAATGCAGGAAATTAGTCAGCCAACTCATACCGAAATCACAACACCGACCAATTATATGCCTTTCCGAAGCTTTAGTCAAACCCCAGGCTCTACCTTTCAAAAGACGTTTTTTTAAAAGAATTTTAAAAAAGCGAAATGGGACCCATACAAGGCAGAACTAGACAGGGCTCTCACATAAATTACACTGACACCGGAGAACTACAAGGATTTCGTAGACACAGTAAAGCAAATATCAAGAAGGTTCATACTGAGGGGATGTAGGACTGAATTTGTATCAGGGCAGAGGACATCGGACATAGAGCTTCTGAATAAGTGTAGGCAACATTACCAAGATGACTCCTTCTCGGAGGAAACCATCGCAGCCGAAGAAATACTAATGGCTACACTTGCTGAAGGTAGAAGAGAAAAATGGACAACGCTGATAGAGGAGCTTGACATGAAGCAAAATAGCAGGCGAGCCTGGCGTACACTGAAAAACCTCAACGGTGACCCCACTAGTGCTCCTTTAAACTTCAGCAAGGTGACCACCGACCAGGTGCCCACCCAGCCGCTCCTTAACGTCAAACCACCGAGGAAAAATAACAAAGCCAGGATAACTCGAAACATAGCAGAGGAAGTCGACTCCTTTCAAGCACCATTTAGCACCGAAAAACTTACTAAAGCAATTGCCGCCATTAAACCAAACAAAGCAGCAGGTCTAGATGATATCAGAGCAGAACAGATTAAGAACTTTGGCCATGAAACACTTCAGTAGCCGCTCAAAATGTTCAACACGTGTATAAATACCTTCAAGATACCAAAATTATGGAGACAAGGTCATTGCCTGGGAAAGAGCCAAATGAGCCTGTAAAAATAAAGCCTGGGAAAGAGCCAAATGAGCCTAAAAACTTCCGACCAGTCTCCCTCCTATGCCAGACGTTTAAGCTAATGGAGCGAATGATTCTGAACAGAATCTCAGCGACTATCGATGAGAAGCTAATACCGGAACAGACTGGCTTTAGACCAGGGAAATTTTGTGGCGGACAGGTTTGAAACAAAAGAAATGTATCACTAGGAAAGGCTGGATATTCAAAAGGGAAAAAGCAGATCAACTAGTCTCGAGGATAAAACTGCTGACACAACAACCGAACTATAGGCACACGGTCAATGATTTAACAAAGAGCATTGAGGAGGCATGCAATAAGATCCTAAAAAAGAAACAACAGAAACACACAAGGAAAGCGGCACACTGGTAGAATACAGAAATCACCCACCAAAGAACCAAATGCTGTAAGGCGAATAGAGCACTCACTAGGGAAAATAGGAAAGCAAACTCAACACACAACACAATAGAGTATTTGAAAGAGAATTACAGGGAAGAGCGAAGAACTCTTCCCTGTAATTCTAAAGCTGATAAACTAGCAAAAAAGAAAGCATGGATCGCACTATGCCAGGAAATAGACAATGACAAATAGGGGATGGGCTACAAAATAGTTAGGGGGAAAATAGGAATCCGAAGAGCAATAACCCTAACAGATGATGAGCAGCTAGCAATAGCAAGAAGTCTCTTTCCGAACCACGCAAGAAGGATATGGCCTACACTTACAATTGCAGCCGAAAAAAATCCGGATGTAACATTAGAGGAAATAAAAGAAGCTGGAAGGAGATTACGAGCTGGAAAAGCGGCGGGACCGGATGGAATATCGCCAGAAGTAATTAAAAGCATCACCGAGATAAACCCAGAACTATTCCAGACGACAATAGAAAAACTAATTAAAATAGGGATGTTCCCAGAAGAATGGAAAGAGATGAAGCTTACCTTAATCGAAAAACCTAATACAGTAGGGGAAAATAAGAAATATAGACCAATATGCTTACTAAATACGGCAAAGCTATATGAACAAATATTGAATAAGAGGCTAGTAGACGAGATCGAAGAAAACGGAGGCCTCGCACCGACCTAATTTGGTTTTCGGAGAGGGCGCTCCACCATAGACGCGGTGAAACTAGTGCAGGATTTGGTCAAGGAAAAGAGGAAAAAACTGAATAAAAAATATGTCACCCTGGTAACACTAGACGTACAAAATGCTTTTAACTCGGCCTCCTGGCCGGACATTATCAGAACGCTACAAGAATGGCAGATATCACCCTACCTGGTGAAAGTGATATGTAGCTATTTCGGTAACCGGAGAATACTTGTAGGTGAACAGCATAGCCTGGAAATGACATGCGGGGTTCCACAGGGTTCAGTAATATGCCCCACACTCTGGAACCTGATCTACGATGATATACTTAGAGGACTAATGCCATACGAAGCCACACTGATAGGTAATGCAGATGACCTGGCACTTGTGGTGAGTGGAGACAACAAAGCAAATATGGAAAGAGATACAGAGCTAGCTATACAAAAGATAAAAAGTTGGATGGAAGGTAGGAAACTACAACTGGCACCGCAGAAGACAGAAGCCGTAATACTGGCCGACAAGAAAAAACTGAAGACCATCTCCAAAAAAGAAATCGAGACAACGATAAGCAACAAACCCATGCTACAATATCTAGGTGTCACCTTTGGACATAACATGAATATGGGAGCCCACATCACAAGAGTAATGGAGAAGGCAGATAGAACTATAGCCGCACTGGCACAAATAATGCCAAACACAAGAGGTGTAAGACAGGGATCTAGGAAAGTGATATACAGAGTGGTAAACTCTATACTCCTCTACGGAACACCGGCGTGGCGTGAGTGGGTCACTAAAACGAAATATAGAAGAATCCTTGAAAAGACCCAACAAAAGGCAGCCCTTAAAATTGCGTGTGCTTATAGGACGGTATCCACAAAGGCCATACAGATGATTGCAGGCACGACACCAATCCATCTGCTGGTACTAGAGCGTACCTACGATAAAGCAGGAAACAAAAAAGAAGAAAAAATAAGGACTACTCTAAAAGGAGACTACTCTAAATAAGTGGGAAGCAGAATGGTCGCAGGATAGTACTACCGCTAAGTGGACGAAGGAACTAATTCCCGAACTAAAGCCATGGATTCAAAGGGAACACGGGAAGTGGGATACCACCTTACCCAGTTCCTTAGCGCACATGGCTGTTTTAATACTACCTATTCAGATTCAAATTAGTCCCAAGCGAAGAGTGCAGATACTGCAGTCAACGAGATACGCCGGAGCACACGGTCCTGTGGTGTTATAGGTGGCAGACTATAAGAGAAGAAGCCGTAGACAAAATAGGAGAACAACTCACAAAGAACAACATAATAAAGCTAATGTTAGAAAGCGAGGATAAATGGGATGCCGCAGAAGGAGCAATCAAGGAAATAATCCGAAAGAAGGCGGAGGAAGAAAGGCAAAAGAAGAATGAAAGATGATGAAAGAATTTATGGATCTCAGCATAGTTATGCTTCAAGGCAATTCCACTCATTTCCATGTAACCGAGGAGGGGTTTTTAGTGGGTAAACTTATCCCGACCATCTGGATACCTCGAGGTCGTACGTAAAGTACGAACCCCCCCCTCCAAAAAAAAAAAGTCCTAAACCTTTTTCAATACAACGAGAATGGCTTCGAAGAGAAGAAGATCACAGGGGCTGCCTTCATTGACCTATCTGCCGCATACGATACGGTCAACCACGGAAAATTGCTATGCAAACTGTATGAAATGACAAATGATTTCCACATCACGTCGACTGTCGAAGCTTTCCTCCAAAACCAAAAAGAGTAGATGGGGCCTGCAGAGGAACGAACTTCCGCAGGGCAGTGTACAGGCCCCATTACTGTACAATATCTATACCGACGACCAACGCATACGGCGGGAGATAAGGCACTTTATATATGCTGACGACACAACGCTAGCAGCCCAAGGAAATAGTTTCCATGAGGTAGAGAGAAAACTGACAAATGCCCAGAACGACCTTGCCGCCTACTACGAGCAACGAATGCAGCAAAAACTCAAGTGTGCGCCTTCCACCTTCGCAACAGGGAGGCAAGGAGACAGATGAATATAGTGTGGTGTGACCAACAGTTAGAACACTGCCCAACTCCAAAATACCTCGGGGTAACTACACTAGATCGAACTATCACATATAAGCGCCACTGCCTCAACACCAGAAAAAAAGTAGCAACAAGAAACAACCTTCACCAGAAACTGACTGGTAGGTCATGGGGAGCACAGCGAGCAAAATTGAGAACCTCAGCCCTTGCATCAAGCTTCTCTACAGTCGAATACGCCGCTCCAGTATGGTGTGCATCCACTCACGCAAAGCAAATCGACGTCCCTTTGTATCAAGCAGTCCGCCTAATAACAGGTTGCCTGAAGCCTACGCCACTTCATTCGGTATACTCTCTCGCTGGGATAGCACTGCCTCACATCAGGAGAGAGGTAGCCGCTGAGGCAGAAAGGGGGCGACAAGAGATCGACCCAAGACACCCGCTCCATGGCCACCAACCAGCTAGACCCAGACTCCGATCCCGCCACAGCTGTTTGGCCAGAACACAAATTAATTCATAAAGCCGATTTTCATATACGCGACATAGGGGACAGGGAAGTAGCCTCCACGAAGATTGTAAGAAAAGCAATCGGGCGTCCCCTGGAAACGTTGAACATGACTGTCTCAACGGCCAATCCTCCCAACACTGGATCAGCGAAAAATGATTACCAATGGCTCTTATCAGAGCCACACCTGGTAACGATCTCAATTAACATCGAGGGAATAACAAGCCAAAAGGAGACTTTGCTTAGTGTGCAGAGAGATGAACTGCGACATACTATTGGTCCAAGAAACAAATCGCGGAATAGCAAGGCGGCGCCCAAAGATAGAGGGCATGCAATTGATACTCGAGAGACCACACGATCGCCACGATTTTTGCCAACTCAAGGGTAAACTAAAAGGGAAAATAATGACATCGAAGTACTGACAATTGAAACTCCCAGATTTTCTGTAACATCTGTGTACAAACCTCCCAACGCAGATTTCATATTCGAAGAACCACGCAACTTTAAAGACCAGCAAACAAGAGTGGTGATGGGTGATTTTAACTGTCATAGCACCAGCTGGGGCTATAGTGCAACTGACAATAACGGCGAAACTCTTGACAGCGGCCGATGGAAAAGAGGATACAACTCCAACAACATATTCGTATCCAAGAATATTGAAGCCCAATGCAGGAAATTAGTCAGCCAACCCATACCGAAGTCACAACACCGACCAATTATATGCCTTACCGAAGCTTTAGTCAAACTCCAGGCTGTACCTTTCAAAAGACGTTTTAATTTAAAAAAAGTGAAATGGGGCCCAGACAAGACAGAACTGGACAGGGCTCTCGCACAAATTACACCGACACTGGAGAACTACAAGGATTTCATGGACACAGTAAAGGAAATATCAAGAAGGTTCATACCGAGGGGATGTAGGACTGAATTTGTACCAGGGCTGAGGACATCGGACATAGAGCTGCTGAATAAATATAGGCAACATAACCAAGACGACTCCATCTCGGAGGAAACCATCGCAGCCGGAGAAATGCTAAGGGCTACAATTGCCGAAGGTAGAAGAGAACAATGGACAACGCTGATGGAGGAGCTTGACATGAAGCAAAACAGCAGGTGAGCCTGGCGTATAAAAACCTCAATGGTGACCCCACTAGTGCCCCTTTGAACTTCAGCGAGTCACCGCCGACCAGGTAGCCACACAGCTGCTCCTTAACGGCAAACCACCGAGGAAAAATAACAAAGCCAGGATAACTCGAAACATAACAGAGGACGACTATTTTCAAACCCCATTTAGCACCGAAGAACTTACTAAAGCAATTTCCGCCATGAAACCAAACAAAGCAGCGGGTCTAGATGATATCAGAGCAGAACAGATTAAAAACTTTGGCCCAGAAACATTTCAGTGGCTGCTCAAAATGTTCAACACGTGTATCAATACCTTCAAGATACCAAAATTAGGAGACAAGCCAGGGTTGTTGCTCTCCTAAAGCCTGGGAAAGAACCAAATGAAATGGGAAAGTCTAAAAACTTCCGGCCAGTCTCACTCCTATGCCAGACGTTTAAGCTAATGGAGCAAATGATTCTGAACAGAATCTCAGCAACTATCGATGAGAAGCTAATACCGGAACAGGCTTGCTTTAGACTGGGGAAATCTTGTGGCGGACAGGTCCTAAACCTTCAATACATCGAGGATGGCTTCGAAGAGAAGAAGATCAGAAGAGCTGCCTTCATTGACCTATCTGTCGCATACGATACGGTCAACCACGGAAAATTGCTATGCAAACTGTATGAAATGGCAAATGATTTCCACATCACGTCGATTGTCGAAGCCTTCCTCCAAAACCGCCGTTTCTTTCTCAGCCTGTTAGGGAGAAATAGTAGATGGCGCCTGCAGAGGAACGAACTTCCGCAGGGCAGTGTACTGGCCCCATTACTGTACAATATCTATACCCGCGGGAGATAAGGCACTTTATATATGCTGTCGACACAGCGCTAGCAGCCCAAGGAAATAGTTTCCATGAGGTAGAGAGAAAACTGACAAATGCCCTGAACGACCTTGCCGCCTACTACGAGCACAATCTCCTCCGTCCGAATCCAGCAAAAACTCAAGTGTGCGCCTTCCACCTTCGAAACAGGGAGGCAAGGACACAGATGAATATAGCGTGGCGTGACCAACAGTTAGAACACTGCCCAATTCCAAAATACCTTGGGGTAACACTAGATCGAGCTCTCACATATAAGCGCCACTGCCTCAACACCAGAAAAAAGGTAGCAACAAGAAACAACCTTCTCCAGAAACTGACTGGTAGGTCATGGGGAGCACAGCCGGCAACATTGAGAACCTCAGCTTCTCTGCAGCCGAATACGCCGCTCCAGTATGGTGTGCATCCACTCACGCAAAGCAAATCGACATCCCTTTGAATCAAGCAGTCCGCCTAATAACAGGTTGCCTGAAGTCTATGCCACTTCATCAGGTAAACTTTCTCGCTGGGATACCACCGCCTCACATCAGGAGAGAGGTAGCCGCTGAGGCAGAAAGGGGGCGTTAAGAGACCGACCCAAGGCACCCGCTCTATGGCCACTAACCAGCTAGACCCAGACTCCGATCCCGCCACAGTTTTTTGGCCAGAACAGCACCTTTGCAAGGCTTCAGAAATGGCGCGCTGAGGCCCAAGACCCAATCACCCAGCAAAAAGAGGAGCTGGCACCGGAAAATTTCCTACCATAAACAATCTGGAGAACGCTCAACAGACTTCGCACAGGAGTCTCGAGGTGCAGAGAAAACCTGCAAAAATGGGGAATGCTACCAGAGGACGAAAACCCTGAGTGTTCCTGCTGAGAAATCCAGAATCCTCCACACCTGCTGACCTGCACCGACATGGGGCAGAGCATGAACATGCACAGGGAACGATCTAGTTTTAGCAAATGACAAGGCCATCAGAGCCGCAAACTTTTGGAAGAAAATAGTGTGATACGGACAAGAATAGTAGTATATACGCGACACTCAGCTACGTGATGACGCGCGACAAAGAGTCCCGAATTGTCGTGTCACTGCTAGGTATTCTCATATATGCTATACGCAGCTGTCGAGTAGCCATAGTGAGAAAGTGTCAATTTAAAAATATGTAATCATTATTTGACAGGCAATGTCGAGCGACGTCGCGTAGCTGAGTGTCGCGTATATGAGAATCGGCCTTTAATACGTTTCTTTTATTTCAAATTTGGTAGCTGGCGACGTAATAGTACGTCAATGTACAATCAAAGTATAGGTTAGGTTAGAGTAACGGCTCGGTGAACTAATACGTTATTTTTTTATAAACCTTTCCCGGAAGGAAGCCGACTGAAGGACTATCGGCAGTTTTCAGTTTGCTTTCTCTGAAGAAAGCCGACTGGAGGAATTTTCACTTTCCTCCTCGAATCGATAGACGAAAAAAAAATTGTAAAATAGGTTTGGTTTCTTGGGAAACCTCCGTTTTTAGAAGTTTGAGAAGTTTGTTAAAAATCTTTAGTTTTGTAGAATATTTAGAGTTTTTCCTCGAATTTTGGGAAAACTAGTACTTAGGCTTTGGACCAGAAACTATTGAAAATTGAAGGAGTTTGGAGATTTTCGAAAATCTCCACTAACAGTTTGAATCAGACCATGAGGAACAGAAGACGTCATTGGAAAATTGAATTTGGATTTTGATTTGATTTTGGACCAAACTAAGGAAAATAAAGTTCACAAATTTCAGGAAATTTACGGAACAATCAACAGAATTTAAAAAGAGACAGGAGAGAAGACTAAAATTTTACAAGACCATGGCCGTCACTGTACTTACTTACGGAAGTGAATCGTGGATAAAGAATGCAAAGGGCAGATCCAAAATACAGGCAGCCGAAATGAGATCCCGCCATACACACAAAGGACCACCGGACAGGTCTACCTGTGCAGGTTTGCCTACGCAGATAGACCGGAGCGTGTGTGGGAATAGACCTGTGCAGTATCTTGCGAACGGTTGACCTGCGCAGGCAAACCTGCACATGTAACCACTATAGTAGACCGTAGCGTGTATGCCGGGCATTAACCGACAGAATAAGAAACGAGGAAATAATTAGAAATTTTCAGCGTAAACAAGATAGAAGAATATACAGATAAATGGAGATAACACATTAATCGGATTGAAGAAGAACGAATACCAAAACGAATCCTAAAATACCATCCAAGCGGACGCAGAGACGTAGGTCGACCGAAGAAAATATGGTCATAATCAAGAAAATGTGAAGTTCGGAACAGGCAGTAATGACTGCCTGTTCCTAAAGAAGACTAAAGAAAAAGAAGTGTTGACTAGATTTTCAAAAACATCGTTATATGGATTATCGACTATACCCTGGGAAACTGAAAAACTTGTTGGAACAGTTTCCCCTCGATTTTCGGAAAAAATGATGTTTAGATTTTGAACGATCGGAAAAGAAGAAATTGTCGGAAAAATCTTAATACCTTTTTTCTACTGATATATGTGAAAATGGCATTTTTTCCAAGGCTTACCCTACATATTTTCACATCTAGAGACGAAAATGAGCATTTTAAATTTATGATTTTCTCGATTGAAACACTAAACTAACCAAATATGCATGGACTTTCTTATTAATTACATCAATTTCAATGAAATATGTTATGTACAAACGTAAAACAAGCCTGAAACTATTTAAAAAACCGAAATAAAATTAGGACATTTGACCTGAAAATTATCACCTTATATGAGAATGCAATAATATGTTACCATGGAAACGACTAAACCAACAATTAAATTTGTATTGACAGTTCTGACAGTTCGCTTCGAATTGGATTTATTAGTCGAATTATGGATTCTACAACCGAAATCAGTAGAAAAAATTGCATTTACTACTCGAGATGAAAGGTTTTTTTTGGTTCGGTGTGATTGCTAACTCGCTGGCGCTCGTGAGCAAACTCCCACCTCACCAAAAAATCGCCAAAAACCTTGCGGAATCTTTACGCCTTTTCCCAGGCGTTTTGGAAAGCAAATCGCAAAACTAGGAAGGAAATTAGAGTTTGGGAACTGCTGACGATCGGATTTCTGATTTGGATCTTGACCAAAAGAACAGAAAATTCCTCGAAAAGAGCCTTGGAAAAACAGGAAAATTGACGGAACCGTTAAAACAGTTTCTCCTAGATTTTCGGAAAAATTGATGTTTAGATTTTGAACGATGGGGAAAGAAGAAATTGTCGGAAAAATCTTAATTCCTGTTTTTATAAAACTGCGGTTAGGATCTTGGAAGGGACCTTGCGGAACTGAAGAATTTTCCAAAAAAATTCGCCTTTTCCCAGGCGTTTTGGAAAGCAAATCCCAAAACTAGGAAGAAAATTAGTGTTTGGGAACTGCTGACGTTTGGATTTCAGATTTGGATCTTGCCCAAAAGAACAAAAATTTTCTAGAAAAGACCCTTGGAAAAACTGCAGTTAGGATCTTGGAAGGGACCTTGCGGAACTGAAGAATTTTCCAAAAAATTTCGCCTTTTCACAGGCGTTTTGGAAAGCAAATCCCAAAACTAGGAAGGAAATTAGTGTTTGGGAACTGCTGACGTTTGTATTTCAGATTTGGATCTTGCCCAAAAGAACAAAAAATTTCTAGAAAAGACCCTTGGAAAAACAGGATAAACTTGGAAAATTGTCGGAACTGTTGGAACAGTTTCTACTAGATTTTCGGAAAAATTGATGTTTAGATTTTGAACGATGGAAAAAGGAAGAAATTGTCGGAAAAATCTTAATTCTTGTTGTTATAAATCTTAATTCCTGTTTTTATATAACTACAGCTAGGATCTTGGAATGAACCTTGCGGAACTCAAGAATTTTCCGAAAAATTTCGCCTTTTCCCAGGCGTTTTGGAGTTTTGGAAAGCAAATCGTAAAACTAGGAAGGAAATTAGTGTTTGAGAACTGATGACGATCGGATTCCAGATTTGGACCTTGACCAAAAGAATAGAAAATTCCTCGAAAAGACCCTTGAAAAAACAATAAAATTGTCGGAACTGTTGGAACAGTTTCCCCTAGATTTTCGGAAAAAATGATGTTTAGATTTTGAACGATGGGAAAGGAAGAAATTGTCGGAAAAATCTTAATTCTTGTTGTTATATAACTTACAGCTAGGATCTTGGAAGGAACCTTGCGGAACTGAAGAATTTTCCGAAAAATTTCGCCTTTTCCCAAACGTTTTGGAAAGCATACCGCAAAACTAGGAAGGAAATTAGTGCTTGAAAACTGCTGACGATTGGATTTCAGATTTGGATCTTGACCAAAAGAACAGAAAACTCCTCGAAAAGACAATAATTTGGAAAATAGCCTTTGAAAATCCCCTGTTAATATAATCTCGGAAAGTTTGCATAGAATTTGTGTTAAATATTACCATTAGTATAATAAAATTAGTGTGTTACCTCTTGAAAATCTTGTAGTGTAAATATAAAATTGAGTTTGAAGAGGGCAAGTGCGACGGGCACGCGGGCGTCCGTGCTCGTCTCGGCCGCCAAATCGTAGCAGCGTTTGGCCAGGTGAATGTCCCGGGCCATGCCCAGACCTTGCTCGTGCATGTAGCCCAGATTGAACATCGCCTGGGCGTTGTGTTGTTGCTCGGACGCCAACCGGTAATGGGACGCCGCCGTCTCGTAATCAACCGTCGTGCCTAATCCATAATAATGATAATCTCCTAATTTCACCTGAAAAAAAAAAATACAAATATATAAGTCGTTTAGTATCAAATGGAGGCGGTGGTGGCCTAGTTGTCAAGTTGTCAGATTACAGAGTCGCAAGTCCCGGGTTTAAATCCTGGGTATGGAGAAATAGTATATTGTGCAACTAGAGCAGTAAGTGGTCCATTGCCCACGAGAGCGAGAGCACATTCGCTTGAGAGGGCAATTAGGGCAAAAGGGGGTCATACCCATTATTAAAAATTAAGTGTAAATTTAGATAATTGTCAATAACCATATTTCTCTTAGTAATAAAAAAACCGGCCAAGTGCGAGTGACTCGCGCACCGAGGGTTCCGTACAAACTTGTATAGTATAGTATTATTATGTAGATTATCAACATATTATGTAGATTATAAAGAAAAATTAGACGAAATATAATATATACAGGATGTTACGGGATTTGAGTATGTCGCATGTCGGTTATAAACAAGCAAAATTTAGACATAATATATACCCTGTATTTATTATGTATATAGAGCGTACGTGATGAAATGCATAACAAATTCAGAATAAACAGCTTGGTGCCAACACATACTTTTTAACCTTCGGACCTTACTTGAAAAGGACCTAACTGTATGCAACCCATATGCTTCTGGAGCCTGACAATACCACTACGACAACATTAGTATATTTTCATAAATTTGTAATAGTAAATTCGCATTTTTCTTGTAATTAAACTACATATTTACGGTTTTCGGATTTTTCCCTTTACATGTGCTGTAAGACACCGCTTCTTGCCAAATTTCATGATTCTAGGTGAACGGGAAATACCCTATAGGTTTTGATTCCCTTGTGAAATCGCAAAATATGCGACATAAACGGTCATATCTTTAGATCGCGTTGACTTACAAGTTTGATTTTTTCACAGCTGAAAGAGACCGCAGACCCGAGTATTTGATACAAATTTCAACTTGTTACCTTTACGCGTTCCTGAGAAAAAGGTCTTGACAGACAGACAGACGGACAGACAGACAGACAGACAGACGGACAACAAAGTGATCCTATAAGGGTTCCGTTTTCGGTACGGAACCCTAAAAAAGAGGAGAATACTTGGGATATCAAAGGATACTTGGGATATCAAATATAAAGGATAGGAAAACAAATGAATGGATTAGGAGAAGAACAAAGGTACATGATGTCGTGCGACGCGCAGCCGCTCAGAAATGGGACTGGGCGGGACACGTCACAAGAGACCAGGATAAGTGGAGTATACTAATTCGATGGAGACCATGGAACAACAAAAGGAGCGTAAGAAGACCGCAAATGAGATGGAGCGACGATTTGTAACGAGCGGCAGGAGTGAACTGGTTCCAGGTGGCACAAAATCGTGACAACTGGCAAAATAAGAGGGTGGCTTATACCGAAAGGGTGGAAAACAGCTGGAAAAAAAGTTAATTTGTTTCATGAGTTAATATCACTATGTTAAACACAAGAAACCGAAATAAATTTAAACTTATAATATAGTATATTACGTAACGCGAGTTGTAAGAAGCATATTACGTACGGGCGGAACAGTTAATTCCGCGAGCACGTAATTGCCTTACAACTCGAGTTATGTACTATACTTTATCCACGACCACACTAATTTGTTTCCATTTAACAAGAAAAATATGTTTGATGTAACAAATTTATTTCTTATTGGGGACATTTTTTAACATCATAATAAACAGTTGTATTTTCTGAATAGGATGGTTGCGACAGTTACTACGTGGTAATTCATACTTACATTGAATTGAAAATTGTACTTTCAATACAAGTTCATTCATTCACTTACATTGAATTGAAAGTTGTACTTTCTATACAAGTTTACAATGTAAGTTGTATTTGTAAGTTGTAAAATTCAATGTAAGTTGTATTTTCATAGATAACTGTTACTCAACATTATTTAACTTGATAGAAATGAAAAGAAATACATTCTTAATGGTTACATACCTTATTATTTAGTACTTATTTGGCTTAAACTGGAATAAGAGTGCTCATAGATATAGGCAACCCAATGTACGCAATGTCAATTTCCGTTAGTTTGAATTGTGACACGGGGGGGCGCTCAACGTATGAGCACGTAGGAGCAGCTCTCAACGAATCGTAAACAAAACGCACGCAAACATTAATCGCGGACTGTTACATACGTGTGTGTTATGATGCATTTACATAGTCCACGAACTGTACAATAATGGGCATTTACAATGGAGGTCGTAGATAAAAGAATATTAAATTGTCTTTCAAACGGCATATTTCTTTCTTTCATCTCATAAATAGTTTAAAGAAAAAAATTCAAATCAAAAGTTTACAGTGAGCCGATTTCTATGCACGCAAGTTTATAATAAAACGGATATTCATAAAAATGTGTTCTAACTAGTCCAACGTCCAACAACCATTTTGAAGCTGAGAACGGGATAGAGCAGAAACATTAATCTATCAGCACTCAAAACTCATGGTATCTTAGTATACAGAAACCATGCATGGATACATACTGAATAAACAAATTGAACCCGTCTATATTTATGATTCCAGGATTCTAACCATTAACCCATTAATGTCCACTGCCTTGGTAGAAAAGTCATAGATGAAACACAAGTGAAAATAGCATTAATATATATTTAAAAGATTATTCAAATAGAAATTTCAAAATTATTTCATTTTTCAAAAAAATAGGTGTACTCAAACGAGTACATTGGGCTCTTACAGTATAAAATCAGAAATAACTTAAAAAAGAGTTTATTTCTGAGTTGGTAATTTATAGTGACAAATAAAAACATATTATATAGTCAATTTTTTTTAAGAATGCAGTACAGAGAAGATAGTGATTATTTGACTTTGTTCTCTGATTGGCTTAAATCAAGGAGAAGTTCACACCGATGATATTTACTTCTCCATCTCAACCTCTTTTATCTCTTTCTTTTCACATACATTTGCAGCTGTCAGTTGTCAATGGCTGCTGTGTCAATTCACAATTAACATCTGATCTATTTGTATAATTTAGATTTTTTGTTTTTCTCCATTTAGTTGTTTGTATTTTATTACCATTGTTGCCATTTGGAGTATTTAATCAATAATAATAAGATATTCAATGAAACCATTGATAAATTACCAATTTTATATTTAAGTAACTATATTTGAATTTAGCGCCAAATTTTGTAACTAGATTGAACATTTGTCTTACTGTAAATCAGGTTTCTAGTTACTGCATTCTTAAAAAAAATTAACTATAGAATATCATAAATTTACATTCTAAAACAGCCCTCTTCTCGGTGCTAAGCGTCACTACATTTTTCGCACCTCCACCTGGCCCTCCTATGGCATTGGCGAATGCATAGCAGTAGTATATAGTAGAACTATATATGACCCAATCTTTGTAGCCGAAGTGTACAGGCTTGCCCCAGATAAATTTCTTCGCAGAATGATGGCCAAAGTATTTCACCATGGCCTCATCGATTGAAGTGTTCGTGAAAAATGCCCCACTGCTGAAATTTTGTATTTATCAAATTCATGTATGGCCGAACTTTAATACATTTTTGTCAAGTTAAGAGTTGCCAGCTAAATGTATATAATTTTTGATTCCAGTGAATCTATTTCGACTAAGGGCATTTGACACAAATGGGATGCCCATATCCTCATCTAAACTCCAATAAAGACGTTCACAGTGTAGTCGGTGATAACCAGTGAACAGAAGAAATCCGATAAAAATCTTCATTTCTTTATTCGTAATATTCAAATGATGGTTGTTAGTGTCTCTTGCAGCGTAAATATTCGTTTGAGTGACAATATCACAACTTCTTCATCAAATAACTTCTGAAAAATCTGTACCGCAGTATCATTCAGCCCAGTTCATCAACAGTTCATCCAGTTCATTCAACCCAGTGCAACAGTTCCTGTCGCACATTTTCCAAGCGAACCGTCCGTTTCTTTGGTACAATTTATACTCATGTCTACGGGTCTACGAGTACATTTTGGTTCTGCAATTTTCTTCCTTTTATTAGATTTCTTTATCAATAATTCAGACAACGGAAAAATGATACCCAGATATCGGCTTTTATACCGTGCCATTGCCCGTTGTACTCGAATGAGTACAGACAGATTTATATCAATATATAAAGATTACACAATAATGTAACGATTATCTGATAAGCACATATTGTTTTTACACATCTAACAAAACATATACCATGCAAACAATATTTTTTCTCAATGAACTATGGTCACTATTGAAAATACTTTTCACATACCTCATCATGTAACCTCGAAAACACAGATGCACGCGAAGTATTGTCTGTCCATGAAAAAAAAGTAGAAACCTGTCCCAAAACTCTAAACAATAATAGTATATTAAAGGACGAGTTCAGTAAGCGTGATGAAAATGACGTAAGTGATGAAAAACGCCTTACAAACTAGTTTTTTATAGTATTTTTTCTATTTTGCGCCATTTTAGGCCGTTTCAAAATAAGAAAATCGCCCATACATGTTTATCAAATTTTATGGTGGTTGGTAACACTGAAAACTGACCCTTGAAAATAATTTAATTGTCATAATTAAAATGTCTGAAGAAATATCTTGTACTCCACCGGAGTTAAAAGAAATAGCTGTCAATACACTAAACAAATTATTGCTAGATAAGTCGCGAGGAAGATACGAGAAAGAATATTGTAAATTTAAAGAGTGGTGCGATCTACATCAAGTTAAAGTTGTATCAGAAAATGTTTTGCTTGCATATTTCGAAATACAATGTAAGAAGTATAAATCATCAACTTTGTGGTCGATGTATTCTATGTTGAGGTCCTGTATAGCTATGGATAAGGATGTAGACATATCCAAATATTGTAAATTGCAGGCCTTGTTTAAACGGATATCTCAGGGCTATGTAACTAAAAAGTCAAAGATTTTATAAGAAGAAGATATTCATAAATTTATAAGGGACGCAGATGATAAGTCCTATCTGGTTATGAAGGTGGGTAAATTTGTATGTATATCTCAGCTTTGTATGTAATGGTATTCATTATAGATTGTCTTGATAATGGTATATATTGGTGCCCTCAGACATCAGGAATTAACAGATATGTCTGTTGATGACATAGAATACAGATCTGATTCCATCATTGTGTCTGTATCTAAAACAAAAAATTACATACCGAGAATATTTGCAATTACTGATCCTCATTGGATTGATTTAATTAAAAAATATGCTAACTTACGTCCTAATAATGTTACACATAAGAGATTTTTCTTAACTTTTCGCAATGGGCATTGTATTAATAGTCCAATTGGTATTAATATTATGGGGAGAATATCAAAAGACATTTATACTGGACATTGTTTTTGAAGAAGTAGTGCGACACATTTGGCCAACCATGGTGGTGATTTGTTGACAGTAAAAAAAAATGGTGGATGGAAGTCTTCTACTGTTGCGGAGGGATATGTTGACGCTTCATTAAAAAAGAAGATTGAAATATCCAAAATGCTTGGATCCGAGCAAGCAAATATAAACTTACCTGGATGTTCTTCTAGTGCCCCACATTTGCAATTTGATGGCAACAGTAGTTGTAGCACTGTATATAATGTCCCTGGTCCCTTTAATAATTGTACCATTGAAAAGAATTTAAAATAAATATGTGTTATATCGTTTATTATCATTAATTAATTAAATTTGTGTATTCACGATTTCCACACATCTTCTTCAAGTGCCATCTCCTCTTAGAAGGTTGGCTATCCTCTTAGCTATTTTCACATTTGATGTTGTAGCTCTTAACAACTAAACGGAACAATATTTGTACTATTTTCTTAGGTTATTTAACCAGAAAATGCGTCTTCTATATCTTACATTCATCTTAGCTACATTTAAAACTTCCCGTTGCTTTCCTGATTCAATGCCGTTGACTATATCTTATAGTTTGTCCGCCTTCGGGGGCGATTTCTCACCCCCAGGACAATAGAGTGCCCTTCCAATATCATTTGATATAGGTTGATTTCTTATACCGGCTTTACTTTTCTTTTCTTTTAAGACTTTTTCTTTTAAGTCCCATAAAGAAAGAAAAAGAAAATTTGACACAAAAATAATTTGACGTTTCGAATGATAATTTTCTTGAAATCAAATTCACTTTGTTTTTAACACATTTTTTAACACTAACACCAATCTAAAGTTAACTTTTTGTTTTATCACTATAAATTTCTCTATAAAAACTTTATACCACTCAAAAAATACATAATTTCAAGGAGTAAATTTTTGTTGTGATTCCACACATCACATAACCTCAAAACGTTCTCGCCGAAAATTTGACATCATTGACAGCTCTGAATTTCTGTGCCAACTTTGAATAAATTAACTAACTATATTACAGCACTCGGCGAGCCATTACAGCACGCATATGAGTGCTGTAATGAGTCCATTACAGACGCAAAATAGAAAAAGTATTATGAACCTTTGCACAACACTGAACTTAAGCTACTGCACGTTACATGTCAGCAAAAAAATTGTAATTTCGGTGTACCCATATGTACAGTGGTCATTAATGGGTTAAGACCTATTCTAGATATCATACAAATAAAATTGTCTTAGAATGTAAGGACTTGTATTACATATTTCTGTAAATGAAATACAGGGTGCAAGTGGGGCAGCCAAACCTGCATTTTTCAAATAACTGTAAGAAAGCAACGGTTGCATTTTTTAAATTCTATTGATATCATGTTAATATACGTTAAAAAGCATTTAAGAAACATTAATCATTAGTTAGTTAGTCATTAGTAGCGTAGTATCATAGTATCATTAGTATCAAAATAACATAAAGAAATAACATTAACAAGCGAAACTTTACACAGCTGGTTTTACTTGAAGCCTTCCACCTTCAAATACCATTTGGAATCGAAACTTTACACAGCTAGTTTTACTTGAAGCCTTCCGCCTACCAAATACCAACAGCCAACACACCGTCTTTTGATATCAGTTTTCTCGAGGGAACAATCGCCATCCTTAACGTTGCATGAACAAGCAGTTGATTGGTTTATTACATCGGGAACATGAACATATTTTTCACTGCTATTATCAGTTTTCTCGAGTGGATGTTCACTATCTTTAACGTCAGTTGAACAAACAGCTGATTGGTTTATTGAATTAGGAACATGTGCATATTTTTCTCTGCTATTATCACAGCCATCATTAAAACTCTCAACTTCTTTTCTTCTAGTACCACCTTCTTTGCCACCTAGGAAGTGTTTCATATGATGGTGATAAACTAATAGATATTCTAAGTAGAATTAGAATATCTATTAGTAAACTAATAGATATTCTAAGAGTCAAATCAATGGTTTTATTATAGGCACGTTTATTATTATAGGCTCAATAAATACAATCCTCATGATAATAAGACATCTGCGATAAGATTAAATTATAAATACTATCCACCACTATTTATATCATGTACAGTGTGAGGTCTATGTAACCCCCCGCTGAATAGGGTGTGAGGTCTATGTAGCCCCACGCTAAATAAAGTGTGAGGTCTATGTAACCCCACGCAAAACAGGATGTGAGGTCTATGTAACCCCACGCTAAAGAGGGTATGAGGTCTATGTCACCCTACGCTAAACAGAGCGTGAGGTTTATGTACCCCCACGCTAAATAGAGTGTGAGGTCTATGTAGCCCCATGCTAAAGAGAGTGTCGGGTCTATGTAACGCGACGTTAAACAGGGTGTGAGGTCTGTGTAACACCAAGCTAAAGAGACCTCACACCCTGTTTAGCGTGAGGTTACATAGACCTCACACCTTCTTTAGCGTGGGGCTACATAGACCTCACACCTTGTTTAGTAGGGGTTACATAGACCTCACACCCTGTTTAGCGTGAGGTTACATAGACCTCACACCTTCTTTAGCGTGGGGCTACATAGACCTCACACCTTGTTTAGTAGGGGTTACATAGACCTCGTGACTGGAAGTGAGGGTGGGGGACCGGAAGTGGCCAAGGTCCCCTGAAATGGCCTGGGTCAAGGTCGCCGGAAGAGGAGGATTTAGAACACATCATCTTTCCCTACTCACGAGCAAAATTCATCCTTGCTATTCTGTGGCGTCGTGTCAAAGGGGATTTTCGGACGGATCGTCTTGCCCTCAAATTTGATTCCCTCAACCTATTCCTAATTGTCTGGTCTGATACAGTGACCCCATGCGTCGTCCTGAGGGAAATTAGTCTTTCGTCGTAGAAACTCTATAGCGAAGACTCGAAATCAGTAAAAATCGGTCTTGATTTTGAGTTGTTTTACTTTTGCGAGCTTGCCCACCGCGCCTGGTATATTGACATGCATCCAAGTACCTGTCCCACAATCGCTGAATAACAGATAGGCTTACGTTGAAGTTTCTTGAAACGTGTCGAAGGCTATCGCCATTTTCAGTTATCAGCCAGATATATATATATATATATATATAGATATATATATATATATATATATATATATATATATATATATATATATATATATATAACATTTTTATTCTACGAAACGGAGAAAAAAAAAATTCTCACAAATATCCCTCAAACAAACTCAAATAAAGTAAAAACAAATTCGCACGTTCAAACAAATTTTCAACATCCTCGAAGCAAAATACAATAACAATAAATTAAATATGTACAAAACAACCTTTGGAAACAAAAACTATACAAACTGTCAAAAAAAAGTTTCGGACAGATTTGACAGTTTGAGTCAGTTTTAACAGTTTGATATTTGGATTTACGTCAAATTTGACAGTCGAATTTTAGAAAAAGTATCTAAAATTCCATCTCAAACTGTCAAATATGTCATGACACTTACGATTAGGTAGCCAAAAATTGTCACAATCAAAGATATGACTAACTGTCAAACACAAACCGTCAATATAGACAGTGAATGTCAAAAACTAACCCATTCTTGGGATGGGATAGGGAGAGATCAGGTTCAGACTGTCAAAATGTGTGGGAGATTCCCACTGTCAAAATGTGTGGGAGTAACCACCGGAGGTTACGCTCGAAAATTTTTGTTCTTGCACTTGTTCTCTCTGACTATGAGATTCACGCGTTGTCGGCAAGAAGTCATTCCGAGTGACTCTCGTACGGAATCTTGAACCATCTTATGTGGATATGTTTACACAGTGAAGGTTTACACAGGTGAGGAAGGCGACGACGCAGAGGACGTAGGCCAGCGATATTTTCACGGCGATCCTCAGCGCCAGGTTGATCTCGACGGCTATCGCGGTGGGCGTTATCAGCCAGTTGTACAGGTCGCAACGCGTGTTGCTCATCTGAGCCACAATCAATCGACATCATATGTTGGAGAAAATCGTTCCGGTGAAGAAGAAGAGCGCCCGGGGGTCCTTGTCGAGGATGTGGGGGGACGCGAGGGTCCACAGGGCGGTCAGAGCGAAGAAAATGGAGACGGAGAAAAGGAGTCGGGTCGCCTTGGCCAGCGATCGCATGTGACCACCGATGATGCATGTGACCATCGCATGTGACACGTACAGCAGGATCTCGAAAAACTCCCCCGCCGACAGGCCTCACAAATTGAACTGCCAAGTCTCATATCCAAAAATGCCTGCGAGTAAAAAGGTGAGAATGGTACACCACATCGAAAAATCGTAACCCCAGGGCAAGAAGAGCAGTCCCGTGTTGTACTTTTCCCAGTGGGTCAGGTAGAAGTTGACCAGGACGTTCCAAACTATGAAGAACATGCGCATCGCGTTGATGCTGTACTCGTCCGAGCGGCAGAAGATTGAGAACATCGTGATGGGAATGATGGCGGCCGTGTAGGAGTCGAGGCCGTGGTCGAACTCACTCAGTCCGCCACACCTGCTTGCCGTCGATGCCGTCCAGCGTGTAGACCAGGAAGAGACGTGGTGAACACCCAGCCGGGGACGGGGCCCACGTCCGGGCGGTCCCACGAACTCGTGTAGAACTCGTAGTCGTAGAAGCTGAGCAGCAGCAGGGTGGCGAACGTGAACAGGAAACCGCTGAACGTCAGCCGGTTTGGAGCCACCCATCGCGGACATAACTACATGATTTTATTCCAAAACGGATGCATCACGTACTAGTATTACACTATCTTATAGCACGAGCAACTTCCACTTCGCTGAGATGCCTCATTTTCACTTATCCAATTTAAACTGTCAATTGTAAACATTTTTGTCTGTTTATTGTTGTATGTTGTACAAGACCTTCCTAGCTCTTTGAATCGAATTTTTGATTTTGAATTATTTGACTTTAGTTTAGGTAGTTCTTGTTAATCGTGGGAGGAGGCCAAGGCCCGCCCTGGGCTGTAGCGCAATGGCTGTCTTTGTTTTGTTTGTTTAGTTCTTGTTAATTACGGATACTCGAGATATATATATATATATATATATATATATATATATATATATATATATATATATATATACAAGTATGTGATGCTGATAATTCCCTATGTCTCAATTATAACAATTAAATAGAGCGTCGTTCAGATGTTCTTAATTGTATTTGCATGTAATTTCCCGTTTGAATTTTATGGAGGTACAAATTAGTCACCCGCTAATAGACTATAGTCCATTTTTTTTTAAGAAGCAGTACAGGGAAGATAGGGTTTATTTGACCTTGTTCTCTGATTGGCTTAAATCGAGGAGAAGTTCACACCGACGATATTTCCGTCTCCATCTCAACCTATTTTCTCTCTTTCTTTTCAGATACATTTGCAGCTGTTAGTTGTCAATGGCTGCCGTGTCAATTCACAATTATCATCTGATCTGTTTGTATCATTTAGATGTATTTTGCGTTTTTCTCCATTTATTAGTTTGTATTTTATTACCATTGTTGCCATTTGGTGTATTTAATTAATGATAATAACCATAATAATAATAAACCGTTAATAAATTACGAATTTTATATTCAAGTAACTATATTTAAATTTAGCGCCAAATTTTGTAACTGGATTGAACATTTGTCATGGTGTAAATCAGGTTTCTAGTTACTGCATTCTTAAAAAAAATGGACTATAGACTTGACTTAGACCAAACTATAGTTGAAATTTTTTTGTGCGCATACGCCAACTTCCGCTGTGACGGTTTGTCACGGTATGTTTTTGACGTATAACCAAGTGAAAATAACAAAATGTGCCAGAAACTTTCCCATTCCCGCATGCGCTTAACTAACCGTAAAAAGGTCTATTGTTTTTAGCATTAGTGTAGCATTAGAAATATTTACAATTTATTCCGGTTTATCTAATCTTGTCAATGACTATCGATCACCACATAATATAATTTCAGAATCATTGCAGTCAATATTTTTCAGTAAATTAATCTGCAAACAGTTTGTCTGTGCGGCTGGATGAAAATGAATCAATATGAACTTACTTGGGCGGCTGAGTAGCCTTGAGCTGCGGCTCGGCCCCAATACAGCAAAGCTCTGACGAGACTCTCCGATTGGCTGAGCATTGGCACTTCATCGCGGTCTAGCAGATAGCCCGTATTACTTTGAGCCACCTCGTAGCCCAACTCCGACAACAGGGCGTACTGGACAAAAGCTTCATTGTACCTTTTATTCCTATAATCACTGTGAGCCTGAAATTACAAAAAAAAATACATTTGTTATCTTGTGAGTAGGAAGTCTAATTAATATCTTCTCTAATGTATAGAGAATCTAGTCAGGTCTTTTCTTCCATACTATGTGTTTCCTTAAGGTAGACTTCCGAGCAAAGCGACTCTGGCGTCACTAACGCAGCGTCAAAGCCGCAGCGACATAGCGATAGTATTATGCACTAAGAAAATGTATGAGGCGTCATTCGAGCGCAGCGACACTGACGCTGAGCGTGTCAATGTCGCTGCGCTCGAATGGCGCCTCATACATTTCAAAAGTGCATAATACTATCGCTATGTCGCGGCGGCTTTGACGCTGCGTTAGTGACGCCAGAGCCGCTTTGCTCGGAAGTCTGCCTTTAGGTAGACTTCTAAAGCGGCCGTTTTAAAGCGGCTCTGGCGTTACCCTAACGCAGCGATACTGACGTGGCGACATAGCGTTAGTATTATACACTATGAAGCAGAAATACAGATTATACACTATGAAGCAGATAGTATTATACACTATGAACTATACGGCAGAATTCGAGCGCAGCGACACTGACACACACTGAGCACATCAGTGTCGCTCCGCTCGAATGGCGCCTCTTACGTTTCCATAGTGCATAAATACTATCGCTATGTCGCCGCGTAAGTATCGCTGACGTCAGAGCCGCTTTGCTCGGAAGTCTACCTTTAGTCTTAATTTTTCTTTCTCTTAAGTCTTAATTATCAATAATAATAAATTTATACCTGCATTAATATTTCACCCCATCGTCCTCGTTCGGCGACGTTTTTGAACAGTTCGACGGCGGTCGTGCACGACCGCATCATTCCGGTGCCCTGGGCGTGCATTTGACCTAAGTTATAGTAGGCGAGGACGTGTCCCGATTGGGAGGCTAATGAGAAATATTTGTTTGCTAGTTTGTAATCCTTGTTCACTCCAATGCCATCTGCAATAATAATTATAAATTACTGCCTATTGCATGGGTTCTTAACCTTTTCAATACCACCCACCCACGTGCGTAGCCAGGGTTTAGAAAATATTTCGTGGGGAGTTTTGCAGAAATGTACCAATTTACTCTTTAAAACTGACACACAAGGATTCCTAAACTCCACATCTACCGAGAGTATGGTAGTCGTGGAGATAGTCGTCTCTACTCGTCCCTCCAGATTTCAATATAATATTTATGTTATATTTTATAGTAGCCCTGCCCTGGCTACGCCCATGATTAGCCCTGTGACCTATTAGAAAACTGATTTTACCCTTACTTTAAAATGTTATCAAAACAACAATACAAGCAAATACAAAAATATCTTTATTAATCACAAATTATTTTTTGTAAAATTAGTTGGGTCTATTCAGGTTTGCGCAACTCCATTTTGTCCATTTTCTCGTCAACACACCGGAATGCGTGTAGCCACTATTCTGGATCTGATTTCTTGACCATTCTCACACGAATCATTTAAGTAGCAACTCAAATATTCAAAGTGTTGTACCCCGTCTACCACTTCATTGCCAACCTTTGACTAGTTGATATTAAATGAGTTTTTGCCGAATAACAAACATTTTGTTTTCTGAATGTTAATGTCACTACGTCCATGTGTTTTGTTCAGTGACGCGAGTTGCTGTCATAGTAACAACAAATGAAGCTCCGTTAGATTTACATTGTTCTTTTGCGCACGATTTGGATGCTTTTACATACGATTATAATAATGGCATGTTTTTTGGCAACTTTTTAAGTCCCTCCTCCCCCTTGGTGATTTTATGCTATACATTTGAAATATTTTTGGTGGTTTAATGTAAATTCACGATAAAGGGCACTTGAATGAATGAATCAATTATTTCTATGGCAAAATAAAAACGACTAGATTTATAAATAATTATAATTAAATAAATAATAAATGTTACTATTCTCGCACCGGCGAGAGAATGCATCTCGTCTCGACGTTCATCAGTTTATCGTTGTTCTGCGCATAACCCCACATTATTTCAACTGCGCGGTGTTCGTAGATTGTAATCAATGAGGTTTTAGGTTAACCCCCCCCCCCCCCTCCAGCTAAAATCACGTGTATTTTTTTGTTGTACAAGTCGCATGTACAAGTCGTATGTGATATTTCGTGATTCTTCACAAACCCCCTCCCCCCATCGAGTCTCACGTGATTAATGGACGATCCATACAATAAATTACTTATTAATGTGTTTTGCTGAGCGAGTAGATAAAATCTATTATTGTTTTATTCCTCGTCTTATAACACTGGTGCACAGTGCTGTGAATCTGAAAAAAGTGGGAAAAAATCGAAAAAATGATAGTCACCGAATGAGTTTATTTCAAAAGAATCTTGTAGAGGATGCTGCAGTGTATGTTATTCTAAAATAAAAGTAGGATATCTGTTATGGTTGAGACGCTACGCCAGTTCAAAGTTAAAGCCGGGGTTATATTAGAGCCACGCCGCGTGTCGCAACGTGTGCGATTGCAATCGGTTACATACATTTAGTATGAACGTGATTACATTAGCTGTCCCGCGTATCGCCGAGCGAGCTGACTCCACGCAGACCACTCGATTTCGATCGGCGTGGCATCGCTGGAGGGGGAAGTAACGCGTTGGTTGGCTAGGCTCTAGTATATTCACCACGTGGCGACGCGCATTCCGTCGCGGTGTGTTGACAAGCAACCAAGCAGACGTCTACCACATTTCCAAATTATTGAGTTCGTAAGAGAGTATAAATTTTTATATGATCCGAAAAATAAGGATTATTTAAGGAATAAGGACTAAGGATTTTTTTTTTAATATATTTTTCAATCAAAGAATATACGTAATTAAATTGTGTTTTTGTCATCCTGAAATATTGGTGAATTTCCTCTTAATGCATTTACTGGGTGCACCCATTATCTCCTCTTCTTTCTTTTCTTCTTGAGTAGGCTTAACAAAAATATGTAGGCAATATTTTCTTCAAGATCCGTATCCGAGTCGGAAGAGAACATTGCAAATAGGTGCGGACATTTACGCGGTCGCCACTGAACTGACTCAAAATCTTTAAATGGAGTTTAAATGGAGGTCGCCACAAAAATTTCATCAGCACGCGCGGGGACGCGGCACTGTAGTATAATCACAGCCCGTTGCGTGAGGCAGCGTTGCGACACGCGGCGTGGCTCTAATATAACCCCGGCTTTACTCTTAATCCGGGGTTATATTAGAGCCACGCCGCGTGTCGCAACGCTGCCTGACGCAACGGGCTGTTGATTATACTACAGTGTCGCGTCGCCGCGCGTGGTGTTTAATTTTTGTGTCAGTTCAGTGGCAACCGCGTAAATGTCCGCAATGTTCTCTTCCGACTCTTTTATAGTAAATTTTATAAATTTGTTAAAATAATTGTTTAAAATGTCTTAGCCTGTTGCCAATTGGTGTAAGGTGTAAAGCTCTTTTTTCTTCATGAAATATTTACCTACAGAAAATATTAATGTCATTGCTACAAAGTCCAGAGTTTAGGGCTTCAGGGCATATCATTTCCGGGCTTTAGGGCATAATTATTGCGGCTTTTCACTATTGCGGATTTCAATAAAGTTTATTTAACAAAAACGATACAAATATTTTACAAATAGATGGTTTGATGATTATTCCGGAGCGTAGTTACCATCTACAACAAGACAAGAGTAGACAAGATCAGACAAGAGCAATTATACTCTATTACTAGCTCAATCTCAATATGTTCGTCGGCGGACATCTTGCGCGCGTAATGAAATGTGGTAGACGTCTGCTTGCTTGCTCGTCAACACACCGGAATGCGTGTAGCCACGTGGTGATTATACTAGCGCGGAGCAAGCCAACGCGTTACTTCCCCCACCAGCGATGCCACGCCGATTGAAATCGAGTGGTCTGCGTGGCGTCAGCTCGCCCGGCGACACGCGGGACTGAGCTAATGTAACCGCGTTCATACTAAATGCATGTAACCGATTGCAATCCAACGCGTTGCGACAAGCGGCGAGGCTCTAATATAACCTCGGCTTTATATTAGAGCCGCGCCGCGTGTCGCACCGCTGCCTGACGCAACGGGCTGGTGATTATATTAGTGTCGCGTCGCCGCGCGTGCTGATTAATTTTTCTGTCAGTTCAGTGGTGACCGTGTAAACGTCCATATTTGCAATGTTCTTTTCCGACTCTTTTATAGCAAATTTTATAAATTCGTTAAAATATCTTAGTCTGGTGCCAATTGCGTGTAAAGCTCTTATTTCCTCAATTTTCTTCATGAAATATTTGCATACAGAAAATATTAATGTCATTGCTACAAAGTCCATAGCTTAGGATTTCAGGGCATATCATTTCCGGGCTTTAGGGCATAATTATTGCGGATTTCAACAAAGTTTATTCAACAAAAACGATACACATATTTTACAAATAGATGGTTTAATGATTATTCCTGAGCGTAGTTACCATCTACAACAAGACAAGAGTTCCAGACAAGAGTAGACAACACCAGACAAGAGCAATTTATACTCTCGTACTAGCTCAATAAGTTCGTCGGCGGACATCTTGCGCGCGTACTGAAATGTGGTAGACGTCTGCTTGCTTGCTCGTCAACACACTGCGCCGGAATGCGCGTAGCCACGTGGTGATTAAACTAGCGCGGAGCAAGCCAACGCGTTACTTCCCCCACCAGCGATGCCACGCCGATCGAAATTGAGTGGTCTGCGTGGCGTCAGCTTGCTCAGCGACACGTTCATACCAAATGTATATAACCGATTGTAATTCCACGCGTTGCGACACGCGGCGTGGCTGTAATATAACAACGGCTTTACCCTTGTCGGCTCAACGCGCACACGCGTAGCGGCTCTGAAACATCTTTGTTTATTCAAATGCGTGTAACTTTTTACTCAAGTGTCCTTTTTCGTTCTTGTTTGATGGAGGGTGTTAAGGAAGGTAAGTAGAATATTTACATATATAACGTTTTCATTAATTTATACTCGCGTGTGTTAGAATTCAAGTCACAGATTTATCTACACAATAGTGTTTCTTGTAAACAAAATTTCGTAAATTAGCAAAAAAAGTTGTCACCGCAGCGGGACTCAATAAGTTGAGATATAGAACATATAGATTACGCTGTTTTGTAATAGAATCCAGAAGTAAATCTTGCCCATACCTGCCTCTGTACATGTCAGATTAGAAATACGAGACGACGCGTAAATTGTTTGTTACAATATATTAATTACTTAATATAACATAACTTCATGTCTGCATTTTAGAATCGCGTATTGATAACATAATCTGTACTAGTCGAGAACTGTTCGAGAACATACGGAATGATTTGAACTTAGACTTGCGAACTCAATGTAAGCGTTTGGCGGAACATTTCATGAATAAAATGGAATGTTTTCAAATCCATCACTAGGATCGTGGTTCTTTGAAGAAGCTGGTGTCCACACTAAAAATAGATGGAAACTATCTCAACAAGTAACAGAACGCTTTCTCCGAAACAATGAACAGTGGCTTCCTTATTCCAGTGGTTATTATTCCATAATAACTGCTACTCCGACAATTTTTTTAATACAAATCAATAAAACACATAAACTCGTTTATTATTTCGCAATTGTAATATTCTATCATTGTTGGCTCGCCCATAAGGGCTGCGTGCCGCAGCCCTCCCGCCAAAATGAAAACATTTTTTAATTATCATAAACTATTCCATTAGTATACATTTATTTTACAAAAACATATTTTTCCGTTCGTAGTATATTTATTTTTTGAATTGTAGGTAATAAATACCTCGATAGGCGCTCTGTATGTGTGTATTGTGTAATTTAGTGCGGTTGTATATTCATATATCGGGCTGCAGTCAGTGCAGACCGAGTCTCGCCGCGTAGTTAGTGTATTGAGCTGGTTACCCCCACCCGCGATATACGTTTTTGTAATATGTATATCGTGGGCTGTAAACATTGCAGTCCGCACTCTGTATTTTAGGCATTTTATGAGTTTGTTCTTCTTCTTTCTTTACACATAGAAAGTAAGATAGTTATTTTTGATAGTTAATTTAAAACTTTTGATATTTAAACTTTTGATAGTTAATTTAATTATTGAATTTAATTTTAATTAAATTTTTATAGAAATTAATGAAGCAAAAATTTCAATTATGCATTTGCAAAAGATCAACTTTGCACGACTGGAATTTCAAGAAAAAATTGAAACTAAATCATTAGGACGGTTACCTCCAGATTTAAATATTTGTCCAGTGTCACAAAATCGTTCAAATAATTATGACCGAAAATTTAATTTCAACACTTATATGAAGCATAATTGGTTAACAGGTTGTCACTGAATTAAAAAATTCAAAATTTTTTCAACTCGTAGTGATTTTTTATTATAATTTTTTCCAGCCCTCCCACAAACATCATCCACGAGCCGCCACTGTATTCTATTGCTATTACCAATATTGAATATCCTTATATACCTATTTATATGAAATTCCGAAAAAATTTTAAAGAAGTGATTGCCATTGTGAATTTTAAAATTGCATTATTAAATTCGTAATCACTGATTTCGAAAACCCTCTTAAATATTTTATTGAATACGCTTATATTTATATGAAATTTGGAACGATTTTTAAATAAGTGCTCGGTCATATTGGATCTGCCATATTGAATTTTAAAATTGCAACATTAAATTCATAATCAGTGACCTCGAAAACACTTATATACCAATTTATATGAAATTTCAATCAATTTTTAATTAAGTGGTCGGCCATACTAATTTTTTTAATTATACAAAGAAGTTCATAATTAGTGACCTTGAAAACATTTAAATACCAATTTATTTGAAATTTGGAACATTTTTGTAATGAAATGGCCTGCCATATTAGATCCGCCATTTTGAATTTTAAAATTGTGCTTTGCAATTCGTAATCAGTGCCCGCGAAAACTACTATATACCAATTTATATGAAATTTCAATCAATATATAATAAAGTAGTCGGCCATATTGGATCCGCCATTTCTGATTTTAAAATTATACTATGAAATTCGTAATCAGCGACCTGGAAAACCCCAATATACCAATTCACGTTTAAATCCGAAACTTCTTTCTATTTTTGGCCAACTTTTTTAAAATCCAGACCACTGTGCGGTGGCCCATATTCGGACTAATATTGTATTAGGAAATTTGTTTTTGGTAGTCCTAAAAAGACTCATTAGTATTATAGAGCTCCGGAAAGTTTGAGTATATTTATATATTCAAGCTGTGTTGCGACTTTATAATATTGTATTGTAGTTATTTTAGACGATTTAACAATGAGATTTTTACAAAATACAGCAAAATTATTTCACATATTCATAAAAAAAAATTGTTTTGAGAATTTGACAGCTAAATAATATTAAAGATTAAATCTATTGACTTACTGAAATGCATGTTGCCTAATTGTAGCTGGCCGTCGACCCAACCCTGATCGGCGGCGGCCAAGAAGTATTTGTGAGCCTTGACGTAATCCTTTTCAACTCCTCTGCCATACAGATACATCAATCCGAGGCCACTTAAACCAACGGGATTGTTCAATTCGGATGCTTTCTTGAAATATTTGAAAGCCGTATCGTTGTCTTGCTTCACCTCGTCGCTTCCATCAAGATAAATCTATGAAAATAAAATAAAAGGGTGAAGAGATTGAAAGTATTTTTTGATGAAATTACTTTAATATTAAATTTAATACGAAATGAAAGACTGTGTAGGCCTACCATGGGCGTAGTCAGGGGAGGGTTTTGGGGTTCAACAAGGGGTAAATTGGCGCATTTCTGTTATTGTATTTTCTTCAAACTCCCCCGAAACTATAAACTGACTACGCCAGTGAGGTCTACTGTTTTCATTTATTCATAGTCTGTTTTCATTTATTCATAGTTCTGGAACAAGTAAATTCGCTACTCCTCATTGCTTCTGGGAAGAGTTCTGTGAAATGTTTTCTATCGAATTTTCTTATTTCGATTCAAAATCTTACATAATAATGTATTTGAATTTCAAAACAATAAGATAGTCTAAATTTAATGAATATTATAATTACATATACTAAAATAGTATTGCACGCCTTTCTGGGAGGAGGCGGGGGAAATGCGTCAAATCGGGTTTGGAGAATGGACGTTTTGAGTAATTTTCGAAAGAAATTTTGCCGGGCGAAAGTAGTAAAATGTTTAAAAAAAACTCCAGACCATTGACAAATCTTTGAGATATTGCGGTGCCGCCGGAGGCGGCGGGGTTGCGACGCGAATGGGGTGCGGCACGAAGGGTGCGAAAACGATGACGACGAATGCGGCCGCCGAGCGGCTGTATTTAGACCGATCGCAACGCGAGTGGTGCTATCGGGAGCGCCGATTTTTTTCGCACAAAACTGTCATCTCGAATTTTCTAGTCTTCGCTGAAAATTTATAGATAAAAAAAAAATCGCCACCTTCGCGGAAAGGAACGCCTTCCCAGGTCCGGTTTCGTAGGTTCTTCTTCTCCGGGTCTTCTAAGAGGCCGTGCGGTAGATGTTTTTGCAAAACCGGACGTTATCGGCTGTCGAACCGGAAGTGGGTGGAATTTTGCAATTTCTTCTACACTGTTCGATGGAGGTCGACGGTATCTTGCCTACGATGTGCCGATTCTCAGAAACCACGAGATGGCCACGGCCAATAGTAGGAAACCGGTAGGATGTCAATCCGCAAACGAGATCTACAAAAGTACAAATGGCACAACTTCCTGCCCTACAGTGGCAGATCGAGAACAGACTGGACCTTGCCATACATAGGCTATTAAAAGTTTGCAAGTAGCAAAGTTATTGCAAAAAAACGAAATTCACATTTTCTATACTAGCTGAGAGGTGCATGCGAATGGTTCAGAAATTTTTGAACTGTGTCATTCCGCCGGAAATTGACGATATTCTGAAACTAAGTTTGTACCTTTCGCTTGTATGGTGTACCCCCTAGAGCCCTGGGAATTTTTCGCGCGTCATATTTCATCCGTCTTTCAACTTTAGCAACTATTACCGCGGCAATTCGCAAATTTCAACTCTTCGGGTTGTAAATTTCACTTCTTCGCCGGCTTCGCTTTGGTGAGGGCGAATTTTCCAAAGTTCCTCAAATTTCGGGTACGTCAAAATCGGAATTTTCTTACCACGACATTTACCCTGTAACGACGAACACCAATCGGTGGTAACATATTTCCGCACTTTCACCTGCAAGTCTCGTAACAAATTAAACTAGTTTCAAGACGCCCAGAGAAGTACTCCGCAGTAGAGAAAGATCCTTCGTTCTGGCGCAACCTCCCCTTATGTGCTCCTGCCATGTAATTTTCCATAAGCCGGCAGGAGCAAAACTGGCAAAGCCCACAGCCTATCAGTAGTTCTGAAAGTGACCCAGCGTGTATGTGTAGATGTCGCGGTACGTAGCGAGCGCGGCGTATAGCGGGAAAATTCAAAATAGATTGCGGGATGGTTATGCATACTTGAAGATATATTAGGGGTTGATTCAAACGGATCATTTTTAGATCTGCGCTTGCGTGAGATTTGAACAAGTCACTTCTTCTTTCGAATAGGCCTACTTTGGACCACAATTGTTCAACTGTTGGGCTTTGACCTTTGCCCAGTATTCTCGCATCTTCTGCCGGTGTAATTCCTTTCTCTCTTCTGTCCAGGGGTTACCTTTACTTCGAGGTTTTTCCTGAAATTCACGGACTTCCTTCAGGGTGCGTCTCACAGACTGTCTGTTTTTGAGATCTGTTATTCCCAGTTCTTTAATATCCTTCTCGGTCTCTGTCAACCAAGTGGTATGAAGCTTCTTGTTTTGCCAGAAGGTGAACAGATGGATGGTTAGTCGGTTTGGAGGCAATCTTGCAACGTGGCCATAGAAAGCTACCTTTCTTTTTCTTGCACAGTCAGAGAGCATCTCAATATGCTCTTGGAGCTCAGAGTTATGCCGTCTTCGGAATTCCCCATCTATCTTTACCGGGCCTAGGATCTTCCTGAGGATTCTCCTCTCTCTGATTTCCAATTTCTCTATTACACCCCTTTGGTTCAAGGAAAGACACTCTGCCCTTGTTTGTAACGCCTTCGAGAGAATCTTGTATGTTACCGGGATGAGAGAAATTCCACGGTAGTTGTTCAGGTGGTAATTTCTCTGTTTCCCAGATGTCCTGGATGATCTCGGTTAGCTTGCGCATGGCATTGTTTCCAGCATCTTTCCACAGTTCAGCAATGATAGAGTCCTCTCCAGCTGCCTTATTATTCTTAAGAAGTTGAATTATCTGGCCAACTTCTTCCAATGAAGAAGGAAGCGAGTCCGGGTTTGGTGTGGTTTGTTTATAGTCGAAGTCTTCGCTGGGTGGGTCACAGTTGAGTATATTTTTTAAGTACTGAGCCAAAAGGTGGCAGTTGTCCTTGTTGTTATAAGCCAGTTTGCCTTGTGAGTCTCTGAAGTGGAGGCTTGGCGGAGCGTATTTTCTGAGTGCCTGCTTAAAGGTTCCAAAGAAATCTCTGGAATTATTCTTAGCAAAGCTCTCTTCGATTTGGGTTAGTTGGTTTTGTGTGCAAGTTCATTTGGTTCCTCGAATTATCTTGGCTGTAACCTTTCTTTGTTCCAAAAATGTATGCCAATTTTCTTTGGTCTTTTTAGAATTCCACTTCACCCAGGCTATCTGTCTTTGGGCTATTGCATTGTCACAGTCTTGAGTCCACCACGGATGCTTCTTTTTCTAGCGAGAGGGGCGAGTTCATTGCCCGCCTTGACAAGAGTCTCCTTCAGTTGGTCATATTTTCTGTGATATTTGAATAATTTCCTGTGTGTGAACTTGTTTGAATTTGTTGGGTGATTCTGATAAATTTGAATGAATCATTGAACACGTACAAGTATGGGATGCCTGAATTGTGAAATAATAGATAATAAACGCTGCGTAATCAGTTTCGTGTTTCAACATGTCTGGATGAGTCATATTTCTTGAAATCGCTCTATATTACACATCTGCGTAAAAATAGTAAAATTGACCTTGAAATTTTGCACATGGTAGTAAAATCTCTTACCCGATTTAAGGTCGATTCCCATATACGCGACACTCAGTTACGTCGTGCGACATCGCCTGTCAAATAATGATTACAGTTTTAAATGGACACGTCGCGTAGCCATAGTGAGAACGTGCCCATTTAAAACAATGCAATTATTATTTGACAGGCGATGTGGCGTGACGTCGCGTAGCTGAGTGTCGCGTATATGAGAATAGGCCTTAAATGGGAAAGTAAATGAGAAAGATGCAGGGTATTTTAAATAGTGTGTGACAAGAAAAAGAAGAGATGCAATATGATAACGTTACGCGAGTATAGAATGTCCGAGTTTTAAACATCATCATTAGGGCCCGGATTGATATGTAATTACATAGTTTTAATCCAAATTATTTTATGTTTTTATGTTGTTTTCTACACAAATTATGATATTTGGGAAAAAAGAATACATTTTCTCATTCCAAATGTCATAATTTGTGTGGAGAACAAAATAAGACCGAAAATAATTTGAATAAAAAACATGTATTTACATATAAATCCGGGCCCTAATCATCATCATATCAATCATAACATCGTCATCATCATCAAATCAAACTTAACAGATAGTAAGATAATTGTAGAGTGGAGTTAGCTTGGTCATAATCGTCAATCAAGTTTTCTGAGTTCTTGGGCAGAACCTTTTTCAGAAACTCTATATGGTGTTGTTTTTGACTTTATTTCTTCTGTTCGCGAGGTTTGTATCCGGCGCGGGACAGCGAAAAGAAAAGACACGTGTTTCCCCACGTGTTGCGCCTGAACGTGCCGGATTAATCAACCGCCGGATTGTGAACATTATACTGTATGTCTATTATTTCGAACCTTCGTATCTCTAAAGATATTGAATTACTTTATTGTATTGAGCAAAACGAGTGAATTTATCGGTAAATATGATACTAAAAAGACAAGACAAAACGCAACAAACAAGTCAAAATAGGACTACACTAAACAGAAACAAAAAAATTATTACATCATTTTTTTACCTTTCCAAGATATGCCATGGCGATACTGTTTCCAGCATTGGCCGCCTGTGTAAAGTAATGGAGGGCCTTCTGATAATCTAAATCTACACCTCGGCCTCCCTGGTAGTGCAATTGTCCAAGTCCGACCTGAAAATAAAAAGTTCTATGTAAAATTTATTATCACGATAATTACATATTATTATTTCAACTCCGCCGTCGCCTGATCCCAAGTCCAGGGTGTGAAAGGAAGAGGGTGGTCGAATTGACCAGAATCGGGACACCGAGGAAACTAGGCAAAAAACCGCATGGATATACGAATTTATTATTTACGAAATAATGCTACCGCATCCCAACCAGCCGATGCGCCAGCGCTGGGGCCCTGGGATGCTGAGAGAAGTGGGCTACTGGCCGAAGACCTAAATTAATTACAACGAATATGGAAATGGAAATTCGAATCGCCGCGTGGAATCTACGAACAGGACATCACGTCGGCCAAAAGGAAATTATAGCAATAGAATTATCGAAATTAAAAATATCAATTGCTGCGTTATCGGAACTACGACTCACCGGATCTTGGACAATGACGATCGACCCACCAACAATTGACGAAACGATGACGCTATTCTATTCAAGTGGCGAGAAATGAGAGGCCGGTGTCGGTTTTATGGTTGATCGATGAGCTGCCGCCAGTGTTATCGCATTCCAACCAATATGTGACCGTCTGGCGGTTATCACTATCGATGGAACGATCAAGCCCCATATCGTATCCGTTTATGCACCAACCGAGACCAACCCGGGCGAACAAGGACGAATTCTACGACTAGCTCCAACACGAATTATGTTCGTGGGCGACTTTAATGCGCATACGGGTGCAGATCGCACCGGATGAAAAGAGACAATGGTAAAATTCAGACACGGGGGAATAAACATTTGCAGCGTCGAACAACTTGACCGTCAACAACAGCATCCTTCGTCACCGCCTCAAACATCAACTTACGTGGCGAAATCCAGACGGCAAAGACTCGGCAATGCTGGACTACGTATTGAACAACAAAAGATTCCGATCGAAACTAAAAGACACGCATCGTACGCGTGGACCCGACTGTGGATCGGATCATTACCTTGTCAGAGCGAAATTATAAGTGAGATTACAAAGAGCAAAGAAAACGGGGCCACCAACAATCAGGAGGAACTGGACCTGTCGCCGAGACACGGAAACCGGCCGAGAATTTAAAATCGCATTATCCAACAAATTCGCAGCACTCGCAATATCGGACGATATCGACGTAGAAGAAAAGCAATTATCGGGGTCCGTTGTGGAGTGCTGGAGTGTGGTGGTGGCTCAGATAGCTAAGCACTTGAGTCAGACAGCGTGGATTCGAATCCCACACAAAACCAAAGAGCAGCAAAAATTGCGCAACCCATCACACTCAATTCCCCAACCCGGATTAGGGAACCGTGGGGTCTCAACTGCCTTAACACCTTCTCTGGAAATTTGTCGTTCGGATTCGACGTTAAACCGCTAGGTCCCCCATATTCAAATCATAGTGCTGAGGTTGGATATGTGACAGAGAAGAAGCCGGTGCCCCAGGAATGGAGACATGAAAAGGCTGATGACAGTTGTGGAGTGCGCAACGGAGGTGTACCCACCCATCCGTTGACGAACACAGTCGCTGATTTCGTATGACTGTCTGGAACTCGTTAACCAGCGCAAACAAATGAAACACGTTAATTTCGAGCAATATCGTCCATTGAGCAAAGAAGTACGACAGAAAATGAAATCGGGAATCGTACTGGAATTACGTAGCAGCCGAAATTGAAAAAGCAGCGTCGAGCCACGAGTACCAGACGTTGTACCAGACAATCCGACGGCTAGGCAAAACGACATCAACGAACGACAACATCAAAAAATCGGACGGAACCTTCGTGACCTCTCCTCACGAGCGCCTGCTGCAGTCGAGAGAATTCTTCCATCAACTGTACAACCACGATCCGCCACAAGGTCCAGCGCCCGAACCACCGATGGATCGAGCAGTCTACGAATCAGTTCCCCGACACCGAACCGACAATTACCGAGGTGAACACGGAAATAAAATCGCTGAAAAACGTTAAAGCGGCAGGAGGAGATCAAGTAACGGCCGAGATGATAAAAGGCGGAGAAGATGTCTTATTGCAACAACTTCGCGTTCTCATAACAAATATATGACATTCGGATCGTATCCCGTCGGCGTGGAAGAAAGCGATCGTTGTGCCTATTCTGAAGAAAGGAGACACTCGAGAATGCAAGAACTATCGTGCTATTAGCCTCCTCTTGATCGTCGGTAAAGTATTTATGAAAGTCATACAATCGAGGCTAAGGAAACATAGAGAGTAAACGAGGCGGGAAGAACAAGCTGGATTTAGACCACATCGAGGATGCATCGATCAGATATTCGCTCTCCGTCAGCTAACGGAAGAAAGAATTCGATGGGGCAAACGAACCGTCATCGACTTCAAATCCGCCTTTGATTGCATCGACGAGGACAGTTTGGAGAGCACTGGAGACCGAACACATGCCGCTCAAAATCATTTCTTCAGGCATTCGTACGACGGCTGGACCAGCAGGGTTCGTATCCGATTTATCCGAGGAGTTTCCGATTCGAACTGGAGTAGGACAAGGAGAGAGACGTCGTCTCGCCACTACTTTTTAACGTTGTGGTTGACGCGATTTTGCGGAAAGCATTCGATGAACGACGCGGAGTCAACTTAATAACCGATCTGATATTCGCCGACATTTTCCGCATCGCCTAGTTATACGGATTAAAGATCAATGCGGATAAAAGTGCTCACAACGGACGGATCGGAAGCGAGGGTTTACCTCGATGAAACCCAGATCGAACAGGTACCACAGTTCAAGCATTTGGGATCGCTTGTGATCGAGAAGGAATTGGCGTCGACGGCCGATGTTCATAGCTGGATCGGTCAAGCAACAGCAACATTCGCCTCGCTCAAGTGGTGCATATGGAAGCGGACGAATATCACCATTAAAACCAAAATACGCCTACCGAACGATTATCCTTCCTATTCTTCTTTATGGATCGGAAACGTGGACACTACTCAAACCGGGCTTAAACAAGCTCGAGGTCTTCCAAATGCGAAGCTTGAGACAAATATTCCGTGTCTCTATCCGCGACCGACTCCGAAACGAGACGATTAGAGAAAGCTGCCATCAACAGACATCGAAGAAGAAATACAAAAACAAAGACTACGTTGGTTTGGCCGCGTCTGCCGGATGAATAAAACCCGGCTTCCACGCAAACTCCTTTGGCGGGAGCGACCGCTAGATTAGAGAATACAAAGAAACGTCTCGAAGAAGACATGGTTGAAACAAGTGGAAGAAGATCTGAGAAACCGAAGACTGGACCCATCGAAGCCAAGGACAGCGCAATCGATCTGAAAGAGTGGAAACGTATCGTGAATGGAGCAAGAAATCCTGTGGCACCGACAGTAGCGTATTACTTGCGGGGGCGACCCCCCACCTCCCCCCCTTACTCAATCGCTGGTTAAGGATTAAAAAAAAACAATACATACTTCGTAGATAAAATAATGTATAATACACATGTGTGAAAGGTTTTTGTGCATTCATTGCGATTAAAGCACAAAAGCCCTTCTTCACCCACTTGTATCATAAACTACTATTTTGAGTGGCGCAGCTAACTGTACATTTTTTTTACTTGTCCAAACAAGTGGCCCCAAGAAACTAATCCGAGCATTCGATAACATTGATTATCGCATATACTCGGAGTAGTTTATGTAGCGAAAAAAACGTCCTCGCTTCAAGTCTTTCAAATGCTACTGTTCAAAACGACCTGAGCGCCACATTGCCGACTTTATACATTTTACAAAAAATATACCTGTGCTTTGATGTCTCCCTTTTCTGCTAGCAATTCGTAATATTCGATTAAATCGTTATCTAGAATACTAGACGAATATCCATTTTCAAGTTCATCCAACAATCGAATCCTCTGTATCGTTGAACCACCACCAAATGATACACCTTGACTAACTGAAACAAATAAATTAGGAGTAAAACTTAAAGAACAACTTAAAACGCAAATGAGTTTGAATGTAATAGTATATTAAAGGATGAGTTCAGTAAGCGCGATTTTACAGCACGCGTTCAAGTTTGGAAAACGACGATCGTAGCGAGGAGTTTCATAATGGAGAAGTGCTGAAAAACGCCTTACGAACGTAGTATTTTTCCTATTTTGTGCCCTTGTATGCCATTTCTAAATAAAAAAATCTCCGATACTTATTGAGAAAATTGTATCCCACACGGCGAGCCATAACCGCACGCATATGAGTGCGGTTATGAGTCCATTACAGACGCAAAATAGAAAAAGAATATTGTAATAATGCATAATTACCTTTATCCGCAACAAGTCTATAATAATCCAAAGCTTTTTCACAGCTGGATGGAACAGTTATACCAGACCAATATCTGTAGCCTAAGGCCATTTGGGCCCAAGTGTTTCCAGCTATCGCAGCCATTGTGTAGTGGACCAAGGCTTTCGATTGGCTCACATTTACAGATAATCCACTTGCATACAGAAAACCTAATTGCAGAAAAAATAAATTGTTTATTAAGATTTAACAATATAATTCATGTTTTCCAATAATATACGCAAAACACTAACATTTATAAAAATACGTTTTCTAATCGCTCAATATTGTAGCAATTTTATTTGTTTGTTAATATAATGGTGCACCATTAGATATTGTTATGTAATGTAATGTTATGTAATGGTGCACCATGTTATTTATTTATTGTTAATGATATAACATTATCTTGATAATAAAACATTACTTTGTAATATATTATTTTGATAATAAAACATTGAAAAACAATCAAATTGTTGTCCATCAAGAGCTACATCATTACATTGCCTTGCAGAAACTTGCACTTTATTAAGTACACTGCTTAAAACAAATAGCGGGTCACTAATTTGCGTCTTCACAAAATACAAACGAGAAATCACATGCAAATACAATTAAGAACATCTGGAAGACGCTCTATTTAATTGTTTTAATTGGCACATATGGAAGTGTCAGTATCACGTACTTGTAAGGTAGACTTCCGAGCAAAGCGGCTCTGGCGTCAATAACGCAGCGATTAGGGTTTCTGAATATCCGCACTTTTTCAAAACCGCGGTTTTCGGTTTTTGAAAATTAAAAACCGCGGATTCGGTTTCGGTTTTTAGGAACTTTTGGTATATATTTAAACGAGATCTTAGATTAGATTAGATTCCCGACTTCCTCTAAGGGTTTGGCGCACGTCAACCTTAAGGCTTATTGTGCTGTCGGTTGATATCAAACTTGCAGTCCGACGTCTGTGTCACTGACTAGTTTCCTTAGTTTTCCTACAAGTTTGGGTTCCCATGTGGTTTGTTGGTTCCAGTCGAGTTGGTGTCGCATTCGTTCTAGGGCAGGGCATTCGAAGAGTACGTGGTTTGCTGTTTCATCTTCCTCTCCGCAGAGTCTACATAAAGGTTCGTCTCGGTAGATTTTTACTTTATGCATGAATTCTCTAAATCCGCCAGTGCCTGTTAGTAAACTAACTATCTGCTTCGTGTGAGCTTTGTTTAGTTTTAACAGGTCCTTTGCTATATTGGGATTAGGTGAGTCTATTAGCTTCCTGCAATGGGTTGCTTTATCATAGGAGTTCCATCTGAGTTTGTGTTTATTTTTCATCCAATCATTGATGGATGCTCTGGCGCAGGCTTTTTCTATACCTATGCTCGGTTCGGGACCAACTAGTTTCTTGCGGGCACCTTGTTTTGCTAGGTCGTCTGCATGTTCGTTTCCCTCTATACCACTATGCCCGCGAACCCAGATGATTTTTACTGTGTTCTGTTGGCCTAGTGTATGTAGTATTTCTTTGCATTCTTTTATGATTCTTGATTTTGTACTGCAGGCCTCTAGTGCTTTTAGCGCTGCTTGACTATCAGATATAAAATAAATGTTTCTGTTCCGATATTTTTGTCTGTGGCATTCAGTAGCACCCAATAGTAATGCGTGTACTTCTGCTTGGAATATCGTGCAGTGTTCGCCTAGGCTGGCTGATTCCCTAATTTTGGGATTTTTGCTGTACAGGCCCGATCCGGCCCTTCCTTCAAACATTGAACCATCCGTGTAAAAGATTATGTTCTTGTTCGTAGGGGTGGGAAGCTGGTCCGGTTTCCAGCTTGGATCTATGTGTACGGTGAATGATTTTTCGAAATGGAATGACTTGTTGGTACTGTCGGTTCTCATTTCCATCAACGGTATTCTGACTGCCGTCATGATTTTCGTATGCCCGATCCTACTGGCTGCGATCCATTGACCCGCGCATTGTAGTCGGTATGCCGCCATTCTTGCTTCTCCTTTTAGAAAGATGTCTAATGGCGGTGTATCTAGTATCACGTCTAATGCTAATCCAGAGGTAGTTCTAAAGGCTCCTGTGGTGCATAGATTCGCTAGATGTTGTATCCTGCTTAATTTTGCAACAGCAGTTGATTGTTGTAGTTTAGGCCACCAGGTTACTATGCTGTAGGTTAGTATTGGTCGAACTATAGTTTTGTATAGCCATTGAGTCAGTTCCGGTTTGAGACCCCATGTGCTACCTATGGCTCGTTTACTTATCATCAGCGTTTGTTTGCATCTGGAGATTGTCTTGTTCATGTGGGGATTCCATGTTAGTTTGGAATCTAGTGTAAGTTCTAGGTATTTGACTTCGTTGCTCCATTGAACAGGTTTCCCAAATATTGAGATATTGGTTTGGTTTGTGATTTTCTTCCTATTTGTGAAAGGGATCAGGGTGGCTTTCGCAGGGTTGATTCTTAGGTCTCCTGTCGAACACTCCTGTCTCTGTAATATTCAAGGCTGCCTTCATGATTTCTTCAACCGTTCTTTGGTGTTTACCTTGAATCAGTATGACGATATCATCGGCATATCCTTGAGTGAAGAACCCTCTTTTGTTAAGGGTGATTAGTAGCTCGTCGACTGTAAGGCATCACAAAAGTGGTGACAGTACGCCGCCTTGGGGGCAACCTCTTGTTGTTGACATGGTTATCTCTTCTTCCAGTAGTTTAACTTTTACAGTTCTGCTGTTAAGCATCGACATGGTCCATCTGGTCGTAGTGTTATCTACGTGGTGATTGACCATTGCGTTTTCTATTGAGATGTAAGATGTGTTATCGAAGGCTCCTTCTATATCTAAGAAAGCACCTAGGGCAACTTCTTTGTTCTCCAAAGTTTTCTCAATTTTACTTACTAACTGGTGTAACGCTGTTTCGCATGACTTTCCTGTTTGGTAAGCGTGTTGGTATGTATGAAGCGGAGATCTAATCAGCGCTTCTTCTCTCCAATGTCTGTCTATCAGTCTTTCTAAGGTTTTTAGAAAGAATGATGTCAGGCTGATTGGTCTATAGGATTTAGCTTCGGCATAGTTAGATTTGCCTGGTTTTGGGATAAATACCACTCTTGTCTCTCTCCAGGTTAATGGAACATGTCCTAGTGCTAGACTTGCTCTAAATAGGTCCTTAAGAGGGTGGAGTATGATATTCATGCCTTTCTGAAGCATTATTGGATATATGCTATCTGTTCCAGAAGATTTGTAGGGGCTGAAGAGTTTGATTGCCCATTTAATTCTCTCTGTTGTGATAATTCTTTTAGCCACATTCCAGTCATCTCTGGTTGCCGTATGGCTTGAGTGGAAAGGAGTGTGGTTTTCAGCAGCCCCTGGAAAATGCGTGCCTACAAGATGTAGCAGTGTTTCACGTTCATTTGCTGTGAAGTTCCCGTCTGCTTTTTTGAGGGTGCCGACGGGATTCGAAGCTTGCTTTGAGAGAATTTTTTGGAGCCTCGCTGTGGAATGCGTCGTCTCTATCTCTTGGCAATATTTTTTCCAAGCTTCTGTTTTGGCTGTCTTGATTTTGTCACTATAGTCTGTGAGGGCTCTATGATAGCTGTCCCAGACTTTGGTTCTTCTAGATCTGTTGAAAAGGCTTCTGACTTCTCGCCTGGTCTTTTCGAGATCCTTGTTCCACCATTGTGGTGGACAACGAGATCTTAGTTTTGTACAAAAGTTTCCGCTTAAGGAAAATGATCTTTCGGTGTAGATGGATGTAGCTTTAATTGTAGAGAGTGCTTGAAACACAATATTTAATATTTTTATTATTTAATGTTTTTGTTCTCTCAGAAGTTTTATATTTAGCAAACTCCTTTTTCATCAAAAAAGTAACAATTGAAAATTAACATTTTCAATTAAATGCACTGAATTTAAATCTGTAATATTACGACTTTTAGAAAAATCAATTTTTCTTATATTGGTTTAATAGAAGACCACCTTGTCTTGATGTCCGTTGCTAATTCAATTTCCTTTTCAAAAATAGCTTTCACGTTTCGTTGAAGGAAACTGATTTTAGCGGAGATAAAAATAATTTACAAGTTTTCTTACCATTTGTAAATTACTTTTAATTTCAGCATCTTCTTCGACGTAATACTCATTGTCCACATCTTCTTCGTGCGATTCTTCAGGAAATAAATCATCATCTTCACTACTGCAGCGAGATGAATTGTATGGTTAATGCAAATTTTTTGCTCAGTACCATTTTGTAATTACCCGGGCATCGTTATTTGTAGTATCTTACTCAATAATAATCCCACGGCGATAAACCCCAGACTCAATCAAACTTTAAGGTTTCTCCGACCAGAAATTGAAAACCACGTTGAACTCGCTCGATACCTAACGCCGCGACGGCCCGTCAAAGTTAGATCTACCGAGGATTGGTTGCATTTGTTTTTTCGAAATTTCGCAGCTGCCGCAGAAAATTCGACGTTTTGTTAGAGCAAAACGTGATCGGAAAGCGAGACTGAATACCGCGTTGCGAAATTTTTTACGCCACCGCAAAGTTCAATTTCCTAATGCGGCTGCTGTTTTTTTCGCCGTAGTTTTCAAGCTAGCGAAACAAGTTTTGTTGAAGGGAAAGCTTGTCAGGAAGCGGTAGTGAAAACCGCGAGGCAAAATCTTTGACAGCGGAGTCGCGACGTCGCCGCAAAGTTCACCTTGCTAATCTAGGTCAAATTTCGGGAACTCGGGGTGGTTTTTCCTCTGTAGTTTTCGCAATTTTGCAGATAGCGAAACAAATTTGATGTTTTGGTGAAGGCAAAGCTTGTGGTAAAGCGCGACTAAAAACCACGTTGCGAAATTTTTGACAACTGCGTCGCGACGTCACCGCGAACTTCAACTTTCTAATCCAAGTCACCCATATCATTTCTGAAACCGATACTAAATGAATCTATTTTTTTTTACACTTATTACGATATTATTTGCAGAACAAGTTCCTTCAATTCGCAGAAACCCTAAATTGCAATAAAAATTGTTTTCTCCGTAAATATTAATGTTTAAGTATCTTCGGCGTCTCAAAGTAGTCCACTCTTCTAGCATAGTACTAATTTGTTGTCCATTTGCTTTTAATTCTTGAAACTTTAAAATCATTTCTTTCTTCGTATTCCTTTTGAATTAAGGTCATAACACCTGAAGAACATTTTGGCAAGATTTGGTTGGGAAACCGGCCAGCTATTGCTTTCCGAATAAAAGCAGATTTTGAAATTGCTCGAACACATATACAATCAATTGTTGCCATTTTTGAAACAACAGTTTGCAATGTTTGATAGAGCACTAATTCAATGTATTTTATTTTTATTTATTCTTAGATAAAACCGAAAACCGCGGTTGTTTATGACTGTTTTGCGGTTTCGGTTTTTGCACAGAAAACCGCGGTTTTGCGGTTCGGACATATTCGAACCAGAAACCCTAGCAGCGATACTGACGCGGCGACATAGCGATAGTATTATGCACTATGGAAACGTATGACGACACTGATACGCTCAGCGTCAGTGTCGCTGCGCTCGAATTGTGCCTCATACGTTTCCATTACATACATACACCATTGGTTAAAGCGAAAGTGACGTAAATTACTATGTAAACCAGTTCATATTGTTTACATTTGTATGTCATTGCAGTCTTTTGGTTAGAAAACAAATGTCAAAAACGTGAAGTTAAAAATGAGAAGAGCTATAGTAAACAATTGGCCGATCTGTCAGTAGTAATTGACGTCATCAACAGACCGCGCAAAAATGGTGGCGTTTAAACAGCTCAAAATGTTTGTCCATTTTAAATATTTTTTAAACTTAATTACAGCATTTTTAAGCAGTATTTATATTTTTTACTATCTTATAACGGTGTATACAGAGAATTAAAAATATTTAAAAAAACATGCATATTCCCTATTCATTTAAATGCGTGGTAATTTTTACATAAATCAAAGGAATTTTGCAAAGTGTGTCCACCAAAATTAACAAAAAAATAAAATTTGCTTCGAATAGAGTTTATGGTTTTTGAAATTTTGACAATTTTTGCAAATTATTTTGACGTTTTTGTCCAATTTTGACAAAAAACAAAAGTATTGCGCAAAGTTTGTCCACTCAAATCAACAAAAAAACAAAATTTGCTTCGAATAGAGAATTTGGTTTTTGAAAATTTGACAATTTTTGCAAATTATTTTGACGTTTTTGTCCAATTTTGACAAAAAAACAAAAGTATTTCGCAAAGTTTGTCCACTCAAATCAACAAAAAAACAAAATTTGCTTCGAATAGAGAATTTGGTTTTTGAAAATTTGAGAATTTTTGCAAATTAATTGACGTTTTTGTCCAATTTTGACAAAAAACAAAAGTATTTCGCAAAGTTTGTCCACTCAAATCAAGAAAAAAACAAAATTTGCTCCGAATAGAAAATTTGGTTTTTGAAAATTTGACAATTTTTGCAAATTATTTTGACGTTTTTGTCCAATTTTGACAAAAAACAAAAGTATTTCGCAAAGTTTGTCCACTCAAATCAACAAAAAAACAAAATTTGCTTCGAATAGAGAATTTGGTTTTTGAAAATTTGACAATTTTTGCAAATTATTTTGACGTTTTTGTCCAATTTTGACAAAAAACAAAAGTATTTCGCAAAGTTTGTCCACTCAAATCAACAAAAAAACAAAATGTGCTTCGAATAGAGAATTTGGTTTTTGAAAATTTGACAATTTTTGCAAATTATTTTGACGTTTTTGTCCAATTTTGACAAAAGTATTTCGCAAAGTTTGTCCACTCAAATCAACAAAAAAACAAAATGTGCTTCGAATCGAGAATTTGGTTTTTGAAAATTTGACAATTTTTGCAAATTATTTTGACGTTTTTGTCCAATTTTGACAAAAAACAAAAGTATTTCGCAAAGTTTGTCCACTCAAATCAACAAAAAAAACAAAATTTGCTTCGAATAGAGAATTTGGTTTTTGAAAATTAGACAATTTTTGCAAATTATTTTGACGTTTTTGTCCAATTTTGACAAAAAACAAAAGTATTTCGCAAAGTTTGTCCACTCAAATCAACAAAAAAACAAAATGGGCTTCGAATAGAGAATTTGGTTTTGAAAATTTGACAATTTTTGCAAATTATTTTGACGTTTTTGTCCAATTTTGACAAAAGTATTTCGCAAAGTTTGTCCACTCAAATCAACAAAAAAACAAAATTTGCTTCGAATAGAGAATTTGGTTTTTGAAAATTTGAGAATTTTTGCAAATTAATTGTCGTTTTTGTCCAATTTTGACAAAAAACAAAAGTATTTCGCAAAGTTTGTCCACTCAAATCAAGAAAAAAACAAAATTTGCTCCGAATAGAGAATTTGGTTTTTGAAAATTTGACAATTTTTGCAAATTATTTTGACGTTTTTGTCCAATTTTGACAAAAAACAAAAGTATTTCGCAAAGTTTGTCCACTCAAATCAACAAAAAAACAAAATTTGCTTCGAATAGAGAATTTGGTTTTTGAAAATTTGACAATTTTTGCAAATTATTTTGACGTTTTTGTCCAATTTTGACAAAAAAAAAAAGTATTTCGCAAAGTTTGTCCACTCAAATCAACAAAAAAACAAAATGTGCTTCGAATAGAGAATTTGGTTTTTGAAAATTTGACAATTTTTGCAAATTATTTTGACGTTTTTGTCCAATTTTGACAAAAGTATTTCGCAAAGTTTGTCCACTCAAATTAACAAAAAAACAAAATTTGCTTCGAATAGAGAATTTGGTTTTTGAAAATTTGACAATTTTTGCAAATTATTTTGACGTTTTTGTCCAATTTTGACAAAAAAAACAAAAGTATTTCGCAAAGTTTGTCCACTCAAATCAACAAAAAAACAAAATTTGCTTCGAATAGAGAATTTGGTTTTTGAAAATTTGAGAATTTTTGCAAATTAATTGACGTTTTTGTCCAATTTTGACAAAAAACAAAAGTATTTCGCAAAGTTTGTCCACTCAAATCAACAAAAAAACAAAATTTGCTTCGAATAGAGAATTTGGTTTTTGAAAATTTGACAATTTTTGCAAATTATTTTGACGTTTTTGTCCAATTTTGACAAAAAACAAAAGTATTTCGCAAAGTTTGTCCACTCAAATCAACAAAAAAACAAAATGTGCTTCGAATAGAGAATTTGGTTTTTGAAAATTTGACAATTTTTGCAAATTATTTTGACGTTTTTGTCCAATTTTGACAAAAGTATTTCGCAAAGTTTGTCCACTCAAATCAACAAAAAAACAAAATTTGCTTCGAATAGAGAATTTGGTTTTTGAAAATTTGACAATTTTTGCAAATTATTTTGACGTTTTTGTCCAATTTTGACAAAAAACAAAAGTATTTCGCAAAGTTTGTCCACTCAAATCAACAAAAAACAAAATTTGCTTCGAATAGAGAATTTGGTTTTTGAAAATTTGACAATTTTTGCAAATTATTTTGACGTTTTTGTCCAATTTTGACAAAAAAACAAAAGTATTTCGCAAAGTTTGTCCACTCAAATCAACAAAAAACAAAATTTGCTTCGAATAGAGAATTTGGTTTTTGAAAATTTGACAATTTTTGCAAATTATTTTGACGTTTTTGTCCAATTTTGACAAAAAACAAAAGTATTTCGCAAAGTTTGTCCACTCAAATCAACAAAAAAACAAAATTTGCTTCGAATAGAGAATTTGGTTTTTGAAAATTTGACAATTTTTGCAAATTATTTTGACGTTTTTGTCCAATTTTGACAAAAAACAAAAGTATTTCGCAAAGTTTGTCCACTCAAATCAACAAAAAAACAAAATGGGCTTCGAATAGAGAATTTGGTTTTGAAAATTTGACAATTTTTGCAAATTATTTTGACGTTTTTGTCCAATTTTGACAAAAGTATTTCGCAAAGTTTGTCCACTCAAATCAACAAAAAAACAAAATTTGCTTCGAATAGAGAATTTGGTTTTTGAAAATTTGAGAATTTTTGCAAATTAATTGTCGTTTTTGTCCAATTTTGACAAAAAACAAAAGTATTTCGCAAAGTTTGTCCACTCAAATCAACAAAAAAACAAAATTTGCTCCGAATAGAGAATTTGGTTTTTGAAAATTTGAGAATTTTTGCAAATTATTTTGACGTTTTTGTCCAATTTTGACAAAAAAACAAAAGTATTTCGCAAAGTTTGTCCACTCAAATCAACAAAAAACAAAATTTGCTTCGAATAGAGAATTTGGTTTTTGAAAATTTGACAATTTTTGCAAATTATTTTGACGTTTTTGTCCAATTTTGACAAAAAAACAAAAGTATTTCGCAAAGTTTGTCCACTCAAATCAACAAAAAACAAAATTTGCTTCGAATAGAGAATTTGGTTTTTGAAAATTTGAGAATTTTTGCAAATTATTTTGACGTTTTTGTCCAATTTTGACAAAAAACAAAAGTATTTCGCAAAGTTTGTCCACTCAAATCAACAAAAAAACAAAATGTGCTTCGAATAGAGAATTTGGTTTTTGAAAATTTGACAATTTTTGCAAATTATTTTGACGTTTTTGTCCAATTTTGACAAAAAAACAAAAGTATTTCGCAAAGTTTGTCCACTCAAATCAACAAAAAACAAAATTTGCTTCGAATAGAGAATTTGGTTTTTGAAAATTTGACAATTTTTGCAAATTATTTTGACGTTTTTGTCCAATTTTGACAAAAAACAAAAGTATTTCGCAAAGTTTGTCCACTCAAATCAACAAAAAAACAAAATTTGCTTCGAATAGAGAATTTGGTTTTTGAAAATTTGACAATTTTTGCAAATTATTTTGACGTTTTTGTCCAATTTTGACAAAAAACAAAAGTATTTCGCAAAGTTTGTCCACTCAAATCAACAAAAAAACAAAATGGGCTTCGAATAGAGAATTTGGTTTTGAAAATTTGACAATTGTTGCAAATTATTTTGACGTTTTTGTCCAATTTTGACAAAAGTATTTCGCAAAGTTTGTCCACTCAAATCAACAAAAAAACAAAATTTGCTTCGAATAGAGAATTTGGTTTTTGAAAATTTGAGAATTTTTGCAAATTAATTGTCGTTTTTGTCCAATTTTGACAAAAAACAAAAGTATTTCGCAAAGTTTGTCCACTCAAATCAACAAAAAAACAAAATTTGCTTCGAATAGAGAATTTGGTTTTTGAAAATTTGAGAATTTTTGCAAATTAATTGACGTTTTTGTCCAATTTTGACAAAAAACAAAAGTATTTCGCAAAGTTTGTCCACTCAAATCAACAAAAAAACAAAATTTGCTTCGAATAGAGAATTTGGTTTTTGAAAATTTGACAATTTTTGCAAATTATTTTGACGTTTTTGTCCAATTTTGACAAAAAACAAAAGTATTTCGCAAAGTTTGTCCACTCAAATCAACAAAAAAACAAAATGTGCTTCGAATAGAGAATTTGGTTTTTGAAAATTTGACAATTTTTGCAAATTATTTTGACGTTTTTGTCCAATTTTGACAAAAGTATTTCGCAAAGTTTGTCCACTCAAATCAACAAAAAAACAAAATTTGCTTCGAATAGAGAATTTGGTTTTTGAAAATTTGACAATTTTTGCAAATTATTTTGACGTTTTTGTCCAATTTTGACAAAAAACAAAAGTATTTCGCAAAGTTTGTCCACTCAAATCAACAAAAAACAAAATTTGCTTCGAATAGAGAATTTGGTTTTTGAAAATTTGACAATTTTTGCAAATTATTTTGACGTTTTTGTCCAATTTTGACAAAAAAAACAAAAGTATTTCGCAAAGTTTGTCCACTCAAATCAACAAAAAACAAAATTTGCTTCGAATAGAGAATTTGGTTTTTGAAAATTTGACAATTTTTGCAAATTATTTTGACGTTTTTGTCCAATTTTGACAAAAAACAAAAGTATTTCGCAAAGTTTGTCCACTCAAATCAACAAAAAACAAAATTTGCTTCGAATAGAGAATTTGGTTTTTGAAAATTTGACAATTTTTGCAAATTATTTTGACGTTTTTGTCCAATTTTGACAAAAAACAAAAGTATTTCGCAAAGTTTGTCCACTCAAATCAACAAAAAAAACAAAATCTGCTTCGAATAGAGAATTTGGTTTTTGAAAATTTGACAATTTTTGCAAATTATTTTGACGTTTTTGTCCAATTTTGACAAAAAACAAAAGTATTTCACAAAGTTTGTCCACTCAAATCAACAAAAAACAAAATTTGCTTCGAATAGAGAATTTGGTTTTTGAAAATTTGACAATTTTTGCAAATTATTTTGACGTTTTTGTCCAATTTTGACAAAAAACAAAAGTATTTCACAAAGTTTGTCCACTCAAATCAACAAAAAACAAAATTTGCTTCGAATAGAGAATTTGGTTTTTGAAAATTTGACAATTTTTGCAAATTATTTTGACGTTTTTGTCCAATTTTGACAAAAAACAAAAGTATTTCGCAAAGTTTGTCCACTCAAATCAACAGAAAAACAAAATTTTCTTTGCGAAAATTTGACAATTTTTGCAAAAAATACGAATTTATAAAAGTATTCCGCACGGGCTACAATGCTCAGAATATTGAGCACACAATCACATCAGTTCAAAAAGTGATTCAAAAACAAATATTCGCGGGTCGCATAAGCACGTTCTCGGTGCCAAGGTTGGCCCGCGGGCCGTAGTTTGCCCATCCCGGATGTAGAGGATATTTTAAGAAGAGAAAAGACCAACATATTAACATGTACGGGAATATACATATTCGAAAGCATTGTCTTCTTAGTCAAGCACAAACATTTATTTGAGAAGTACATGAAACCAAACGAAAGGGATACCAGGTTTAACAAAGTGTCATATGAACTCCCAAGACATAGTATGACGATGACCGAACGATAGCCATCATATAGTAATATGAAAATATTTAACCACCTGCAAATCGACAGCATGAAGATCATGAAAAGGGTATAAAGGGCATAGACTTTTAAATGAAATCGAAAACCGTACAATTTAGAGGAATTCTATATAGTATAGTATATTAGTACTACTATTATATTGATATTATATTGATACTAGTATATTGTATATTGTGCAACTAGTGCGGCAAGTTGTCAATTGTCTACGAGAGCGAAATTGCTCTCATTTGCTCGAGAGGGCAAATACCGCAAGAGTTCCAAATTTTTTATAACTCATGCAAGGGGACGTATCTTACAAATGTCCAGGGGCCATCAGAAAAAAAAATTAAGAATTTAATTTTTCAATTATATCTACGGTGGTGTGGATTCGTCATCAGAACTCCGGTATCACAGTCCGGTATCATCTCTCCGGTATTACAACTCCGGTATCATCTCCGGTGTAAACAGACATACTGAACGACCTGGTACTTATAGGAATACCACGAAAACTGGTTAATATGGTGAAGGTTACCATGCATCAATCGAAAACGATAGTAGCTGTACAAAACGAACCGTCAGAAGCTTTCGAGTTCAATAAAGGAGTGAGACAGGGCGACGCACTTTCAACACTTTTATTTAACCTAGTACTTGATGGAGCAATTAAGAAACTTAACATAAATGGATGCACAAGCAACAGAACGAGGCAAATATGTGCATACACAGATGATATCGTAATCATAGGGAGTAATGAAATAAATATTAGAGAAACATTAATAGAAATGGACAAAGGAAACTACAAGATCCGGACTGAAAATAAAGAATGAAACACACAAGGGAAACGAAGATAATAACAGACTGGAAGCCAGTGGAAAGCAGAGTAAGAGGAAGACCTAGAAAAAGATGGATAGACGGAGTAAAGGAAGATCTCAAAACACTCGGAATGAGAAATTGGAAAGAAGCGACAAATGATAGAGCGGAATGGAAAAGATCAGCGAGCAGCATAAAACTCACACAAGGTTGTAACGCCAAAGAAAAAAAAAATGTAACTTCATTGATGAACTAATGCTGGCTTATATTTTGAAGGTCGTCCACGTTTTCGCTTCTGTCCCAATGGAATTTGTTTAAGTGTCAATGGAACTTTGTACAGTTTCAAGAGCATTCCCATTCCAATACTGTGCTTACATATGTAATTCTTCATAAACCACATATATGAACAGGAAGCTTCTTCCCATTTATTAATGTTCAGAGTCACTTTCCACATTGATATTTGATATGATTTGTATTTCAAAACTATTCCAGTTTTTCAGGTTTTCTTTTGTTTTGTACTCTGAAATATTGATTTCTGATATCTTTTGACTGCTTGGACCGATGCAAAAAATTGATTCACCATTCAATTCTTCTTTCCCAACAGTTGGTGATAATTTAACCCAACCATAGGCTTTTTTGGAAATTTCGCAACAGCAAACAACTTAGTAATAAGTAGCACCTGCTTCGAGCACAAGCGTATACACAAAGGAACATGGAGGATCAAAGGTACGCAGAACAAGAACCAAATATGCAAGAGATACGCATCCTCAATTATAGATGTACGGTCATACAGAGGCGCAAACTGCGATTCGGACCATTATTTAGTTGTTACGCATATGAGACAACAAATATCCAAAATAGCCAAAACCAAAACAACTAAGCCAAAGAAATGGAATTCATGGAAATTAAAAGAAGTAAAAGTAAGAGATGAGTACAAGAAGAGTCTAGAAGTAAAATTAGATATCTTTCAGCCGTCCGGCCAAATAGATACGGGATGGAATAACATTAGAAATATAATATTACAAACCGCAGAAGAAACACTAGGCACCTACAAAACGACGTTGGTACGACGACGAGTTTAAAGAAGTTATGAAAGAGAAAAATATAGCAAGGAATAAATGTCTCCAAAAAAAAACACAGAGCAAATGATGAGCACTATACAACCAAACGAAAAGAAGCGACAAAAATGTGCAGAAGAAAGAAACGAGACATGCTCAACAGAAAAATAGAGGAGATGGTACTGGCCAACAACAAAAAGGAGAATCGTAAATTCTATAAGCAATTCTGCAACAAAAACAAGAGTTTGGACCGCAAACTACGTCATGCAGAGATAAAAATGGGAAAATACTGACAGAAAACGAAGAAGTAATAAAAAGATGGAAAGAGTACTTTAAGAGCCTGTTAAAAAGCAATGAAAACGATGAAGTCGATGAAACTAACTTAGAATACCAGTCAGCAGAACCACAGGACATAGAACCGACATACCATGAGGCAATAAATGTCATCAAAAGCCTAAAAATCAACAAATCCACCGGGCCATATGCGATAACTTCAGAGCTCCTAAAGAACGGAGGCGAGTTACTGTGGACAAGAATACATATGCTCATCAGGATGATATGGAAAGAAGAGAAGATGCCAGAAGAATGGAAGCTAGGAATTATACAGCCCATTCACAAAAAGGGCGATAAAAATATAAATGAAACCAACTTAGAATACCAGTCAGCAGAACCACAGGACATAGAACCGACATACAATGAGGCAGTAGATGTCATCAAATGCCTAAAAAACAACAAATCCACTGGGACATATGCGATAACTTCAGAGCTCCAAAAGAACGGAGGCGAGTTACTGTGAACAAGAATACATATGCTCATCAGGATGATATGGAAAGAAGAGAAGATGCCAGAAGAATGGAAGCTAGGAATTATACAGCCCATTCACAAAAAGGGCGATAAAAATAACTGCAACAACTATAGAGGGATAACGTTACTCAAGTATACTTACTCAAGTACAAAGTACTCTCAAGTATAATCAACCAAAACCTAACAAGATATACAGAGGAGATCTTGGACGAGTACCAGTGCGCATTCCGACCAAACCGATTAACAGACCAACTTCACACGATGAGACAGATAATGGAAAAATGCTACGAACACAATATCACAATTCATAACCTGTTTATCGATTTCAAACAGGTTTTCTACAGTGTAAACAGACATACTGAACGACCTGGTACTTATGGGAATACTACGAAAACTGGTTAATATTGTGAAGGTCACCATGCATGAATCGAAAACGATAGTAGCTGTACAAAACGAACTGTCGGAAGCTTTCGAGTTCAATAAAGGAGTGAGACAGGGCGACGCACTTTCAACACTTTTATTTAACCTTGTACTTGATGGAGCAATTAAGAAACTTAACATAAATGGCTGCACAAGCAACAGAACGAGGCAAATATGTGCATACATAGATGATATCATAATCATAGGGAGTAATGAAATAAATATTAGAGAAACATTAATAGAAATGGACAAAGAAACTACAAGATCCGGACTGAAAATAAAGAATGGAACACACAAGGGAAACGAAGATAATAACAGACTGGAAGCCAGTGGAAAGCAGAGTAAGAGAAAGACCTAGAAAAAGATGGATAGATGGAGTAAAGGAAGAACTCAAAACACTCGGAATGAGAAATTGGAAAGAAGCAACAAATGATAGAGCGGAATGGAAAAGATCGGTGAGCAGGATAAAACTCACACAAGGTTGTAACGCCAAAGAAAAAAAAAATAACTTAATTGATGAACTAATGCTGGCTTATATTTTGAAGGTCGTCCACGTTTTCGCTTCTGTCCCAATGGAATTTGTTTAAGTGTCAATGGAACTTTGTAAAGTTTCAAGAGCATTCCCATTCCAATACTGTGCTTACATATGTAATTCTTCATAAACCACATATATGAACAGGAAGCTTCTTCCCATTTATTAATGTTCAGAGTCACTTTCCACATTGATATTTGATATGATTTGTATTTCAAAACTATTCCAGTTTTTCAGGTTTTCTTTTGTTTTGTACTCTGAAATATTGATTTCTGATATCTTTTGACTGTTTGGACCGATGTAAAAAATTGATTCACCATTCAATTCTTCTTTCACAACAGTTGGTGATGATTTAACCCAATCATAGGCTTTTTTGGAAATTTCGCAACAGCAAACAACTTAGTAATAAGTAGCACCTGCTTCGAGCACAAGCGTATACACAAAGGAACATGGAGGATCAAAGGTACACAGAACACTAACCAAATATGCAAGAGATACGCATCCTCAATTATAGATGTACGGTCATACAGAGGCGAAAACTGCGATTCGGACCATTATTTAGTTGTTACGCATATGAGACAACAAATTTCCAAAATAGCCAAAACCAAAACAACTAAGCCAAAAAATTGGAATTCATGGAAATTAAAAGAAGTAAAAGTAAGAGATGAGTGCAAGAAGAGTCTAGAAGTAAAATTAAATATCTTTCAGCCGTCCGGCCAAATAGATACGGGATGGAATAACATTAGAAATATAATATTACAAACCGCAGAAAAGACACTAGGCACCTACAAAAAGACGTTGGTACGACGACGAGTGTAAAGAAGTTATGAAAGAGAAAAATATAGCAAGGAATAAATGTCTCCAAAGAAATACATAGAGCAAATGATGAGCACTATACAACCAAACGAAAAGAAGCGACAAAAATGTGCAGAAGAAAGAAACGAGACATGCTCAACAGAAAAATAAAGCAGATAGTACTGGCCAACAACAAAAAGGAGACTCGTAAATTCTATAAGCAATGCTGCAACAAAAACAAGAGTTTGGACTGCAAACTACGCCAGGCAGAGATAAAAATGGGAAAATACTGACAGAAATGAAGAAGTAATAAAAAGATGGAAAGAGTACTTTGAGAGCCTGTTAAAAAGCGATGAAAACGATGAAGTCGATGAAACCAACTTAGAATACCAGTCAGCAGAACCACAGGACATAGAACCGACATACGTTGGGGCAGTAGATGTCATCAAATGCCTAAAAAACAACAAATCCCCTGGGACATATGCGATAACTTCAGAGCTCCTAAAAAACGGAGGCGAGTTACTGTGGACAAGAATACATATGCTCATCAGGATGATATGGAAAGAAGAGAAGATGCCAGAAGAATGGAAGCTAGGAATTATACAGACCATTCACAAAAAGGGCGATAAAAATAACTGCAACATTTATAGAGGGATAATGTTACTCAAGTATACTTACTCAAGTACAAAGTACTCTCAAGTATAATCAACCAAAACCTAACAAGATATACAGAGGAGATCTTGGGCGAGTACCAGTGCGGATTCCGAACAAACCGATTAACAGACCAACTTCACACGATGAGACAGATAATGAAAAAATGCTACGAACACAATATCACAATTCATAACCTGTTTATCGATTTCAAACAGGTTTTCGACAGTGTAAACAGACATACTGAACGACCTGGTACTTATGGGAATACCACGAAAACTGGTTAATATGGTGATATGCACCATAATATAACTGGTATAAAATAACTGGTATATATGCATGAATCGAAAACGATAGTAGCTGTACAAAACGAACTGTCGGAAGCTTTCGAGTTCAATAAAGGAGTGACACAGGGCGACGCACTTTCAACACTTTTATTTTACCTTGTACTTGATGGAGCAATTAAGAAACTTAACATAAATGGATGCACAAGCAACAGAACGAGGCAAATATGTGCATACATAGATGATATCGTAATTATAGGGAGTAATGAAATAAATATTAGAGAAACATTAATAGCAATGGACAAAGAAACTACAAGATCCGGACTGAAAATAAAGAATGGAACACACAAGGGAAACGAAGATAATAACAGACTGGAACCTAGTGGAAAGCAGAGTAAGAGGAAGACCTAGAAAAAGATGGATAGACGGAGTTAAGGGAGATCTCAAAACACTCGGAATGAGAAATTGGAAAGAAGCGACAAATGATAGAGCGGAATGGAAAACATCGGCGAGCAGGCTAAAACTCACACAAGGTTGTAATGCCAAAGAAAAAAAAATAATTAACTTCATTAATGAACTAATGCTGGCTTATATTTTGAAGGTCGTCCACGTTTTCGCTTCTGTCCTAATGGAATTTGTTTAAGTGTCAATGGAACTTTGTACAGTTTCAAGAGCATTCCCATTCCAATACTGTGCTTACATATGTAATTCTTCATAAACCACATATATGAACAGGAAGCTTCTTCCCATTTATTAATGTTCAGAGACACTTTCCACATTGATATTTGATATGATTTGTATTTCAAAACTATTCCAGTTTTTCAGGTTTTCTTTTGTTTTGTACTCTGAAATATTGATTTCTGATATCTTTTGACTGTTTGGACCGATGTAAAAAATTGATTCACCATTCTATTCTTCTTTCACAACAGTTGGTGATGATTTAACCCAATCATAGGCTTTTTTGGAAATTTCTCAACAGCAAACAACTTAGTAATAAGTAGCACCTGCTTCGAGCACAAGCGTATACACAAAGGAACATGGAGGATCAAAGGTACACAGAACACTAACCAAATATGCAAGAGATACGCATCCTCAATTATAGATGTACGGTCATACAGAGGCGCAAACTGCGATTCGGACCATTATTTAGTTGTTACGCATATGAGACAACAAATTTCCAAAATAGCCAAAACCAAAACAACTAAGCCAAAGAAATGGAATTCATGGAAATTAAAAGAAGTAAAAGTAAGAGATGAGTACAAGAAGAGTCTAGAAGTAAAATTAAATATCTTTCAGCCGTCCGGCCAAATAGATACGGGATGGAATAACATTAGAAATATGATATTACAAACCGCAGAAGAAACACTAGGCACCTACAAAACGACGTTGGTACGACGACGAGTTTAAAGAAGTTATGAAAGAGAAAAATATAGCAAGGAATAAATGTCTCCAAAGAAATACACAGAGCAAATGATGAGCACTATACAACCAAACGAAAAGAAGCGACAAAAAAGTGCAGAAGAAAGAAACGAGACATGCTCAACAGAAAAATAAAGCAGATAGTACTGGCCAACAACAAGAAGGAGAATCGTAAATTCTATAAGCAATGCTGCAACAAGAACAAGAGTTTGGACCGCAAACTACGTCATGCAGAGATAAAAATGGGAAAATACTGACAGAAAACGAAGAAGTAATAAAAAGATGGAAAGAGTACTTTGAGAGCGTGTTAAAAAGCGATGAAAACGATAAAGTCGATGAAACCAACTTAGAATACCAGTCAGCAGAACCACAGGTCATAGAACCGACATACGTTGAGGCAGTAGATGTCATCAAATGCCTAAAAACCAACAAATCCCCCGGGACTTATGCGATAACTTCAGAGCTCCTAAAGAACGGAGGCGAGTTACTGTGGACAAGAATACATATGCTCATCAAGATGATATGGAAAGAAGAGAAGATGCCAGAAGAATGGAAGCTAGGAATTATACAGCCCATTCACAAAAAGGGCGATAAAAATAACTGCAACATTTATAGAGGGATAACGTTACTCAAGTATACTTACTCAAGTAGAAAGTACTCTCAAGTATAATCAACCAAAACCTAACAAGATATATAGAGGAGATCTTGGGCGAGTACCAGTGCGGATTCCGACCAAACCGAATAACAGACCAACTTCACACAATGAGACAGATAATGAAAAAATGCTACAAACACAATATCACAATTCATAACCTGTTTATCTATTTCAAACAGGTTTTCAACAGTGTAAACAGACATACTGAACGAGCTGGTACTTATAGGAATACCACGAAAACTGGTTAATATGGTGAAGGTCACCATGCATGAATCGAAAACGATAGTAGCTGTACAAAACGAACTTTCAGAAACTTGCAAGTTCAATAAAAGAGTGAGACAGTACGACGCACTTTTATTTAACCTTGTACTTGATGGAGCAATTAAGAAACTTAACATAAATGGATGCACAAGCAACAGAACGAGGCAAATATGTGCATACACAGATGATATCGTAATCATAGGGAGTAATGAAATAAATATTAGAGAAACATTAATAGAAATGGACAAAGAAACTACAAGATCCGGACTTAAAATAAAGAATGGAACACACAAGGGAAACAAAGATAATAACAGACTGGAAGCCAGTGGAAAGCGGAGTAAGAGAAAGACCTAGAAAGAGATGGATAGACGGAGTAAAGGAAGAACTCAAAACACTCGGAATGAGAAATTGGAAAGAAGTGACAAATGATAGAGCGGAATGGAAAAGATCGGTGAGCAGGATAAAACTCACACAAGGTTGTAACGCCAAAGAAAAAAAAAAAAAATTAACTTCATTGATGAACTAATGCTGGCTTATATTTTGAAGGTCGTCCACGTTTTCGCTTCTGTCCCAATGGAATTTGTTTAAGTGTCAATGGAACTTTGTACAGTTTCAAGAGCATTACCATTCCAATACTAAGCTTACATATGTAATTCTTCATAAACCACATATATGAACAGGACACTTCTTCCCATTTATTAATGTTCAGAGTCACTTCTTTCCACATTGATTTTTGATATGATTTGTATTTCAAAACTATTCCAGTTTTTCAGGTTTTGTATAGTTTTGTACTCTGAAATGTCGGATATCTTTTGACTCTTTGGACCGATGTAAAAAATTGATTCACCATTCAATTCTTCTTTCACAACACAACAGTTGGTGATGATTTAACCCAATCATAGGCTTTTTTGAAAATTTGATTCGTTTATTGGAAGACATAATTGTATTTTGTATAAAAAAAAATTGTTTGTAAATCAAGCAATCAAATTTTGTATGGATCAACCTTTTTTATACAGATATACCTTTTTTTGGATGAAATTATTTTATTTTATACAATTCCATCAGTTATTGTAAAAAAACCATTATTATTGGTAAGAATAAATCAATTATTGGGTGTTTATATTTTATTTTGGACAAAGTAACCTTTCTTTGGATAAAGTAATCGCTGCTTGTATGAACCGAAATTTGTATTTTTCCGATTATTTTTTGTAAAAAAACATCTATTCATTGTACGCCAAAAATCCAAGCCTTGATGAAAAACCATCCTACGTTATAGATAATCATATAAACTTAAAACGAACGGACCGCAGCCTGAAGTTATAAATATATTCAGCCTTCTAAAGCTCTATAACAATTGTTGAGTCTTTTTAGGACTACCAAAACAATTCTCACATGAAATTTGTAAGTTATTTTACAGCTTTCAGTCCACCTTCATGGCACCAACAAAAACCATAAAAATAACATTGTTTTTAAGATCATTTAGTTCCGATACCTGAAGCGGATACCCATCTGTGGACGCATTTCGAGATTTATCTCTTATCAGCACAGCTTTGCTTCCATGAACAATAATTTGCAAACCACACAGTTGAAAACCCATGTGCTGTTTAGGGTTAGATGTTTATAATTTTGACATTTTGAGACATGAACTTAGCAAGTTATTGATTGAACTGATCGGAAAGACATGATCTTAAAAACAATGTTATTTTTATGGTTTTTGTTGAGTGCCACGAAGGTGGACTGAAGCTGTAAAATAACTTACAAATTTCATGTAAGATTTGTTTTGGTAGTCCTAAAAAGACTCAATAATTGTTATAGAGCTCCGGAAAGGCTGAATATATTTATATATTCAGGCTGCATTCCGTTTGTTTTAAGTTTGTCACAAAAAATATATCTGAATGAAAGACATCGACAAATATCAGAGATATTCCATTTGTTCCATATTCATATTGATTCCATATTCAACAATTTGACATGGTAGGAACAATATATTAAGTAAAGATTAATGAATTATAGTCTTTAAAATTACAGTTTAATCTGTAATAATTTAATATTAAACTGATTAATCTGTAATATCTTTAATAACCTAATAGTCTAGTCTTGCCTGTCTTGACTTGAGAGTTAGCCTGTTCATGTAAGTTAGTAGTACTTATTTATTTGGGAATATACTGCACAATAAAAACACAAAAATGCCTATATGTACCAATGTTTACCTAATCCCATATGTCCCTCAGCATGACCAGTAGCAGCCAGATCATTAAAAATCTCCTTAGCATCGTTTAAATCCTGTGGCAAAGGATTTCCAAACAGATTGGCCCAGGCGACGAGTGCCTTCGCATCATTATTGCCCTTCTCCACAGCTTCCATCAACAACTTGTAAGCTTCTGGTTTATTTGGCCTTGTTTTATTCAACAAAACTAGTGCGGATTTATAAAGATTGAGTCCTTTAATTAGGTCTGCATGAACATGGATTTCTTGAATTGGTGGTGTTGGTAATTCTTCTTCTTCTTCATCTTCCTCACTATACTTCTTCTTAATATCATCTTCCACCATTTTATATACAGTTAGAACACCATTGAGCCAATTTTCTCCATTTGTTTTGGTTTCTTCTTGTTCTTTAGGGAGATCAGGTGGTGGTACGACTTTGAGAACTGTGGAGGTGTCTGCATGTTCAGTGTTTTCTGTTTCTGTGTCGGTGTGTTTTTTGGTTTGCGGTTGGGGGCTGACAGAGGCGTAGGTTATGTGGTAAAGTAGGAGGGTGAGGAACAATGGGGCCAAAATTTTATGACGCATGTTTAGTTTCACGATCGTGTTGACTTCGCGACGAAATTTTCAGTCATTACTCGAGTTTTTCCGGTATTTTCTTATCACTTACGTGTCCTGCACAACGTCACCGCTTTAACAACGCAGGGGCGAAAAACATATGGGGCAATTTTTACACTCGCACTCCCCGGCACACAATCATTCTGCTTTTTAACATATGTTCGCGAACTGATTGCTTAATTAATATCAATGGAAAAAGAAACCACCACAAACTATGTTCTATTTATTCTTCGTAAGTGTTTTTGACAACACGTAACTTGACAGATGTTAACATAACAACAATACCAACCTTAGAAAATATTCAGCAGACAAAAATGATTTTATTTGATTTAAGAAAATTTGCGTTCTAGACTAATATTGCTAGGTAAGAACATATTTGAATGTTCTTATATTGATATTAAATTTTGGAATCAGTCTCACGTACATAATTTACATTTATGTTAAAGGAAAAATTTTATTAATCACTATTTAATTGAATCTAATTACTTATGTTAATTAGTAGATGTACTTTGTTTGTCTATATTTAATTTTAAAAATAGATTTTAATTATATATTTATGTTAATTGATAAAAGTTGATAAAACAACGAGCGACTAAACACCGCATCCAAAATGTCACACCGATATAACAACGCAACACGAAAATAACGCGCTACGGAAATATGAAATCCTAAAATATGTGATGATAATAACGATAAGGATGTGATTTCCGACGTATTATTGTGTTGTTGTAATATTTTCGACGTGTATTTTGTCGTCTAATATTTTTGACCGTGTTATATTAAGATGTGATGTTTTGAGCGTGACCGTATTTTAAGATGTGTTGTCTTCTTAGTGCGGTGTTATATTGGTGTGATATTTTCAATAAACCTATTCGTAGTTGTCAATTTTCACCATGTTTTCGGGCACTTTTTTGACATATAACCAGTGAAAATAACAAAATGTGCTTTGATATTCCCGCCTTTTAAATAAGGCCGACGCGCATGCGCATAAGTAACAGGTCTTTTCGTTGTTTAGTGGCGCGTTGTTATGTCACATTTCAGGTCAAACGGGTCGCTTCTCATTTTGTGAACCACTTCATGTCTAATAAATGTGATCTACTATTTACAACAATTGTAGAGTGATTATTTTAAGTGTGTGATTTAATAATGGCAACAGACGATAAAAAGGTTCCGGTGCAAGAATTCAAATTGGATCCTGACGCCGAGCTTCGTTTCGAAATCGAATCAAAAAACGAAAAAGTTTTCTTAACCTTAAAAGCGGGATCAGCTGAGGTCTTTGGAACGGAATTAGTCAAAGGAAAGTCCTATGAATTCACCTCCGGAGCAAAAATCGCCGTTTTCAGCTGGCAGGGCTGCACCGTCGAACTCAAAGGCAAAACCGATGTAAGCTACATAGCCAAAGAAACGCCAATGATTATGTATGCAAATTGCCATGCAGCCTTGGACCAAATGAGACTGTCCGCAGAAAAACACAACCGCAGAGGCCCCATTTGCATGGTCGTTGGACCTTGTGATGTGGGAAAATCAAGCGTTGTTCGAATCCTCTTAAATTACGCAGTTCGGATGGGTCGGAGACCTCTGTATGTAGATTTAGATTTGGGGCAAGGGCAGATTTCCGTTCCTGGAACCATTGCGGCTTTACTAGTCGAAAGACCGGCATTAATTGACGAAGGCTTCTCACAGGAAGCTCCCTTGGTCTATCACTATGGACACAAATCACCTTCAGAAAATCCTGCCTTGTTTAAATTGCTGCTCACACAAATGGGAAACACTATTAAGGAACGTTTGGAAGTTAATAAAAAAAGTTAGTAAAATTTTTTTAATTAAAAAAATAATTATACCAATGAATAATACAGACTTCAGGGCAGAAGGACTTTGTGGTCGATAGCCCTTTGTATGAAGTATACAATAAATATATTCTCTCTCTCTCTTCAGACTACATAAACAATATGAGAGACATTTTTATGATTTGATGTCTATTAATCAATATTTCTATTATACTATATGTTAGAACAGTACTTGGGATATCAACCATGAGATCCTCTACTATCTCATGGGATCCTCTAAGGCAGCGGTCACCAAATCACATTCGGTGGGTCAGATCTGGTCATATAAAGATTATCACCTGTTATTCTTCATTGTATATTATAATTCATTTTATCTAAGACCACTATTGTAAATGCCCATTATTGTACAGTTCAAGGACTATGTAAATACATCATAACGTACAAGTATGTAACAGTGCGTGATTAATAATAAGTTATGATTTATAACACACACGTGCATTTGGTTTATGATTCATTGATTGGTTGAGAGCTGCTACTACGTGCTCATACGTTCAGCGCCCCCCATGCCACAATTCAAACTAACGGAAATTGACTGAAATTTACATTGCGTACATTGGGTTGTCTATAACTATGAGCACTCTTATGTCAGTTTAACTCAAATTAGTACTAAATAAAATATGTAACCATTAAGAGTGTATTTCTTTTCATTTCTATCAAGTTAAATTATGTCGAGTAACATTTATATATGAAAATACAACTGTTTGTTTATTATAATGTCAAATAATGTACCTAATAAGAAATAAATTTGTTACATCAAACATATTTTTCTTATTAAACAGAAACAAATTAGTGTGGTCGTAGATAAAGTATAGTACATAACTCGAGTTGTAAGGCAATTACGTACAGGCGGAACAGTTTCCCCGATACGTGGGTCGTGCGTAATTCAGCATAATATGCTTCTTACAACTCTCATTACGTAATATACAATTAATTAATTATAATTTATATAACGTATATTTGTTTACACAAATACACATGCAATATACGTTAATGTTAAGGCTTGTTTACACAAGTAGAATTGTGGGTAGAGTAGAGTAGCGGGTAGGAGGCACACTTCCCTCAGTACTCTACACATTTTCGGTTTTGTTGTGTTTACACAGAGGATAGTTAACAGCAGAGTAGAGTACTCTGTCTGGTGAGTTTTATGAAGACGTATATTAACGCCAGGCTTACTACTACTACTAAGCAAAAAGGTCATGACTAGCCTACTATCCTGGCGACCAGTGAACGATGGATTATTGTTGCCCGTTTCCACACAAGGGTTAGAAGCATAAGTATCATCCAATGTTACGCACCAACAGAGGCAAACCCAATTGAAGCAAAGGCCACGTTCTACGAACAACTATCTATCAGGGCCAATTTTACTTCACTCTCCATCGAAAAATAACTGCAAAAATAGTACCAAACCTATTAACAATCTGATATTATTCATTAATGCTCAAAGTATTAAACAGAAACTCCTTCAACTGGAGCTTTTAACATCTGAGCACTCGCCACACTTTTTATGTCTGGCAGAAACGTGGCTGATGGATGAGCTAATGTCTTACATAAATATACCTAATTATAAATCGATTTCCTCCTATTCACGAACGCAGTCTATTGGCGGAGGAGTTGCAATTTGGGTTAAACACACATATTTTGATAACTGCCACACTCTAGAAATCTCCAGTAAATCCATTGAAAAACAAGTTGAGTTGTGTGGGGTTGTATGGAAGTCGGGTACTAATTCTGTGGTTATTATAACTGTATATCGACTGCCTACGTGGTGTGTCACCACTTTCATGATAATTCTCGAAGAGGTACTTGACTGTGTGTTTCTTAAATATGATGACATTTTTATTGTAGGTGACTTTAATATACACTTTGATAAACATTCCAAAGATAAAACCAATCTAATCAACATGCTGCTATCATATGGTCTAGATCACAGAGTAAAGGTTCCCACTAGGGTAACTAACACCTCACAGAGCACAATTGACAATCTTTTTGTCAGACTAAATCGCCCAGCTCCAATCACTGTTGGGGACAACACTCTCTCTGATCACAGATTCATACTGGTTGCCAATGTAGTATTTCCTAATAAATCTAAACAAGATTTTTATTTTTCTCTAAACTTCTGTGCAGCCAATAAACTTCGCCTTCAAGAAGCTCTACAAAAAGAATCCTGGGCAGATATTTTCTCAACTAAGGACTGCGAGAGAAAGGTCAACTCGTTTATCCAACTGATGCAATTTTATATTTTTAAATATTGTCCATTAAAGAAAATAACAATTACTTCCACTTCTTGGTTAACCAAAGAAATTAAAATCTCAAGCAGAAAGTTAAAGGACCTGTATATTTTACAAAAGCAGCACACTGACTTGAAAGAAATTTACTTGGCACACAAGAAAACGCTCCTGAATCTCCTTATCTCTACTAAAAGAAATTACTTTAGAAACAAAATTGGAAAATCATCTAATAAACAATGTACTCTTTGGAAGACAGTAGATGAACTGTCCAACAAAGTACGGTGTAAACAAGACATTTACCTATTAGAGAATGAAAGACTTGTAGAAACCCCTGAAGCGGTAGCTTCACTTTTTAATGACTTCTTTACCTCAGCACCTGAAAGGATTATAGAAAACATTCCGTCAACCTACTTAGACAATAGCCACATTCTCTGAAACGAAAAATCTATTTATCTCGAAGATTTCTCTCCTAGCGAAATGTCCTTAGTCTTCAAAAAAATTAAAAATAAACCAACCCAGGGCCCAGACTCCTTGCCTGCTAGTATCATTAAGGAATTCGAAAGTGAACTGATAGAGCCTATTACCTATATTATCAATTGCTCGTTCGCTTCTGAAAAGGTACCTGTTACTCTAAAAATCGCAGTAGTTTCACCTATATTCAAGAATGGAGACAGAATTGATAGGAACAATTACAGACCGATCTCGCTCGCATCGGTTCTGGCAAAGATCCTTGAATATTCTATGGAAAGGTGATTAATGCCTTTCATTACGCGACATCATCTAATTCCTCGCCAGCAACATGGATTCTGCAAACAAAAATCCACCTCCACAGTAATCAGTGAATTCTACAACAAAATCGTTAATGAGGTAGACGAAGGGAAATGTCCAGTGGGAATTTTTTGCGACCTGTCAAAAGCCTTTGACTGCGTCGCACATGAAATTCTCCTGGACAAACTATATTCCTATGGAATTAGAGGAAAGGCTGGTCGTTGGTTCGAGTCCTACTTAAATAATAGAAGACAATACGTCAGAATAAATTCAAGAGGGAGGACAGGATACTCTAATACTAAAGTTCTCAGAATAGGGTTGCCGCAAGGTAGTATCTTAGCGCCGATTCTGTTTTCTCTCTATACAGCTGACATGATACATTTTATCGGCCCTTATCACTGCACCCTGTATGCGGATGATTCGAGTATCCTAATTTCGGAACGTTCACTTGAAGCAACGGCAACACAACTGAACATTATCCTGTTAAAACTATACACATGGTTCTGTGCCAATAACTTACACCTTAATATTGGAAAAACAAGCTATGTTATTTTTCAATGCAGTCGAAGAAATCCCACTGATGACATTCCTCTCAAAATTGGCAACTGCAAGCTAACTCGCCAGGAAAAAGTAAAATTTCTAGGTATATACCTAGAGGAACACCTGACATGGACTGCAACCACTGATGCAATAATTCATAAGCTGCACAGTAAATCGTATCTGTTAAGAAAAGTAAGACAAACGGTGGGTGAAGATGTTCTTCTCAGCGTATACCATGCCGAAATTCATTCGGTTCTGGCTTATGGCATTTTAGTCTGGGGACCTGCTTCACTTAGTCAAGGAGTATTTCTTGCACAAAAAAGGGTAATACGAACAATAGCAGGCATCACAAGAACCACCTCTTGCAGATCATACTTTAAAAATCTTAAAATCCTCACCGTTCCATGTATTTATATATGGGAGCTAGCATGTCATATTTTTAAAAATAGGAATGTAATTGGAGTAAGAGATGACCGCCATGGATATAATACCAGAAATTATTTGAACCTAAGACCGGTGAAAAGTAATCTCACCATTTGCAAAGGTGCTCCTAATCGAATAGGTATTCAAATCTATAACCAGTTACCGTTGGCTATTAAGGAGTTAGCCAGTTATAGAAGCTTCCGAATACGCCTTAAAACTTACCTCCTAGATAAATGCTATTATACTGTCAGTGATTTTTTTAATGATGTCTAATATTTATTTTTTTAATTTTTAACTTTATGTGCTTTTGTATTCTTGTACTTGTATACTTATACTATTTATTTCTATGTATTCTAACTTTGACATGTCTAATATGTATAATTATTACATCTATAGATTAATAAACTGAATTTGAATCTACCACCTTACACTCCATAACAAAGGGCAACATAATCATACTAATGGGGACCTAAATGCCAAAGTTGGTTCCGACAGCACCAACTTAGAACAGGCAATGGGTAACCATAGAATCAGAACGGTAAACGAGAATGGGGAAATGCTGGTCGATACGTGCTTGGAACACAACCTGATAATTGGCAGCACGCTCTTCCCGCATAAGAGGGTACACAAGGAGACTTGGATATCTCCTGTCCAGTGTACAAAAAACCAAATTGATGACATTATCATTCAAAAAAGTGGAGAACATCACTATGTGATGTGAGAAACAATCGCATAAGAGGGTACACAAGGAGACTTGGATATCTCCTGACCAGCATACAAAAAACCAAATTGACCACATTATCATTAAAAAAAAGTGGAGTACATCACTATGCGACGTGAGAAATAATAGAGGTGCAGATATGGTCAGCGACCATTACCTTGTCGTTGGCACGCTTAAACTAAAGTTAGCAACACCAAAAAGACAAATTACGTTAGCTGCTAGCATAAAATTCAATACAGACAAGCTTAAGCAACTGAAGGACTAGCCAGTTTCAAGACGCAACTGCAAGAAAATACCACTAACATGACAGAGGAAGATCGTCGAGAAGCAGTCCACAAAGTATTGCTAGAAACTACCGACAAGACCTTGGTTAGAAAGCAAAGGAACAGAGAGGAGATGGATCTCGCAGGAAACATGGAAACTAATCGAAGACAGCAAAAGCTCTGATCAATCAAAACCCTAACCACGAAGAGAAGGCTGAACTGACTCGTAGCTACTGGAACATAAACCGCAAGGTAAAACGGAGTGCCAGAAAAGACAAACGTAGATGGGCGGAAGATCTCGCAGCGAAAGCCAAAGTTGCAGTAAGAAATAACAACACAAGAGAACTTTATCTCATAACAAAAAAACTCGCTAATAAAAACCTCAAGAGAACACAAAATAAAAAATAAACGAGGGACAATTGCTGACAAACAAAGATCAACTTATAAGATGGCAAGAATACTTCCAAGAAATACTCGGACAGCCGAACCCGGAAGAAAGTGATGCCGAGGACGGCATACATCCCCCACATCCTCCACAAGACCATCAAATAAATCTCCCGGTCCGGAACGTGAAACCTAACCCAACTAGTGAAGAAGAAGTCAGAACTACATTAAAGAACCTTAAGAACAACAAGGCCGCTGGCCCAAATAACCTTCTGGCAGAAATACTTAAAGCAGACCTAGAGGTGGTAACAAAACTGCTCCACCCGCTAATAGTAGATGCATGGGAATCGGAAAATGTGCCACATGAATGGAAGGAAGGAGCCATAGTCGTTCTCCCCAAAAAAGGTCATCTTACAGACTGTGGCAATTGGAGAGGGATTACAATTTTAAACACTATCAACAAAATAATTTCTCACATTTTACTGGATCGACTATCCATCTCCATAGAGCCCAGTCTGCGTCAGGAACAAGCGGGTTTTCGCCCAAATAGATCCTGTGTCGATCAAATTAACACAATGCGAATCATCATAGAGCAGTCCATGGAATGGAGGTCTACATTATACGCGGTCTTCGTCGACTTCCGTAGGGCCTTTGATAGCATCTATCATAATGCAGTCTGGAAAGCGCTGGAAGAAAAGGCGGTACCGGAAAAGATAATAAACCTAGTAAAGGAAATATACCAAGACGCATCTTGCTATGTAAAACACCAAACTGCTAAGAGCAGCGACATTATCATCAGACAGGGCTGCGTACTATCGCCCTTACTATTTAACATTCTGTTAGACTCAATAATGAACAAAGTAGTGTCAAGAAGTGAGGGCATTAGATGGATGTTAAACTCGTTCCGGGAAGATCTGGACTACGCAGACGATATCTGTTTCTTGGCACACACCCACGCCGACATGCAGAGCAAACTCGACCGTCTCTTTGCAGAAGCATCCAAAGCAGGTTTAAAAATCAACATTGTCAAAACCAAATCGCTTACAGCCGCCACAAAGAATACCCGCGCTTTCCGCATTTATGACGAACAAATAGAGGATGTAGATGAATTCACGTACCTGGGAAGCATAATTACTAATGAGGGCGGCACCACCACCAATGTCTCATACCGAATAAAAACGCAACCAAACAGGCATTTGATATGCTCAGGCCGGTCTGGACCTCCAGACTGTATTCCACACTAACAAAACTAAGAATATTCAACTCAAATGTGAAATCCGTCTTGCTGTACAGGTGCCAAACATGGAAAATCTCCATAACAATAGTAAATAAGCTTCAGGTATTCATAAACAAATGCCTACGAAATATACTGCGCATTTTTTGGCCAGATACAATATGCAATGTAGACTTATGGCACAACAAGACATACAAAACCAACAAGAGATACAAAAAGAAATAAAACACCGTAAGCGGATATGGTTGGGCCATGTATTGAGGAGAGACGGAGGAAACATCACTAGGCAAGCCTTACAATGGAACCCGCAGGGTTCTCGAAGAAAGGGACGTCCAGCTAATACGTGGAGGAGGACCATAGATGCAGAAATAAAGATCGCAGGAAAAACGTGGAACGAGGTGAAACGCCTCGCTCAGAATAGAGTCAGATGTAAGGTCTTTGTAGAGGCCCTATGCTCCTCGTAGGAGTTAGAGGACAACAACATATTAACGCCAGAGGTCGCCATACCGCGCGATATGTGGTCTGGATTTATCTCCCCCTTTATAACCTAATCTAATCATCCATTTTGTTCATATCTGTAGCTGCGGTAGCGTTAGTACGTAAGTACCAAAAATTGTTTTGTTAGAGTATACAATGCTCTGATACACAGACACCCGACCTGGAGACAGAGGTTGGAAAACCGCGACGATTGCGGACAAAATATATATTGGCGGCCAAGGACCGTGTACGGTCTATCACACCATTATGAATGAATACAATGCTCTCATTGGGGAATTCACTGAAGCTATTGTAGGGGGGTAAACAGAGATAGAAATGAGTGGACAAAAGGATGGCTTAAAAGAAGGGAATCTCTTGGTGGAACTGGCTACCAGCTACTCTACTCTACTTATCTTTGTTCCAGGTTCTATGGGTAGACTAACTATACTCTACCTAGTACTTGCGTGGCTATACTACCTGTGTAAACAAACCTTTAGCATTAATAGGATTTCAATAATATTTTTCATCTGGCCCCCTACGTTTTTAAAAATTTTAATCCAGCCTGTTTCTCTAAAAGTTTGTTGACCCCTGCTTTATGGTACGAACACACTATTATCAATCAAGTGACTTCAAGTAAAACAACATGTTAGCATTAAATGTGCATAACATCTCTATCAATTCACACTTTAATAGAAGTGTATCTTGAGATATACACTGCTCAAAACAATTAGCGGGTCACTAATTTGTGCCTACATAAAATTCCAATGGGAAATTACTTGCATATAAAATTAAGAACATCTGAGAGATGCTCTATTTAATTGTTTTAATTGCCTCGTAGGGAATTATCAGCATCACATACTTCTGGATTATAATTAATAATTAACAAGGACTACCAAAATTAAAGTGAAGTAATTTATTTATTCACGACATTGTCGATTTACTTAAAAATCTTCATACATTATAATCACAGTACAAATTTACTGCTTAATTTTACAAAATATAAAATAAATAAAAATTAGATTTACTATTGAATAAAATACTAATGACACAATAATACTATTGAAAAACTAATTAAAAGTGTATTCATAATGTTTTTATTACTCGTGGGTGCGAAGTACTTCCTGACGCATGTTTTTTAATAAGAGAAATGCCACTTCGCATTGTCTTTCCACATAACCTGGGTAACGCACGCAAATATTCAATATCGCCAGATTACATTAAAAAAAAAAACAAATAAATAAAAATAAAATGAACACAATCAAGACCTCGATATTTAAAAAGTGACGTGAAGTGTCAGAATTTTTGAATGTTTTCTCTTTTCACAGAACCCTCTCGAGCGAATGTGTCTCAGTTTCGCTCTCGTGTCCAATTGACAACTTCACATCCTAGTTACAAAATATACTATTTTACAATTCTTTTGATAGAGATGTTTGACCTACTGAAAAATCTATCACTCATTTTGTTGTTATGGACTCATTTTGTCCATACGTAGTATGGTAAACGCGAATATTAAATATTTCAGAATTTCGTGTCCTTCTCTCATTAACATTAACTTTTACGAGCTCTAAAATTTCTGGTGAATTTATTTTCCTTCCCATTTATGATTTTGCATAAAACTATGAGATTTCCAACCTTTGATGCGATTTTTAAAGCAGACCTAAAGGAGGTAACAAAACTGCTCCACCCGCTTATAGTAGATGCATGGGAATCGGAAAATGTGCCATAATGAATGGAAGGAAGGAGCCATAGTCGTTCTCCCCAAATAAGGTGATCTTACAGACTGTGGCAATTGGAGAGGGATTACAATTTTAAACACTATCAACAAAATAATTTCTCACATTTTACTGGATCGACTATCCATCTCCATAGAGCCCAGTTAAATCCTGTGTCGATCAAATTAACACAATGCGAATCATCATAGAGCAGTCCATGGAATGGAGGTCTACATTATACGCGGTCTTCGTCGACTTCCGCAGGGCCTTTGATAGCATCTATCATAATGAAGTCTGGAAAGCGCTGGAAGAAAAGAGGGTACCGGAAAAGATAATAAACCTAGTAAAGGAACTATACCGGGGCGCATCCTGCCATGTAAAACACCAAACTGCTAAGAGCAGCGACATTACCATCGTCTCGGGAGTCAGACAGGGCTGCGTACTAACGCCCTTACTATTGAACATTCTGTTAGACTCAATAATGGACAAAGTAGTGTCAAGAAGTGAGGGCATTAGATGGACGTTAAACTCGTTCCGGGAAGATCTGGACTACGCAGACGATATCTGTTTCTTGGCACACACCCACGCCGACATGCAGAGCAAACACGACCGTCTCTCTGCAGAAGCATCCAAAGCAGGTTTAAAAATCAACATTGGCAAAACCAAATCGCTTACAGCCGCCACGAAGAATACCCGCGCCTTCCGCATTTATGACGAACAAATAGAGGATGTAGATGAATTCACGTACCTGGGAAGCATAATTACTAATGAGGGCGGCACCACCACCGAAGTCTCATACCGAATAAAAAGGGCCAAACAGGCATTTGGTATGCTCAGGCCGGTCTGGACCTCCAGACGAACAAAACTAAGAATATTCAACTCAAATGTGAAATCCGTCTTGCTGTACGGGTGCCAAACATGGAAAATCTCCATAAAAATAGTAAATAAGCTTCAGGTATTCATAAACAAATGCCTACGTAGTATACTGTGCATTTTTTGGCCAGATACAATACGCAATGTAGACTTATGGCACCTGACAAACCAACAAGAGATACAAAAAGAAATAAAACACCGTAAGCGGAAATGGTTGGGCCATGTATTGAGGAGAGACGAAGGAAACATCACTAGGCAAGCCATACAATGGAACCCGCAGGGTTTTCGAAGAAGGGGACGTCCAGCTAACACGTGGAGGAGGACCATAGACGCTGAATTAAAGATCGCAGGAAAAACGTGGAACGAGGTGAAACGCTTCGCTCAGAATAGAGTCAGATGGAAGGTCTTTTTAGAGGCCCTATTCTCCGCGTAGGAGTTAGAGGACAACAACATATTAACGCCAGAGGTCGCGCTACCGCGCGATATGTGGTCTGGATTTATCTCCCCTTTTATAACCTAATCTAATCATCCATTTTGTTCATATCTGTAGCTGCGGTTGCGTTAGTACGTAAGTACCAAAAATTGTTTTGTTAGAATATACAATGCTCTGATACACAGAAACCCGAACTGGAGACAGAGGTTGGAAAACCGCGACGATTGCGGACAAAATATATATTGGCGGCCAAGGACCGTGTACGGTCTATTACACCATTATGAATGAATACAATGCTTTCATTGGGGAATTCACTGAAGCTATTGTAGGGGGGTAAACAGAGATAGAAATGAGTGGACAAAAGGATGGCTTAAAAGAAGGAAATCTCTTGGTGGAACTGGCTACCAGCTACTCTACTCTACTTATCTTTGTTCCAGGTTCTATGGGTAGACTAACTATACTCTACCTAGTACTTGCGTGGCTATACTACCTGTGTAAACAAACCTTTAGCATTAATAGGATTTCAATAATATTTTTCATCTGGCCCCCTACGTTTTTAAAAATTTTAATCCAGCCTGTTTCTCAAAAAGTTTGGTGACCCCTGCTTTAAGGTACGAACACACTATTATCAATCAAGTGACTTCAAGTAAAATAACATGTTAGCATTAAATGTGCATAACATCTCTATCAATTCACACTTTAATAGAAGTGTATCTTGAGATATACACTGCTCAAAACAATTAGCGGGTCACTAATTTGTGCCTCCATAAAATTCCAATGGGAAATTACTTGCAAATAAAATTAAGAACATCTGAAAGATGCCCTATTTAATTGTTTTAATTGCCTCGTAGGGAATTATCAGCATCACATACTGCTGGATTATAAGTAATAATTAACAAGGGCTACCAAAACTAAAGTGAAGTAATTTATTTATTTATTCACGACATCGTCGATTTACTTAAAAATCTTCATACATTATAATCACAGTACAAATTTACTGCTTAATTTTACAAAATATAAAATAAATAAAAATTACATTTACTATTGAACAAAATACTAATGACACAGTAATACTATTGAAAAACTAACTAAAAGTGTATTCATAATGTTTTTATTACTCGTGGGTGCGAAGTACTTCCTGACGCATGTTTTTTAATAAGAGAAATGCCACTTCGCATTGTCTTTCCACATAACCTGGGTAACGCACGCAAATATTCAATATCGCTAGATTACATTAAAAAAAAACAAATAAATGAAAATAAAATGAACACAATAAAGACCTCGATATTTAAAAAGTGACGTGAAGTGTCAGAATTTTTGAATGTTTTCTCTTTTCAGAGAACCCTCTCGAGCGAATGTGTCTCAGTTTCGCTCTCGTGTCCAATTGACAACTTCCCACCCTAGTTACAAAATATACTATTTTACAATTCTTTTGATAGAGATGTTTGACCTACTGAAAAATCTATTTTAGAACAGCATTTTAATAATTGACTCATTTTGTCCATACGTAGTATGGTAAAAGCGAATATTAAATATTTCAGAATTTCGTGTCCTTCTCTCATTAACATTAACTTTTACGAGCTCTAAAATTTTTGGTGAATTTATTTTCCCATTTATGATTTTGCATAAAAATATGAGATTTCCAACCTTTGATGCGATTTTTAAAGCAGACTAAAGGAGGTAACAAAACTGCTCCACCCGGGAGATGCATGGGAGTCGGAAAATGTGCTACATGAATGGAAGGAAGGAGCCATAGTCGTTCTCCCCAAAAAAGGTCATCTCACAGACTGTGGCAATTGGAGAGGGATTACAATTTTAAACACTATTAACAAAATAATTTCTCACATTTTACTGGATCGACTATCCATCTCCATAGAGCCCAGTCTGCGTCAGGAACAAGCGGGTTTTCGCCCAAATAGATCCTGTGTCGATCAAATTAACACAATGCGAATCATCATAGAGCAGTCCATGGAATGGAGGTCTACATTATACGCGGTCTTCGTCGACTTCCGTAGGGCCTTTGATAGCATCTATCATAATGCAGTCTGGAAAGCGCTGGAAGAAAAGGCGGTACCGGAAAAGATAATAAACCTAGTAAAGGAAATATACCAAGACGCATCTTGCTATGTAAAACACCAAACTGCTAAGAGCAGCGACATTACCATCAGACAGGGCTGCGTACTATCGCCCTTACTATTTAACATTCTGTTAGACTCAATAATGAACAAAGTAGTGTCAAGAAGTGAGGGCATTAGATGGATGTTAAACTCGTTCCGGGAAGATCTGGACTACGCAGACGATATCTGTTTCTTGGCACACACCCACGCCGACATGCAGAGCAAACTCGACCGTCTCTTTGCAGAAGCATCCAAAGCAGGTTTAAAAATCAACATTGTCAAAACCAAATCGCTTACAGCCGCCACAAAGAATACCCGCGCTTTCCGCATTTATGACGAACAAATAGAGGATGTAGATGAATTCACGTACCTGGGAAGCATAATTACTAATGAGGGCGGCACCACCACCAATGTCTCATACCGAATAAAAACGCAACCAAACAGGCATTTGGTATGCTCAGGTCGGTCTGGACCTCCAGACTGTATTCCACACTAACAAAACTAAGAATATTCAACTCAAATGTGAAATCCGTCTTGCTGTACAGGTGCCAAACATGGAAAATCTCCATAACAATAGTAAATAAGCTTCAGGTATTCATAAACAAATGCCTACGAAATATACTGCGCATTTTTTGGCCAGATACAATATGCAATGTAGATTTATGGCACAACAAGACATACAAAACCAACAAGAGATACAAAAAGAAATAAAACACCGTAAGCGGATATGGTTGGGCCATGTATTGAGGAGAGACGAAGGAAACATCACTAGGCAAGCCTTACAATGGAACCCGCAGGGTTCTCGAAGAAAGGGACGTCCAGCTAATACGTGGAGGAGGACCATAGATGCAGAAATAAAGATCGCAGGAAAAACGTGGAACGAGGTGAAACGCCTCGCTCAGAATAGAGTCAGATGTAAGGTCTTTGTAGAGGCCCTATGCTCCTCGTAGGAGTTAGAGGACAACAACATATTAACGCCAGAGGTCGCGCTGCCGCGCGATATGTGGTCTGGATTTATCTCCCCCTTTATAACCTAATCTAATCATCCATTTTGTTCATATCTGTAGCTGCGGTTGCGTTAGTACGTAAGTACCAAAAATTGTTTTGTTAGAATATACAATGCTCTGATACACAGACACCCGAACTGGAGACAGAGGTTGGAAAACCGCGACGATTGTGGACAAAATATATATTGGCGGCCAAGGACCGTGTACGGTCTATCACACCATTATGAATGAATACAATGCTCTCATTGGGGAATTCACTGAAGCTATTGTAGGGGGGTAAACAGAGATAGAAATGAGTGGACAAAAGGATGGCTTAAAAGAAGGGAATCTCTTGGTGGAACTGGCTACCAGCTACTCTACTCTACTTATCTTTGTTCCAGGTTCTATGGGTAGACTAACTATACTCTACCTAGTACTTGCGTGGCTATACTACCTGTGTAAACAAACCTTTAGCATTAATAGGATTTTAATAATATTTTTCATCTGGCCCCCTACGTTTTTAAAAATTTTAATCCAGCCTGTTTCTCAAAAAGTTTGGTGACCCCTGCTTTATGGTACGAACACACTATTATCAATCAAGTGACTTCAAGTAAAACAACATGTTAGCATTAAATGTGCATAACATCTCTATCAATTTACACTTTAATGTGTGTCTTTTAAAGTGTATCTTGAGATATACACTGCTCAAAACAATTAGTGGGTCACTAATATGAATACTTGCATATAAAATTAAGAACATCTGAGAGATGCTCTATTTAATTGTTTTAATTGCCTCGTAGGGAATTATCAGCATCACATACTGCTGGATTATAAGTAATAATTAACAAGGGCTACCAAAACTAAAGTGAAGTAATTTATTTATTTATTCACGACATTGTCTTGTCGATTTACTTAAAAATCTTCATACATTATAATCACAGTACAAATTTACTGCTTAATTTTTCAAAATATAAAATAAATAAAAATTAGATTTACTATTGAATAAAATACTAATGACACAATAATACTATTGAAAAACTAACTAAAAGTGTATTCATAATGTTTTTATTACTCGTGGGTGCGAAGTACTTCCTGACGCATGTTTTTTAATAAGAGAAATGCCACTTCGCATTGTCTTTCCACATAACCTGGGTAACGCACGCAAATATTCAATATCGCCAGATTACATTAAAAAAAACAAATGAAATAAAATGAACACAATCAAGACCTCGATATTTAAAAAGTGACGTCAAGTGTCAGAATTTTTGAATGTTTTCTCTTTTCAGAGAACCCTCTCGAGCGAATGTGTCTCAGTTTCGCTCTCGTGTCCAATTGACAACTTCCCACCCTAGGTACAAAATGTACTATTTTACAATTCTTTTGATAGAGATGTTTGACCTACTGAAAAATCTATTTTAGAACAGCATTTTAACAATTGACTCATTTTGTCCATACGTAGTATGGTAAACGCGAATATTAAATATTTCAGAATTTCGTGTCCTTCTCTCATTAACATTAACTTTTACGAGCTCTAAAATTTCTGGTGAATTTATTTTCCTTCCCATTTATGATTTTGCATAAAAATATGAGATTTCCAACCTTTGATGCGATTTTTAAAGCAGACCTAAAGGAGGTAACAAAACTGCTCCACCCGCTTATAGTAGATGCATGGGAGTCGGAAAATGTGCCATAATGAATGGAAGGAAGGAGCCATAGTCGTTCTCCCCAAAAAAGGTGATCTTACAGACTGTGGCAATTGGAGAGGGATTACAATTTTAAACACTATCAACAAAATAATTTCTCACATTTTACTGGATCGACTATCCATCTCCATAGAGCCCAGTCTGCGTCAGGAACAAGCGGATTTTCGCCCAAATAAATCCTGTGTCGATCAAATTAACACAATGCGAATCATCATAGAGCAGTCCATGGAATGGAGGTCTACATTATACGCGGTCTTCGTCGACTTCCGAAGGGCCTTTGATAGCATCTATCATAATGAAGTCTGGAAAGCGCTGGAAGAAAAGAGGATACCGGAAAAGATAATAAACCTAGTAAAGGAACTATACCGGGGCGCATCCTGCCATGTAAAACACCAAACTGCTAAGAGCAGCGACATTACCATCGTCTCGGGAGTCAGACAGGGCTGCGTACTAACGCCCTTACTATTGAACATTCTGTTAGACTCAATAATGGACAAAGTAGTGTCAAGAAGTGAGGGCATTAGATGGACGTTAAACTCGTTCCGGGAAGATCTGGACTACGCAGACGATATCTGTTTCTTGGCACACACCCACGCCGACATGCAGAGAAAACTCGACCGTCTCTTTGCAGAAGCATCCAAAGCAGGTTTAAAAATCAACATTGGCAAAACCAAATCGCTTAGAGCCGCCACGAGGAATACCCGCGCTTTCCGCATTTATGACGAACAAATAGAGGATGTAGATGAATTCACGTACCTGGGAAGCATAATTACTCATGAGGGCGGCACCACCACCAATGTCTCATACCGAATAAAAACGCAACCAAACAGGCATTTGGTATGCTCAGGCCGGTATGGACCTCCAGACTGTATTCCACACGAACAAAACTAAGAATATTCAACTCAAATGTGAAATCCGTCTTGCTGTACGGTTGCCAAACATGGAAATCTCCATAACAATAGTAAATAAGCTTTAGGTATTCATAAACAAATGCCTACGTAGTATACTGCGCATTTTTTGGCCAGATACAATACGCAATGTAGACTTATGGCACCTGACAAACCAACGAGAGATACAAATGCAAATAAAACACCGCAGGTGGAAATGGTTGGGCCATGTATTGAGGAGAGACGAAGGAAACATCACTAGGCAAGCCTTACAATGGAACCCGCAGGGTTCTCGCAGAAAGGGACGTCCAGCTAACACGTGGAGGAGGACCATAGACGCAGAAATAAAGATCGCAGGAAAAACGTGGAACGAGGTGAAACGCCTCGCTCAGAATAGATTCAGATGGAAGGTCTTTGTAGAGGCCCTATGATCCGCGTAGGAATTAGAGGACAACAACATATTAACGCCAGAGTTCGCGCTACCGCCCGATATGTGATCTGGATTTATCTGCTCCTTTATAACCTAATCTAACCATCCATTTGTTCATATCTGTAGCTGCGGTTGCATTAGTACGTATGTACCAAAAATTGTTTTGTTAGAGTATACAATGCTCTGATACACAGACACCCGAACTGGAGACAGAGGTTGGAAAACCGCGACGATTGCGGACAAAATATATATTGGCGGCCAAGGACCGTGTACGGTCTATCACACCATTATGAATGAATACAATGCTCTCATCAGGGAATTCACTGAAGCTATTGTAGGAGGGTAGACAGAGATAGAAATGAGTGTACAAAATGATGGCTTAAAAGAAGGGAATCTCTTGGTGGAACTGGCTACCAGCTACTCTACTCTACTTATCTTTGTTCCAGGTTCTATGGGTAGACTAACTATACTCTACCTAGTATTTGCGTGGCTATTCTACCTGTGTAAACAAACCTTTAGCATTAATAGGATTTCAATAATATTTTTCATCTGGCCCCCTACGTTTTTAAAAATTTTAATCCAGCCTGTTTCTCAAAAAGTTTGGTGACCCCTGCTTTATGGTACGAACACACTATTATCAATCAAGTGACTAAAACAACATGTTAGCATTAAAAGTGCATAACATCTCTATCAATTCACACTTTAATGTGTGTCTTGAGAGATGTGTGTCTTTTAAAGTGTATCTTGAGATATACACTGCTCAAAACAATTAGTGGGTCACTAATATGAATACTTGCATATAAAATTAAGAACATCTGAGAGATTAATTGTTTTAATTGCCTCGTAGGGAATTATCAGCATCACATACTGCTGGATTATAAGTAATAATTAACAAGGGCTACCAAAACTAAAGTGAAGTAATTTATTTATTTATTCACGACATTGTCTTGTCGATTTACTTAAAAATCTTCATACATTATAATCACAGTACAAATTTACTGCTTAATTTTTCAAAATATAAAATAAATAAAAATTAGATTTACTATTGAATAAAATACTAATGACACAATAATACTATTGAAAAACTAACTAAAAGTGTATTCATAATGTTTTTATTACTCGTGGGTGCGAAGTACTTCCTGACGCATGTTTTTTAATAAGAGAAATGCCACTTCGCATTGTCTTTCCACATAACCTGGGTAACGCACGCAAATATTCAATATCGCCAGATTACATTAAAAAAAAACAAATAAATAAAAATAAAATAAACACAATCAAGACCTCGATATTTAAAAAGTGACGTGAAGTGTCAGAATTTTTGAATGTTTTCTCTTTTCAGAGAACCCTCTCGAGCGAATGTGTCTCAGTTTCGCTCTCGTGTCCAATTGACAACTTCACACCCTAGTTACAAAATATACTATTTTACAATTCTTTTGATAGAGATGTTTGACCTACTGAAAAATCTATTTTAGAACAGCATTTTAATAATTGACACATTTTGTCCATACGTAGTATGGTAAAAGCAAATATTAAATATTTCAGAATTTCGTGTCCTTCTCTCATTAACATCTAAGCTCTAAAATTTCTGGTGAATTTATTTTCCCATTTATGATTTTGCATAAAAATATGAGATTTCCAACCTTTGATGCGATTTTTAAAGCAGACTAAAGGAGGTAACAAAACTGCTCCACCCGCTAATAGTAGATGCATGGGAGTCGGAAAATGTGCCACATGTATGGAAGGAAGGAGCCATAGTCGTTCTCCCCAAAAAAGGTGATCTTACAGACTGTGACAATTGGAGAGGGATTACAATTTTAAACACTATCAACAAAATAATTTCTCACATTTACTTTATCGACTATCCATCTCCATAGAGCCCAGTCTGCGTCAGGAACAAGCGGGTTTTCGCCCAAATAGATCCTGTGTCGATCAAATTAACACAATGCGAATCATCATAGAGCAGTCCATGGAATGGAGGTCTACATTATACGCGGTCTTCGTCGACTTCCGCAGGGCCTTTGATAGCATCTATCATAATGAAGTCTGGAAAGCGCTGGAAGAAAAGAGGGTACCGGAAAAGATAATAAACCTAGTAAAGGAACTATACCGGGGCGCATCCTGCCATGTAAAACACCAAACTGCTAAGAGCAGCGACATTACCATCGTCTCGGGAGTCAGACAGGGCTGCGTACTAACGCCCTTACTATTGAACATTCTGTTAGACTCAATAATGGACAAAGTAGTGTCAAGAAGTGAGGGCATTAGTTGGACGTTAAACTCGTTCCGGGAAGATCTGGACTACGCAGACGATATATGTTTCTTGGCACACACCCACGCCGACATGCAGAGCAAACTCGACCGTCTCTCTGCAGAAGCATCCAAAGCAGGTTTAAAAATCAACATTGGCAAAACCAAATCGCTTACAGCCGCCACGAAGAATACCCGCGCCTTCCGCATTTATGACGAACAAATAGAGGATGTAGATGAATTCACGTACCTGGGAAGCATAATTGCTAATGAGGGCGGCACCACCACCGATGTCTCATACCAAATAAAAAGGGCCAAACAGGCATTTGGTATGCTCAGGCCGGTCTGGACCTCCAGACTGTATTCCACACGAACAAAACTAAGAATATTCAACTCAAATGTGAAATCCTTCTTGCTATACGGGTGCCAAACATGGAAAATCTCCATAACAATAGTAAATAAGCTTCAGGTATTCATAAACAAATGCCTACGAAGTATACTGCGCATTTTTTGGCCAGATACAATACGCAATGTAGACTTATGGCACCTGACAAACCAACAAGAGATACAAAAAGAAATAAAACACTGTAAGCGGAAATGGTTGGGCCATGTATTGAGGAGAGACGAAGGAAACATCACTAGGCAAGCCTTACAATGGAACCCGCAGGGTTCTCGAAGAAGGGGACGTCCAGCAAACACGTGGAGGAGGACCATAGACGCAGAATTAAAGATCGCAGGAAAAACGTGGAACGAGGTGAAACGCTTCGCTCAGAATAGAGTCAGATGGAAGGTCTTTGTAGAGGCCCTATTCTCCGCGTAGGAGTTAGAGGACAACAACATATTAACGCCAGAGGTCGCGCTACCGCGCGATATGTGGTCTGGATTTATCTCCCCCTTTATAACCTAATCTAATCATCCATTTTGTTCATATCTGTAGCTGCGGTTGAGTTAGTACGTAAGTACCAAAAATTGTTTTGTTAGAGTATACAATGCTCTGATACACAGACACCCGAACTGGAGACAGAGGTTGGAAAACCGCGACGATTGCGGACAAAATATATATTGGCGGCCAAGGACCGTGTACGGTCTATAACACCATTATGAATGAATACAATGCTATCATCAGGGAATTCACTGAAGCTATTGTAGGGGGGTAAACAGAGATAGAAATGAGTGGACAAAAGGATGGCTTAAAAGAAGGGAATCTCTTGGTGGAACTGGCTACCAGCTACTCTACTCTACTTATCTTTGTTCCAGGTTCTATGGGTAGACTAACTATACTCTACCTAGTACTTGCGTGGCTATTCTACCTGTGTAAACAAACCTTTAGCATTAATAGGATTTCAATAATATTTTTCATCTGGCCCCCTACGTTTTTAAAAATTTTAATCCAGCATGTTTCTCTAAAAGTTTGGTGACCCCTGCTTTATGGTACGAACACACTATTATCAATCAAGTGACTTCAAGTAAAACAACATGTTAGCATTAAATGTGCATAACATCTCTATCAATTTACACTTTAATGTGTGTCTTGAGAGATGTGTGTCTTTTAAAGTGTATCTTGAGATATACACTGCTCAAAACAATTAGTGGGTCACTAATATGAATACTTGCATATAAAATTAAGAACATCTGAGAGATGCTCTATTTAATTGTTTTAATTGCCTCGTAGGGAATTATCAGCATCACATACTGCTGGATTATAAGTAATAATTAACAAGGGCAACCAAAACTAAAGTGAAGTAATTTATTTATTTATTCACGACATTGTCTTGTCGATTTACTTAAAAATCTTCATACATTATAATCACAGTGCAAATTTACTGCTTAATTTTTCAAAATATAAAATAAATAAAAATTAGATTTACTATTGAATAAAATACTAATGACACAATAATACTATTGAAAAACTAACTAAAAGTGTATTCATAATGTTTTTATTACTCGTGGGTGCGAAGTACTTCCTGACGCATGTTTTTTAATAAGAGAAATGCCACTTCGCATTGTCTTTCCACATAACCTGGGTAACGCACGCAAATATTCAATATCGCCAGATTACATTAAAAAAAACAAATGAAATAAAATGAACACAATCAAGACCTCGATATTTAAAAAGTGTCGTGAAGTGTCAGAATTTTTGATGTTTTCTCTTTTCAAGAGAGAACCCTCTCGAGCGAATGTGTCTCAGTTTCGCTCTCGTGTCCAATTGACAACTTCCCACCCTAGTTACAAAATATACTATTTTACAATTCTTTTGATAGAGATGTTTGACCTACGGAAAAATCTATTTTAGAACAGCATTTTAACAATTGACTCATTTTGTCCATACGTAGTATGGTAAACGCGAATATTAAATATTTCAGAATTTCGTGTCCTTCTCTCATTAACATTAACTTTTACGAGCTCTAACATTTCTGGTGAATTTACTTTCACATTTATGTTTTTGCATAAAAATATGAGATTTCCAACCTTTGATTCGATTTTTCATGATTGTTATATATTACCCAGTGGTGCGCAAACTATTTTCATTTGCGACCCAACATTGTGTGTAAAATTTTATCGCGACCCCTTGATAGAATTGGCGTTTTTTAACCCTCTCGCTGCTATGGATTGCTATAGCAGTTCAAAGATTTGACGCCTAGGTGCTATGGACTGTTATAGTAGTCCAATTGATTTGACGACCAGATGTTATGGACTGCTATAGCGGTCTACCGACTTCATAAATTCAATGTGGCTTTTTTTAACATTACAAAGAGATTAATAAAATACACTCTCATTGGAGCGTTGCGTTACCCTGGGTGAAAGATTCGGGACTCACCTTTGCACCTATAGTCCATTTTTTTTAAGAATGCAGTAACTAGAAACCTTATTTACACTATGATAAATGTTCAATCTAGATACAAAATTTGGCGCTAAATTCAAATATGGTTACTTGAATATAAAATTGGTCATTTATTAATGGTTTGATTGAATATCTTAATATTATTTAATAACTAATACAATACTAACAAATAAATGCAGAAAAACGCAATAACTCTAAATGAAACAAACAGATCAGATGACAATTGTGAAGTGACACGGCAGCCATTGACAACAAACAGCTGCAAATGTATGTGAAAAGAAAGAGAGAAAACAGGTTGAGATGTAGAAGTAAATATCGTCAGTGTGAACTTCTCCTCGATTAAAGCCAATCAGAGAACAAGGTCAAATAATCCCTATCTTCCCTGTACTGCATTCTTAAAAAAAATGAACTATAGGGTCTTATCGTTGGAAATTTCAAAAAATCCCAAAAAATAATTGTAAACTATGCGGATAGCCATATATTTAGTTTTTAATTTTTTTTTATGTCTAATCTTGTCTAGTCTTAACTAGATTTGATTAGATTCCTTTTATTGGCATAAACAACTACATTTTTACATATACCAGTGCTACCATCTATGTTAACCAAATAATTACACACACGCTCCAACCTAAGACAGAACAAAAAATAATAAATAACTAGAAGAAAACAAACAAAAAGAAAAAAAAAATAATCCTCTCAAAAACAACATTTCCTCTCAAATAATAATAATAATAAAATCACGCGCCACCAGATGGTAAAAGAACTAAAGTTTTATTCTTTTTTAACTCCACCACTCTTTTCATCAATGGCCATCCCGCTCCATCCTCCCTCATACACGAGCCCCAGTCTTTTACTACCACACTCTCCTCTCTGCTCCACTGACATCCTGCACAGCTTTGAGCCCAATACGCCCATACGTCACTAGCTTCCCAACATATCTCACATCGTTTAAAACGGGAGCCCATCCAGTATCTCCTGCCCTTTTCCTCTGACCCGCATCTGTGCCGCGCTATCAATGCTTGTGGAAGTCTATCTCTTGTAAGGTACAACGGGAGCCTTTGGAACACTTGCACGCTGCCATATTCCGGTAGAAAATTACTCCCCTCGATCATCCTCTGACGACTCTGCAGCTCCACCTCGGTTAACCTTGCATATACCAGTTCTTCCACCTTCCTTCCACTCACAAACATTCTCGCAATTTCCCCGTATGCCCACCCGCAGCTTTCATACAACTTCTTCCTTTCACTCCCCCATTTAGTCACCTTATGAATACCCAAACCTTCCATTCTTACAACTCTCAGTACTTCTTTTACAATTCGTTCATTGCCCATTCCATACACTTTCCTTTCAAACTTGACGACCCTCCTAGCTGCTTGCGAAAACACTTTCACCATATTTGTTTCTTGTAGCACAATGTATGTCGGCGTGGACCTGTCTAGTTTGAGGGCCATTTTTAGAAACTGCAGCTGCACTCTCTCAATTCTCTCCTCCTCTCTCAATAAATTTTCGCCACCGTACTATAATGTTTTCTAAATCCAGCTTGCACATCTGGGATTAGGCCTTTATCTTCCACCTCACATAAAAGCTTTTGCTCCAACAGCTTTGCATAGATTTTATAAGACGAGTCCATAACCGTTATTCCTCGGTAGTTAGCTAAGTCTTCCCTATCTCCACTTTTATATATTGGTACAATTAAGCCTTCCTTCCAGCTCTCCCCCACCCTTTTACAACCTCTGTACATCTTGTTTAGCTCTTTGAAAAACTCTTGCTGGATGAGTATCGGCGCATGCTTCCACGCTTCATTCGGGATACTGTCCAAGCCCACTGCTTTTTTTTTCGGAAGCCTATCAACACTTCTTAAATTCTTCTCGTAAATTCTTCCCACGAAAATTCATCACTGCCAATTACTGCCCCATTAACCCCTCCTGTATCGTCGCCGAACTGTTCGGGCACACCACTGGTTAGCAGCTCTTTAAAGTAGGTTCTCCACAGGTCCAGCGGCTTGTCACAACACCCTTGTTTTCGTCTATAAGCTGACACCATTTTCCAAATATCCGCTTGATTGTGGATCTCCTTTAACTTCTCGAACTGCGCGGCTTCCCTCTCCTTCTTCTTTTGGAGTTCCAGCTCCTTCAGCTGCTTACGGCACCTATTGTATTCCTCCATCGAGTCCTGGCCCTCCTTCCACCTTTTGAACTTCTTCCTCACAGACATCTTAAGTTCCTTGACTTCATCGTCAACCATATATGTTTCTTTAGCCCCTCCACATTTGATCTTGACCCAAACCATGGCCTCTCGAACCACTTCCATTAAATGCTGCAAACTACCGACTCCCGGAGATATTCTTTCCAAATTGCTTTGGAACTTAACAATGGCTTTATCATTCCAAACCAAGACTACTTTAGCATAACTATTATCTCTTGGCACTGTCCTGATTTTACCTTCCTTATTTCCAATGGAAAATGATCAGACTCATCTCTCTCGCCTATTTGCATGTTCATTATGCGCATTCTTGCTACCTCATAATCAATTACCACATAACTACTACTACATAATCAATTACCGATGCCCCTCTCCCACCAGCATAAGTGAATTCCCCGCTCCAGTCTCCTTCAACACACCCGTTAATTACATTCCATTCCATATCCTACTAGTCTTAACTAGTCTTTTCTGTATCGATGGATTAGATTGTGCTTTCCATGGCCCACATTATTATTATAAGTTAGTAGTCTAATTCAAGTTCAATATGAAGTCGTTGCAACTTGAAGTTGTCGCAAAACGAAGCCGCAACATGAAGTTGTTTCAACATGAAGTTGTTTCAACGTGAATTTGAAGATGAAATGGGGATTTTTGTTTCGATGAAGTCGGTTGAACATGAAATTGTTGCAAGTTGCAGTTTGAAAATTGGCAATTTTTGCAAATTATTTTTACTTTTTCGTCCAATTTTCATATAAGACGAAAGTACTTCGCAAAGTTTGTCCACTCAAATCAAGAAAAAAACAAAATTTGATTCGAATAAAGATTTTGGTTTTTGAAAATTTGGTAATATTTGCACATTATTTTGACGTTTTCGTCCAATTTTGACACAAAACAAATTAATTTTGCAAGATTTGTACATTCAAATTAACAAAAAGAAAACAAACTTTGTTTCGAATAGAGATTTTGGTTTTTGAAATTTTGTCTATTATTTTGACATTTTCGTCCAATTTTGATATAAAACAAAAGAATTTTGCAAAGTTTTTCCAGTGAAATCAACAAAAAAACAAAATTTGTTTCGAATAGAGATTTTGGTTTTTTAAATTTTGTCTATTATTTTGACATTTTAGTCCAATTTTGACATAAAACAAAAGAATTTTGCAAAGTTTGTCCAGTGAAATCAACAAAAAAAAAACAAAATTCGTTTCGAATAGAGATTTTGGTTTTTGTAATAAATTGAAAATTTTTGCAAATTATTTTGACTTTTTCGTCCGATTTTCATATAAAACAGAAGTATTTCGTAAAGTTTGTTCATTCAAATCAAGAGAAAAACAAATTTTGATTCGAAGAAAGATTTTTGTTTTTGAAAATTTGGTAATATTTGCAAATTATTTTGACGTTTTCGTCCAATTTTGACACAAAACAAATTTATTTTCCAAGGTTTGTATATTCAAATTAAAAAAAATATTTGTTTCAAATAGAGATTTTGGTTTTAGAAAATTTGGCAATATTTGCCTATTTGACATTTTCGTCCAATTTTGACATAAAACAAAAAAAAATTGCAAAATTTGTACATTAAAATCAACAAAAAAAACTAAATTTGCTTCGAATAGAGATTTTGGTTTTTTAAAATTTGACAAATTATTGCAAATAATACAAAGTTATAAAAGTATTCCGCACAGTCTATAATGTAATGTTCAGAATATTGAGCACACAATCACATCAGTTCAAAAAAGTAATTCGCAGAGAAAGGTTTAAATTGAACGCACGATGATTCATTTATTAGAACAGTGTTTGTAAGGACAGATTGAACAATTGGACTTCCTTTCAACGGCATGAACGAAGAACGCGTTCATAACTTGTAATTAAATAATTGCCATTTAAAATTTTAGGGGTCGTGGTCCCAGCGCGAAGGGATTTGGCTACCAATTTTCTTGTAAAAGCTGTCCCCTCACAAACAAAGTTGACGTCTCCGAGCGTTTTTTGAGAAAACATCTTTAACTATCCGAAAATCCCTCTGTTTCGTTTTCAATGGCCCACCTCGTAGATGTATTTATGTAAATAGTAAGCTTTAATGAAATTTGAAAAAAATGCTATTAGGCCGAGGCCGCACTACGGTTTTTTCCCGCTAGCGGTAACCGCTATAACCGCAAAACCGCTCGAGAAACACACAGTACGCTATGAGAAAAATCAGTTGCGGGAAAAAACCACAAGTGAGGCCGCTTGTATTAGCTTACTTGAGTCACTAAATCACGTGATTAAAAACCGCGGCGGTTTAGCCATAGTGCGGCCTAGGCCTTACAATTGGACAAAATAATTTTGATATTGGTCAAAATAATTTTGCAATTATACAAAATCATTTTATAATTGGGCAAGATAATGTAACAATTGTAATAATTTAACAATTAATTTCCTTAAGAAAATCATCCAAAAATAACTTTATAACTTTCTCTTTCGTTAATTAAATTTGTTTTTCAATTTCATTTTGAAATGTTTTGTTCCTGTGATAATTTTAAGATTAAGTCGCTTTGAATTGATAAGCGAATCGTATCTTGAATAGCCTTAACGTTTGCCTAGAGATTGAAAACTCTAAATTGCCCAGCATTTCTAAACAAAATGGCAATGTCATAAAGCAAAAAGGAAATTAAAGAAAAAGAACAAACGACCTCAATAAAAATAATTTGTCTTGCAAACAAATTACAAAAGAAACCTAAACAGATTCTTGGATTGTCGTCGAAAATTAGGTGTTGCTTTGTTTTCAAATTAAGGACGATTGGTGATAAAAAATTTGATATATAAATAAGTTATATATAAGCTCATATGAAAGGAGATAAAATAGGAGACAAAACGGACCCTAATAACTACCGAGGAATATCATTACTACCTGTGACGTACAAAATTCTGTCCAAATTCCTGTTAAATCGGCTAGAACCTCAGATAGACCCATAGATAGGAGAATACCAAGGAGGGTTCAGGAAAGGAAGATCATGCAGTGAACAGATCTGGTGTATGAGAACAATACTAACAACTAGAAAGACCAGGAACACCACAGTAATATTCGTCGACTTCAAGAAGTCCTACGACTCCATAGATCACTCCATAGAATCCATAGAAAAACACTCTTCAACACATTGGAAGAAATGAAAGTGGACAAAAAGACCAGAAATCTAATTCAAGAAACACTAACAAATACCACATCAAAATTGCAGTTCATGGGAGAGGTCTTGGAACCATTTGCAATCAAGACAGGAGTGAGACAGGGAGATGGCCTCTCACCCGTTCTATTCAATTTAGTTTTAGAGAAAATAACCAGGACATGGGAAAAAGGAGTCAGTGGGGTAAAGATGGGGGACACAAGGATAGAATCGTCAACATAAAATGTTTGGCATTCGCTGATGATATAGCCATCATAACAAATAGTAGAAAAGAAGCCAAAGTAGCTCTAGAGACACTCCACGAAATGTCATCCAAAGCAGGGCTACAAATCTCCTACAAAAAAACACAGTACATGGACACAAAATCCACAGACAGACACCCACTGATAACTAAGTATGGAGAGACAAGACAAGTAGACAATTTCAAATACCTGGGAGAGATTATACAGAAAACAGGACTGAACACAAAATCCAATGTAGAAAGGATAAAAAAACTACAACAAGCATACAGACTTACATGGAACCACTACAACAAAAGGAGTATCTCTATCAATGCTAAATTAAGACGCTACAATTCAGTAGTTCTACCAGAGGCCTTGTATGTCTCAGAAACAACGGTAATCAAGGGACAAATGAAAATCAAGGATATAGAAAAACAAGAGAGGAAAATACTAAGAAAGATCTATGGGCTGGTTCAGAAAGAGGGGGTCTGGATAAAGAGACCAACAAAAGAACTGTACGAACATTCAGAGACGATTGCAAACAACATCAGGAAAAGAAAGGCAAAATTCTATGGACACATATATAGGATGAATGAAAACAGACTGACCAAGAAAATTTGTAACATAGTGATGACTAATACAGTGAAAACCAACTGGGTAAAGGAAACCTTGGAAGACCTCAAGGAACTCAACATCTTCACAGACGACATGACCGACAGGAAAAAATACAGAGAAAAAATCAGAAAACAGAAGTTTGAACAAACTCCCAAAGAGAAGAAAACAGGAAATAAGTGGACAGAAGAGATGAAGAAGAAACATAGTGAATATATAGAGGTTTCTGGGCAGAAAGAAGAAGGCAGAAAAAATTACATGTTATTTGATGTTTTAGCGCTCTCCTTAAGGCCTTAGGCCACCATAAAGGCTGAAAAAATAGGCTTTTTGGGGATTTTTTTTCAGAAAAACTACAAAATAAATCGAGATAACAGAAACGTGATTTTATTATCTATATCAGTGACTGCTTACAATAATTTTTTTGAAGCGATTTATTACAAAATGGCGGCTGTGCAGCGTTTTTGCGACGACGTCTTTTTTTTTTCGGGGTCCACGGCCGGACTAACAGCTCCTGTAATTTTTAAAATAATAATGAGCAAATGAATTTCCCGATTATATATAGTAATTGCTATAGAAGTACGTAGGATTTTTGCGATATATTGATTTTTGGACAAATGGCGCCCTTCTAAAGTGAAAAGTGAAAAACTTGCCTGAAAAATTGTCAGATAATTGTTAATAACAAATGATCTACGCAATATAAAAAAAAATCCTAGTACTTCCATAGACAATGTATATTTCAAGATATTTTCAAAATTTCAAGTTAATCGATTGAAAATTGCTTGAGTTACGAGTCCGGCAAACTTGAAAAATACAGTATTGAGATAAACGCGTTTAAAGTTTTGAGTAGTAGAAAATCATGAATAATTTCACAATACCTTTAATCTGCGATGCATGTTTGGCCATGATAGTTGCCATGCATGGCAATGCATAAGCCATAGTTGCCATGCATAAGCCATGCAATTGGCCTTCCAGATTATCTTCCTGCTCTCGCATTTCTTTTCTGCTTGATCTTGAAGCGATTCTTGCCTCTTTTTCCCGGTCGGACAGCGATCTTTCTGCAAGCTTTATGCGCTGTTTGTCGATCTCCAGGCACATTTCGTAGATGTTCGGGCCGATTTCCAAGTTCATTGCTTTGATTATGTGCAAAATTGAAACAAACCCGTCATTGAACACACAAACTGCAATATCCGTGGCTACATCCAAGATTGTTTTACCACTCGAAATGGATTTCGGGGCCAATGCCCACACAGTGGAATTGAAGGTTTCATTATTGTTTTGTGTGTAACCACCGATGCACCGAGTTAGAAGATCAAAGACGTAAATCCACGTTTTCTCCACGAGCCATCGCCTGATACTACAATTCCATTTTCTCCATTTTCAATAGATACGGTTTTCTCTTCTTCCGCAGCTCTCATCATACTGTTCTTGCAAACTAGATTGGTTGCAGAGCTCATTTGTTTGACAATCTTATAGTAGAATGAGTGAAAGGTAGGCCGAGGTAATTCCATTAATGCACAGAATTTTCTTATTCCGTTCCAAGCAATCGCATTTTATGCAATTATGATTCTACGGTTGATTTCGTAGCCTTTCTCAACAAGTGGACAACTCGGTATCTCAATCTTTTCACAATTCTCACAGGACACTACTAGTTTGAATCCCAAACCACGCTTACTGCTTTCAGTAAATTTCACTTCCGATTAGCATATCTTACAAACGACAGCGTTCGAAATAGCTGAAAATACTGCGATAAAGTTAATTATACGATATCCAAACGCTGGATCCACTTCAATATCATATAAATATTCCGTTTGCTTTAGTTTTTTTGCCGATGTACTGGCATTGAAGTCGTCTGGTGCTTCTAGCTCATGGCGATTCAATGGTCTTCTTGGAGATATTTTTGGTCTCTTTCTATTGCAAAACGACGTTTTTATTCCTTTCTTCGTACTGTACACTACTTTATCACTCATTGTAAAGACTCAATAATTATACAGGGAAAAAGAAATGGAAGTTCACAGAAATATCGAGGAAAACAAGTGTTCGTCGACTAGCGTCCTTCTCAAATGCTTGGCTGTGCCCAACTAACTAAAAGAGACGTTCGACAAGGATAAACTCGTCTAGACTAGTCAGGAAATAAATATTTTCAATAGCATCTGCCGTATACCTGCTCTAGTCCCCTAACGTACCTTTCCACTAGCGCTCACAAAAGGAGCTCGCTGCGGACCAGATGGCCATGTACTAAAATTCGAAAACCGAGTACCTAAAGGTTTTTCCCGGCCATAATCTTCTGGGACATCATTTTTGAGGTCCTAAGGGATCATCAAATTCTAGGGTGGCCTTAAGGCCTTAAAGGGGAATTATCGGTAATAATAATAATAAACTCATATGCTGAGAAAATTAAATTTCATAAGTTGGTCAAAAATCGTCTGTAAATCCTAGACAAATTAACATATTTTACATTTCACCCTTGGAACGACGATGCTGAGAACGAGTCAGCTGATTGCTGACGAACGGCTGAGTTTCAACCCTAAATCTGGAGTGGTAAAAATTAACAGGAAAATAGTATATTTCCTTCTGTTTTCTTAAATAATTTGAATTTTTTTTATCGACCACTTTGGGGGATAGATTTCCACAATTTGTATATTTGCAACCAGCAGGAAAAACACTTTCGGACACACTTTGAAATTTTCCATTCGCTCGATAAATAACGATTTTATACATTTACCGCAGATTTCACGATGTCATAACTTTTGAACCGCATATTACAGAGACTTCTAGTTTTCACCAATCGATTTAGCGTCCCAAAAATTCATTATATTCCTAGGAGGTTTTTAATTAAAGAATACCATAGAACCGTGAGATCAAACGATAAATTGCAAGAAAATCTAATTACTGGTTTATCTAATTTAATCTAATCTGGTTACCTGTGCAGGTTTGCCTGCGCAAGTCAACCGTACGTCGGCAGGGTGACAAAAACTGCACAGGTCTATTCCCACACACGCTCCTAGCTACCTGCGCAGGCAAACCTCTCTGGTGGACCGTTGTGTATATGGCGGGCATTATAAATCTGTCACGTCGCTCACAGGCGGTTACACTTAATGGATATACTTTAAAGAGTTGTGCTGTGTCGTCAGGTGTCCCCCAAGGCTCTCATCTAGTACCCTTGCTCTTTATAATATACATAAACGACGTTATCGCCTACCTTGAGAACTCTAGGCTTCTTATCTATGCTGACTATATAAAAATCGATATAGTAAAATACGCAATATCAACGATGCAAATCATTTGCAAGCAGATTTGGATAAGTTCGCGACGTACTGCTCTAAAAACAAACTTCGTTTAAACAGTGAAAAGTGCTCGGTGATATCAATTACCAGAAAAAATGCACCTCTCGCATACAGCTATGGATTTTGTGGTACTCCAATTAAGAGGGTTACCTCGATTAAGGACCTGGGCATTTTATTTGATAAGAAGTTATGTTTCTCTGAACATATTGACGCTATTATAAAAAAAGCCAACAGATCACTGGGATTTATAATCTACTGCGAGTTTCCGTTCGATAAACGTCTACCTTACCCTCTACTACACCATGATCAGCTCGATACTGGAATTTGCATCTTGTGTTTGGTCCCCTCAATATAATGTATACACGCAACGTCTCGAAAAAATCCAACGAAAATTCCTTAATTTTCTATCACGTAGGTTTCCGTCCTGTGAGGTACCATGTATTACCCCATTACATTTCAGGCGTACTGAGCGCGATATGTTATTTTTATTTAAATTACATTGCACAACAATCGAATTGATTGTCCCTACCTACTGTCCCGTTTAAACCGTAGCTTAAAACTATTTCACAATAATATCCCGCATACCCCGAACCTACCGTCTGACGCGTTTCCATACGAACTCAGCGAAACATTCCCCACTCACACGTCTCTGAGCGCAATACAATTACCTAAACCAAAGCTTCCTTTCAGACTGTCCTGATATTTTCCAATTTTCCCCTCTTAGCCTGAAGCACTTCCTTAAATTAAACACTTCCTTGGTTCTTCAAGGTTCTATAATCAGGACACATCTAGAACCGCGAATTTCCAAAATTTTACAATATTTGCGTCGCGATTTTTAAAAAACTTAGTTTGTCCTTCAAGCTTCCATATTCAGGACACGTTTGGAATCACAATTTTCCAAAATTTGGTATGGGTTCCTCAAGGTTCGATAATACGATTTTTAAAAAACTTGGATTGTTCTTCAAGGTTTCATATTCAGGACAAATTTAAAATCGCGAATTTCGAAAATTTGGCATTGAATCCTCAAGGTTTTATAATAGGGATAAAATTGAGTCGCGATTAAAAAAAAACATTGATTGGTTCTGACAAGGCTCTATAATCAGGACACATCTAGAACCGCGAATTTCCAAAATTTTACAATATTTGAGTCGCGATTTTTGAACTTTTGTTGAACATTGTAGAGGTTTAATAACAAGTTAAATGCTTAATAATTTAAAATTACATCAATTACATAGATGATTTCCGTTTGCTTTGATGCATGACTGAGATCGATGCAACAACGAATGCATTTGCACGCTGGCACATTTCGGGCGATATCTCACCAATAGCGTCGAATGATTCGCGTCTTCCAGAGTTTCAGGTCGGTTTTGATAAACTTTAGATTTAACATGACCCCATAAGAAATAATCCAAAGCCGACAAATCCGGAGAGCGAGGCGGCCACAACTGATCCCCGCGCTGGGAAATCAGACGGCCAGGAAAAACTCGTAACACTCCCATAGACATATTGGATACATGAGGCCTTACACCATCTTGCTGATACCAAATATCGTTTATTGGTAATCGGAGTTGGGCGATGGAATCCATTAAGAATGTTTGTAGCATCTCCACATAAAGTTCACTATTGACAACTACTGTGTTTCTCATTTCATCTTAAAAACATATTGCCTCAATACTCCAGCTGAGCTTATTCCACACATACATTTTTTAAGAATGGCAGCTCTACTTCGAATATAACTTGAGTGTTTTCGGCAGACCAGTAACATACATTTTGTTTGTTCCTCTCCCCATGCAATTGAAAATGTGCTTGGTCACTAATAATTATTTTGTTGACAAAATTACCCCTCCTGACCAAAATCTACAGACTAAATTCTAAGCGTGAGTTTAGGTCTATTTTAAGAAGTTAGGTTAGAAGATTAGAAGTTAAAAGTTTAGGCTTATTGTCATTTGTAAGGCCGAGAGAGTAAATCTTTCTTTAAAATGTCATTACCCTTCTTCTTCTTAAAGTTTCCTATCCGTTCCGGACGCTGGTAACCACTTTGGCAACCATCACTGTTCGGGCCACTTTTGTTAGTCTAATTGGTTGTCGGCCTCTATCCAAAGGAGGGCGACAGGTATCCCGACCTGGGTCGAGACCACGCGAAATTAGCATCTATCACGCCGCGATTTGATATATCCGGCAGTGTGTTTTGAGCGTTCGAGTCTACAACAGATTCGTGCAGAAGTTGAAGATTCGTGTCTTACTTCAACCGACATGTTGGCAACGCTTGCGTTTGTTAGTTAATTTGATGCGAATTTTTATCGGGTGGTTCGATTACCGCATGTGAATTGACTGTATTTTACGATAAATTTGGCGTTTGTATATCAACTAGTTTTTCAAAAATCGCGACTCAAATATTGTAAAATTTTGGAAATTCGCGGTTCTAGATGTGTCCTGATTATAGAGCCTTGAAGAACCAATCAATGTTTTTTTTTAATCGCGACTCAATTTTATCCCTATTATAAAACCTTGAGGATTCAATGCCAAATTTTCGAAATTCGCGATTTTAAATTTGTCCTGAATATGAAACCTTGAAGAACAATCCAAGTTTTTTAAAAATCGTATTATCGAACCTTCAGGAACCCATACCAAATTTTGGAATCGGGATGGTCGCGTCATTTACCTTCAGGCCGCAACCGTCTCTGGACCGCTCCGTATAACGTTCTTCCGTAGCCTATTTAATGCTGGAAATAGGAAGAAATAAATTGATTCATCATTTGTTTCTGTCGGTCATCGTTGGATATCATTTCTGTGTATTGCAATATCTAAGGTGTTGGGTTGTTATTGGGCTCCGATTACTCGTGAGTCTGTTATTCACTCCTTCCTAAGATTGTAATTTATGTATATATTGAAAATTGTGTTTAAGTGAAACAAAAAAAATATATTTTTTTAAATAAAGTATAATACATAACCTAGTAATTATTGTGAGAGAAAGTCTACCAATTAGTAGCGTGGACATGTATCATCCCCCACTCGAGTTCCTCATATCTATAGATATTAGACCCGTTCCAAATCATGCTATTCCCACTAAGATGCGCAATTTCTATAGAGCTAACTATAATTCAATCAATAATGCACTATGGATGATATATGCTGGCAACGGGAACTCGACTTCTCGGACACCAATTCTATGGTCAGTAAATTTTATAAAACTCTTAGCCATATTATTGTTACCCATGTGCCATTAAGAAGACGTAAACCTACCTGCTACCCTGCGTGGTATTCGACGGAACTAATCGAACTTATTTAATGGAAAGGTAAAATTCACGGAGCTTACAAAAAGAGGAACAACCAGGACAAACTTTTCCAATTTAGCATACTATGTAAAAAGGTAAAATCTATCTGTACAGAAACTACATCTCTACCATGGAAAAGAGTATTACCCAAGAACCTAAGAGACTGTGGACTCATACAAACATCAAATGTGGGTTTTCTGATATTCCCTTAAAGTTAAAAACAGAATCCGGATTTGCTTTGTGTCGTGCAAATCTGTGATAGCTTAAGTGAACTTTTCTCGTCGGCATTCTTTTTTGCTTTCTGGTAATTTTGCTAAAATCGTAATTTTTTGAGTTACAGCAAAATATAAATTTGCTGCTAATTTGAAATATGCAAATTATATTTCGCTAGTTCGTTCCGTTCACTATCGCCTGCTAAAATTGAGTAAAATTTTAAGAAATTTCGACGCTCGAGTAGAGATCTTGGAAAGTAATGAATTTCCCGCGGATAATCTGAGTGTGTTGCCTGGGCCTGGAGTGTGTTGCGGGCAGTTATGGCCTTCTGAAAAAGATGCCGCAATAAATTTTTGATTATCTGCACCCGTTTCTGAGATATTGACTTAACAAATCATCGATCGTAAAATTTCAGTTTGAAATTTCGCGATGGATAATTGAATCTTTCCGAACAATTTACACATCGGCTTGTTGGTCTTGTCGAGTAGTTTCTGTGTGACGAAAATGAATTCGTTGCAGTTTGGCGTTCTTGAGAAAATTGAGAAAAACCGAAAAAAACACTTTCTTTTCGACCGAAATGATCGTGATGATCTCGTGATTTTTTTTTTATGCGAAGGAAATCGATGTGCTGAAAACAAGTTTCTAGTTTATTTCGCTCTAAAGTTACAAATAAACGAGATATATAGTTTTTCGCTGTACTCTATCTCGCATTTCCAGCAGATTTCACGCTGCCATAACTTTTGAACGGCTCACCACAGAGACTTCTAGTCTTCACCAATTCAGCGTCCCAAAATTAGTCGGAAAACGTATACAATATTCCTTAGGAAGCTTCCGATTAAGAAATACTATCAACACGGGAAGTCAATACCGCGGAAACGACGAATTGCAAGAAAATCAATTTTGCCAAAATCGTTAATTTTTGAGTTACAGCAAAATTTAAACACGTTTTTATTAACAAAATTAAGACAATTGTATAGAACATCTTTCAGATGTTCTTAATTTTGTTTGCATGTAATTTCACGTTTGAATTTTATGGAGGCACAAATTAGTGACCCGCTAATTATTTTGAGCAGTGTATTTAAATATCAACGGCTCATAACTTCATTCATGTTTGTCTTGTGATAATAGTGTACCTTTATCCGTACCTTTACTGTGTTGTCTTCATTCAGAAGACTGATGGAATCAAAAAATTTCAATTTTACTTCCCATCTGTGTGATTAGGGATTAGTTTAATATAGGATTCAAACTTGTGACCTTTAGTCTTTTGTAGTATGTATAATACTCTAGTTGTGCTGCCCTAATCTAATCTCTATTATATAGAAAATTATAGAATTAGAAAATTCAAAATTTTTGTTTACTAAATTTTTAATTTCCTTAGCAAAAATGTCCGGAGCTATTATAAATACGTGTGGATGGATTAAAGGTCTGGGATATAAATATATCTTACATACTCTAACTAGTTTCGAGGTTGATGTAATATTAGTCTTGGACCAAGAAAGACTGTACAACGAATTAGTGCGAGATTCGCCGAGATTTGTTAAAGTAGTTTTCCTACCAAAAAGTGGAGGAGTAAGTAAACAATTTATAAAAGTTATTCTAATTTTGTAAATTTAATTCTGTAAAATATTGTGTGTGTGTGTGTTATTCTTGTCTCTCTAATGTTAGCAATGCCGTCTACTCTTTGTCTATGCTCTATTTTAATTTACTAACAAAGACCAATTCTCATATACGCGACACTCAGCTATGCGAGGTCACGCGACATCGCCTGTCAAATAATGATTACATTGTTTTAAATGGGCACGTTCTCACTATGGCTACGCGACGTGCCCATTTTAAACAATGTAATCATTATTTGACAGGCGATGTCGCATGACGTCGCGTAGCTGAGTGTCGCGCATATGGGAATCGACCTTAAGACGTTTTTATTCCTCTCATATTGTTAAATTTAGTTTGTTATTTTGTAGGTTGTTGAAAGGTCAAGTAGTATAAGAAATGAATCAAGAGACCAAAGAATCCGAGAATATTTCTATGGTACCTTAAAGAATGCACTGTATCCGCACTCATTTGACATAAAGTGGTCGGATGTTAAGATATACAAAATTGGAGCTCCTGCACTTCCAGATTCCTGCTTGCCCTTGGGCATGAAAGCACAGGATCACCTAACAAAACTGGTTTTGTTAACTCCAAATCCTGGCTTATTGCATCATCTATTGGCAGTTAGTTTTGCTGAAAAGGAACAGGATGATATTATTTTGTCCCATTGTGCTGGATTTATTTGTGTGTAAGTATTTTTTTCTGTATTTATAGAATCAGTGCAACAATGCGTGCTAACTTATGGAGCTGAATCCTGGAGTATGTCGGAAGCAGACAAAAACTCTCTTCGTATTTTTGAAAGACGGATTTTACGGAAGATCTTTGGACCAGTGAGAGAGGAAGAAGGATACAGAATTCGCATGAACTACGAACTTCAAGAACTAATAGAAGGTGAAGACATAGTAAGATTCATTAAGGCACACAGACTTCGATGGGCGGGCCACATGATTAGAATGCCGAGTGCGAGAGCACCCAGATCCATCCATAAAGCGCAACCTAACACCTCAAGAAGCAGAGGTAGACCCAGAACCAGGTGGAAAGATAAGGTAGAGGAAGATGTAGAAACTCTACAAGTAGGAAACTGGACACGTGTCGCTGAAGACCGTCAAAGGTGGAAGGGGATTGTTAAGGAGGCCAAAGCTCACCCTGGGCTGTAGAGTCAGAAGAAGAAGAAGAGTGCAACAATGCACATGCGATTTTTGTAAGGGTTTTAAAAGATTTTTCAATGTCTTTTAAAATCTACCTTCTTGAATTCCTTACTGTTGTTTTGGCTAGTTACGTACCACGCCATTTTAACTGTTCTTCTCTTGCGCCTGGTCAACTTTCGGCCTATTTTCCCGTATTTGTTTCTCATACAGTGGCTTCCTAGCTTCGGTCCGTGATTTACCAGTTTTTAGTTTTTTTGGAAACCATGATACTCTTGTAGCTTTATCGTGAGTGGAATACATTTATGGATGTCCCCTGTGTTATCCCCACTTCTTGCTTCTATTTCTCTGCCTCAGTGAACTTTGCTTCCTTGGTTTTGTTAAGAAAGTAGCTGAAGATCTTATTGCTTAACTTTGCAGAACTTATACAAGCAATGTGGTTAGAGAAAAAAATCCCCCTATGAATTGTGTGTCATTTTATCTACATGTGTGTAGAGTTAATAATTATGCCATCTTCTGAATTCACCATTTTCTTTGATTGGACCTAGCATTTTCCTCAAGATCTGCCTTGTAGATTGTAGTTTTGGTGGTAACGACTTGTACTGCGAGCTTCATAGACCTATTGTACCCCACCCTTTTCCTGTAAACGTTGGTATACTTACCCAATTAGAGCGCCTGCTTTAGTCCTGATTCCTTTAGGAATTTCAGGATCTGGGTGGGATTCTAGGACTGCAACTCCTCTGCATTTAAGCCCCAAGGTACATTTGTTTCTTGCGGAGCAGTGCTCCGCCATCTTTGAGCAGATGTGATGGGGGGTTTCCTCTGCTGACGCCATCTTATACACGTTGACGCATCGTAAATTTATATTTTCTACGCAGAAAATTTCGAAGAGAGAAAATTGCAATTTTCTCGAAAATGCCGAAATAGTACGCCTTACTACTTGCACATTATGTCGTTCTAATGGACTACTAAAAGTGTACAAAGTTTTAAGAAAATTCGTGATCCAGATGTCGGAGTTCCCCTTGTGAGCCACAGAATCTGCGTCTGTGTTCTCCCTAGGGGCTTGAGTTGTTTTCTAAGTCCGAAGTGTCCCGTCAGAGCACCTATTAGAATTCTAAGCTGGCCTGTTTAGTTTTGTTCAAACTAAACTGCAAGCTCTTTTCTGGTAAAGATCCTAGCATTAAAGATCTGGTAAAGATCCTAACATTAAAGATCTGGTAAAGATCCTAGCATTAAAGATCTGGTAAAGATCCTAACATTAAAGATCTGGTAAAGATCCTAGCATTAAAGATCTGGTAAAGATCCTAGCATTACATTGGATTGTCTTAGCCCTGAAAGTCCTTTCCCGGTTTTGATCCATTGTTCTCTTATTTCTTCATCTAAGCTTTTATGGATGGTGTTCATGCTCATACTGCAAAAGAGTTCTGGACTTATAAAGGGATTCCTGGATCCCTTGTATGCTAAGTGGTCCATCTTCTTCATTTCATTCTATACCAATGTGTCCTGGTACCCAGTATAACATTACTTTATTTTTTCTGCCGAGCTTGTTTAGATTTCCCACACAGTCCCATACCAGTTTGGAACTGATGGTGTATGAGCTCACAAACATACAATGCAAGCAGGGCCGTCTTTAACCCATGGGAGGCCCTGGGCACATTACGATAATGGGGCCCCTATGACCTTGACAAAGCACTATTTTGTTAGAATAGACAAAGAAAGTAGATAAGCAAAGTTCTAGATTTTTTTAATTTTAGTTATAGTTAATTTCTTTATAGTCACATTAACAGGTTGACTTCCACCAATATTTTTGGTTTCTACCAAGGAGCCAACAAATTTTTTCGAATATTTTTATTTACATATATATATATATATATATATATATATATATATATATATATATATATATATATATATATATATATATATATATATATATATATATTTGCCTTGCACTCCGACCGGAGTGATCGTCGCGGCGGAAGACACCGAATCGGAGTACGTGGCAGTCAACCTGTTACAGTAGCTCTTTTAGAATTCACAGGTTAGTGCTTAAATCTATGTTTATTGAAGAGGTACCCTTTGATATGAGCAAGATGGCCCTAGATTTCAGATAGGCCAAATCGTTAATCACTTCTTCAAAATCTATATTTTTGAACACATTATTCCTTGGTTCCTTAAGGCTCCATAATTAAGACACGATTTTGAGATGCGATTTATTAAAATTATATCTTGGTTCCTCAAGGCTCCAAAATTAGGGCACGATTTTGAAACGCGAATTTTCAAAATTTTGTCTGGATTCCTCAAGGTTCCACAATTAGGACACGATTTTAAAACGCGATTTTCAAAATTTTGTCTTGGTTCCTCGAGGTTACATAATTAGAACATGATTTTTGAGACGCGAATTTTCAAAATTATGTCTTGTTTCCTCAAGGCACCACAACTTAGACACGATTTTGAAACGCGAATTTTCAAAATTTTTTCTTGATTCCTCAAGGATCCACAATTAGGACACAATTTTAAAACGCGATTTCCAAAATTTTGTCTTGGTTCCTCAAGGTTACATAATTAGAACATGATTTTGAGACGCGAATTTTCAAAATTATGTCTTGTTTCCTCAAGGCACCACAACTTAGACACGATTTTGAAACGCGAATTTTCAAAATTTTGTCTTGATTCCTCAAGGATCCACAATTAGGACACGATTTTAAAACGCGATTTCCAAAATTTTGTCTTGGTTCCTCAAGGCTACATAATTAAAACATGATTTTGAGTCGCGAATTTTCAAAATTTTGTCTTGGTTCCTCAAGGCACCACAACTTAGACACGATTTTGAAACGCGAATTTTCAAAATTTTGTCTTGGTTCCTCAAGATTCCACAATTAGGACACGATTTTGAAACGCGAATTTTCAACATTTTGTCTTGGTTCCTCAAGGTTACATAATTAGAACATGATTTTGAGGCGCGAATTTTCAAAATTTTGACTTGGTTCCTCAAGGTTACATAATTAAAACATGATTTTGAGTCGCGAATTTTGAAAAGTTTGTCTTGGTTATTCAAGGCACCACAACTTAGACACGATTTTGAAACGCGAATTTTCAAAATTTTGTCTTGGTTCCTCAAGGTTCCATAATTAGAACATGATTTTGAGACGCGAATTTTCAAAATTTTGTCTTGGTTCCTCAAGGCACCACAACTTAGACACGATTTTGACACGCGAATTTTCAAAATTTTGTCTTGGTTCCTCAAGGTTCCATAATTAGAACATGATTTTGAGACGCGAATTTTCAAAATTTTGTCTTGGTTGTTCAAGGCACCACAACTTAGACACGATTTTGAAACGCGAATTTTCAAAATTTTGTCTTGGTTCCTCAAGGTTCCATAATTAGAACATGATTTAGAGACGCGAATTTTCAAAATTTTGTCTTGGTTCCTCAAGGCTCCATAATTAGAACATGATTTTTAGATGCGAATTTTCAAAATTTTGTCTTGGTTCCTCAAGGTTACATAATTAGAACATGGATTTTGAGGCGCGAATTTTCAAAATTTTGTCTTGGTTGTTCAAGGCACCACAACTTAGACACGATTTTGAAACGCGAATTTTCAAAATTTTGTCTTGGTTCCTCAAGGTTCCATAATTAGAACATGATTTTGAGACGCGAATATTAAAAATTTTGTCTTGGTTCCTCAAGGCACCACAACTTAGACACGATTTTGAAACGCGAATTTTCAAAATTGTGTCTTGGTTCCTCAAGGTTACATAATTAGAATATGATTTTGAGACGCGAATTTTCAAAATTTTGTCTTGGTTCCTCAAGGTTCCATAATTAGAACATGATTTTGAGACGCGAATTTTCAAAATTTTGTCTTGGTTCCTCAAGGCACCACAACTTACGACACGATTTTGAAACGCGAATTTTCAAAATTTTGTCTTGGTTCCTCAAGGTTCCATAATTAGAACATGATTTTCAGACGCGAATATTAAAAATTTTGTCTTGGTTCCTCAAGGCACCACAACTTAGACACGATTTTGAAACGCGAATTTTCAAAATTGTGTCTTGGTTCCTCAAGGTTACATAATTAGAATATGATTTTGAGACGCGAATTTTCAAAATTTTGTCTTGGTTCCTCAAGGTTCCATAATTAGAACATGATTTTGAGACGCGAATTTTCAAAATTTTGTCTTGGTTGTTCAAGGCACCACAACTTAGACACGATTTTGAAACGCGAATTTTCAAAATTTTGTCTTGGTTCCTCAAGGTTCCATAATTGGAACATGATTTTGAGACGCGAATATTAAAAATTTTGTCTTGGTTCCTCAAGGCACCACAACTTAGACACGATTTTGAAACGCGAATTTTCAAAATTGTGTCTTGGTTCCTCAAGGTTACATAATTAGAATATGATTTTGAGACGTGAATTTTCAAAATTTTGTCTTGGTTCCTCAAGGTTCCATAATTAGAACATGATTTTGAGACGCGAATTTTCAAAATTTTGTCTTGGTTCCTCAAGGCACCACAACTTACGACACGATTTTGAAACGCGAATTTTCAAAATTTTGTCTTGGTTCTTCAAGGCACCATCATTAGGACACGAAAGTTTTTCACCGCAACTTCTAAAATATTTTGGAAGTACTTTAATTGGTTCGTCTGTTCAAATCTTGGAAAATTCCTAAGAAAATTTGTCTGTCCACAAATTCAAAACCAAATCAAATATTTTGGGAATTCTTGCAATTGTTTGTCTGTCCAAATTTTGTTAACTTCCTAAGAAATTTTGTCTGTGGACAAATTCAAACAATACTTGTGTCCAGGTCCTGCTTGAGATTGTAGCACCAGTGAAAGGAAGGAAAAGAACAAATTCAAAGCCAAATAATAATAATAGTTCTTGATCATGCAATTCATCATCTTTCTCAATTTCAGTGTCTTCTAATACCATTGTTTTATCAAATGCTTTTTCCAAATACTTTTCGTTCGCGCTGTTGGAGACAAGAGCTATGACATAAATTGCTTCTTTTAAGTGCAGACATTTCCAAAATCCCATGAACTCATATTTTCCTAACAATTGGAACATAAGGTCTTTCCCTTAAAGTCTCTTCGTGGCCTCTATAACACATTGGTCCATTGACTTTGGCGTTTGAACAGAAATTCGCCAATTTGCTTTCTAAAACTGACACACAAGGGTTCCTTGTGGGGTTAACCTAAACTCTAAATCTATCATGCTCTCTTGAAGAGAGTCGCCTCACCTCGTCTCTCATTTTAAATGTTAATTTTATGTCATATTTTGCATATTTGGGGGGGAGGGGGTGAACCCCCAAACCCCCCCTCCTGGCTACGCCCCTCGTTTGGTGATAAGGCAGGAGCTAGGGGGGCCCTACGTTTGCGGTTCCCTGGGCACGTGCCCCGAGTGCCCAGTGGGAAAGAGGGCACTGAATGCAAGCAGAACCAACCACGGATATAGAAGGACACTATCATCAAGATTTTAACGAACGTTGAGGAAAAGCTAAGAAGATGGAAGGAGTATGTTGATGTTCTCTTCAATGGCACACGGCTGCACCAATCACCTAGAGACGATGATATCAGCGAGCCCAGTCCTGCTATCACGATAGAGGAAGTGAGACGTGCAATAAAACTTCAGAAAAATGACAAGGCTGTAGGACCAGATCAGATTCACGCGGAAACCTTGAAATTGATCGTCAATGCAGATGATAAGGGCCTAAAACTGCTTACATCAACTCAATATACGAAACTGGGAAAATATCAACGGACTGGCTGAGGTCGACGTTCATCACTTTACAAAAAAAAAAAAATAGTACGCTTGTCTCATGTCCTCATGGTCTTTCTCCGTATCGTCCACACTCGCATATACGTTAGATGCGAGGGACAGGCTGGAGAAACGCAATTACGATTTAGGAACGGAGTGGGCATGCGCGAGGCTCTCTTCTCTCTCAACGTTCTCACACAGCGATGCAGAGACATAAATGTCGATACAGTATAATGTCGGTAATTCGGCCGTTGGTTAATCGGACGACACGTCCAGTAATCCGGCGGCCTGGAGACCGCTCGCGCTCTTCCCTCCCATCACTTTTTTTCCTTATAGTCCGGCGGTTGTCTGGTCCCATATGTGTCGGATTATCGAGATTATGCTGTATCGACATTTATGTCTCTGCATCGCTGTGTGAGAACGTTGTTACAGAAGAGTCTCGCTCTTGCCCACTCTGTTCCTAAATCCAAATTGTCCTCGCATCTAACGTATACGCGAGTGTGGACGATACGGAGAAAGACCTTGAGGACATGAGAGAAGCGTACGTTTTTTTTTTGTAAAGTGATGAACGTCGACCTCAGCCAGTTGTATATGTCTGCTTTATTGACTACCGAAAAGCTTTCGACGCTGTCTCGCTCCAGAAGCTCGTTGAGATTCTAAAATACACCGGAATCGATAAGGGAGATCTGAACATCATCACAAAGCTGTACTTGCATCAATCTGCATAGATTAGGTTATATCAGGGGGGGGGGGCAAATATTTTGACTGTCGGGCCACATTAAACATGAAAATTTGACCACGAGCCGCATTAATTTTTTTTCTATTTTACAAGTTATTTGTATACCACGACCGACACAAATTGGTGCAGCTGACTGGAAGGTCCGTGCCAGAGACCGGAAAGAATGGCGGACGAGGCCGGAGAAAGTTGAGGCAGTGTACCAGCGGCCGAAAGGCGTAGAAGGTTGCAGTAGCACCCAGATGAACTTCCCGAACGTGTACGTACGTGTCCCTCAACTCGTCACCTTGATACCTGTGGTGCTCCAGATGATACTTTTTAAAGCTATTGGAGGCTGGTAGGCCAATTGGTAGGTTCGCGAAGAACCCAAACAGTCTGTTGTGCATCGGTCTGGCGTGTCTGATGGTCAAATTGCTTCCTAAGAAGAAGGTGTAGGAGCTAATGGCCTTGATGGCTGCTTGGCTATCTGTCAGTAATGCAATTCGTTTTTTGCGATAGTTCCTGTCGAGATTAAATTGTGCACATCTTTCGATTGCATGTACCTCTGCTTAGAAGATACTTAGGGGTAGATTCCCATGAATTCAAAATATTTGGTTTGAGGTCCAAACACTCCTGCATCAGACCTTCCTTTGTATTCGGACCATCCATATAGCACTTTGCTTTATGTGGTATGCTGAGAATTCGTCGTTCCAATCGGCTTTACTGCTACACATAGCTGTGTAGTTTTTCTCTAAATGGTATTAGCATACCATCTTTGCAGCGTAACTGTTTCGTTGTCTGCTCCAGATTACTTTACCTCTGCCTATTCCTTCTTTGCTGAACCCTACAATCGCCGATCTGGCGGCCCACTCCACGACAAGGTGCTACGGAGTTAGATCCACCAGCAGTTCCATTGCTGTTGTCAAGCATGACACCATCGCCCACGTTATGCGGTCGATCTCACGGTGATCTCAAGCTGCTTCTTCATAGAGACCAGCTTGGTTCTACTTCCCCACGCAACTGCCCCATAAAGGCCAATTCTCATATACGCGGCGACTCTCAGCTACGCGACGTCACGCGACATTGCCTGTCAAATAATGATTACATTGTTTTAAATGGGCACGTTCTCACTATGGCTACGGAACAGCTACGCGACGTGCCCATTTAAACAATGTGATCATTATTTGACAGGCGATGTCGCACGACGTCGCGTAGCTGAGTGTCGCGCATATGGGAATCTACCTTAATACTACCCCTACCCATTGATATATAAATCACTATTATTCTTTTTATTTAATAGTAATACATTTTTTTGTTATAGGACAAACGTTGATGTGGAAAGACAAATATTGACAGTTTTGTCACCACAGCCCAAACCTTTACCCAACAACGTTTTATTATTATCAGAGTTACAATTCATGGACAGCCATTAAGTTTAATATCAACTATAACGTAATGAAATATAAATAGTTTGTAATATTTTTTTATAAAGAAATAGATTGTTTATTTCACCTAATTTACTAAATCTAGAAACGACTAACTAGACAATGAATTTGAGCCGTCTAGATTCTTATATACGTATAGTACTAGCGGGCCCTGCAGAAATCCGGGAATATGATCGCAGTGCCTCCTCCCGGGCCCAAACTATCACTAACTAATAGTAAATCCAAACTATCCAGGTAACCACTCCAATACTAAAAAAATCATCAATATCGCTCCAGCAGAACGTTGTCCGGCATACGTTGTCCTAACCTAACCTGGGTTCAAAGAGTTAATTCTTTTAGCCTTACCTATATGAGTCCTCCTCGGTGGTGTAGTTGACAACATACCCGCCTTTCAATGCGCGAGACCCGGGTTCGAATCCTGGACGGGGAGACAACAACTAGGGCGGTTTTCATTAACCGTCCGGGCTGCCCACCCTGAACGAATGCAAAATATGCGATACCGGGGTGGCGCATACTAAAAAAGCCGAGGTGGATTAGCGGGTTTAGTGAGAGCCTTAAGCTATATGAAACGACATGTTAAATTATTTGAATAAAACTAATTTTGTGATTTGTTTCATGTGATTGTCATCCCACAATCAAAACAAATCACAAAATTAGTTTTATTCAAATAATTTAACCTGGGTTCAATAGGCCTTTTCATAGTTTCTTATATTTTTTTGTGCGCATGTGTCAATTTGCGCCATGATATACGTGCCCGATAATAAGTGCCCGAACTTTTTGAAGTATAACTAAATATGTGCTCGAAACTTTCATATTCCCGCCTTTCAAACTTGGCGGATGCACATGTGCTTAACTAACCGTAAAAAGGTCTATTGTGAATCTAAACCATTTAATTATTCACTAAAGTTTTTATCTATCAATACTCGTGTATTCTCAACTGTTGGTTATAGTCTTTCTAGTTTGTCCAGTTTTATGTGTAATTTTATTACAGTTTTACGTTTAACTGTGTTTTAATGTTTTGATGCGGTTTGCGTAAGATTTAAAAAGTACATATTAGTTTAAGATGGGTTTTAATGTTTTTATGCGAATTTGAAATTATCAAGATTTTGTACGAATTTTAAATTTTGAAATTGCTTAAACATTTCATCAATAGTCTGCTGAAAATTTTCAGAAACCAAAAATAACTAGAGCAATATAAGATCAGTAAATTTTGTTCTTCAAGTTTGTACAATGATGTTTTTCGCAAAAATTTAGCGAATTTGTTCAAAATTATATCGAATTTTTATCTCAAAAAATGTAATGAGGCCAATAATGCAGAAAGTGCAACAGCATAATCCAAAAACAAGAAATTTGTGAAGAAATCAGAAAATATTTTAGCAAATTTTCATCAAAGTTTAAACAAGAATCGTCAGTTAAATAAATTTATCTTTAAAATTTGGTATTGATTAAAATTAAATTTAAATAAAAACTTTTCTGTGGTTGGCAAAGAAGCCACTCTTTGCCAACCACAGGCGCAGGGTTAGAGACCCATGACCTAGTCCACTGGTGGCGAACCTAAGGCACGCGTGTCACAGTTGTTACGTAGAAAATAATATTGGAGCGCGTGATAAATAGATATTTTCTCTAAAAATGCGCAATATAGTTTGGGGTCGTACATTAATCACGTGATGTTTTTTTAGCCACTTTTTAAGCCCCCCACTCCCCCCAGGTGATACGTGGTGAGGTTTTAGTTTAGGCCCCTCCTCCTACCCAAAATCACGTGTACTTTTTTGGTACAATTCGCGCGAAGCTTTTTGGTTTAAAAATCGCGCGTTCAACGAAAAAATAAATACACGTGATATCTCACTATGTGATATCTCACACATATGATATTTCGTGATTATTCACAATGGCATTGGCATTTCAAACTGTGAATTTTTTTTAAAATCGGCACACATGGACGGCGGCGAATGAGACTGGCTCTCAAAAGTACTGCGTTTTACGTACTGCTCGCAAAAGTTCCTCAGCCCTGAAAATTGGGGCTACTGTCTTTGATAATTAAGGGTACTCACTCTCACTAGTTGTGTCAGCTATCTGTGCCACTAGGATCGGAGCCTGTACCTGCAGCAGCAGGCGGGGTATTACGTGCAAGCCCCCATGTTACTCTGTGCACAGAACACCCCACCCCTTCTTCACCAACAACCATCCGATCTCGCATCCGTTTCTGGAACCACAAATAGGCCTACGGGCGGAGGCGGCGATGGCAATGAGGGAAGGATCTTCGGCAACGAAGAAATCCCGACGACGACGAGTCTTTTCTAGTACAGGGGTCGGCAGCCTTTTGAAACGGAAGAGCCAAAAGTTACAATATACAAAATTTACCAATTTTTAAAGAGTCACTAAAAGTTTTTTTTTTCAATATTGTAGTATTTGTTTACTTATTGAATAGTTCTATCAATGGGAGCATTGACTTTGCAAGCCATTTTTAAAGTTTGGTTAAATCTGGCTCATAACTTATTTTAAGGTTCAAGCACGATTTTTATTTGCTAGTTGACTTCTTACTTTATTTTTTATTATATGCATGCAAGAGAACGATTCTTTGCACGAATATGTCGATCCGAAGATCGTCAGCACTCCAAATGCTAACTTTTTCAGCATTCTGGAAGGCTATTCCATGTGCCGAATATGAGTGCCTCGACTCGCGGCATTTGTTTTAGAGCTGTCCACTGTGGCCATTTCCGGACCACGAACTCCTACAACTTGTTCTTGAGATCTGAGAACTTGCCACTCCGCAACTCTTTGCTTTTCACATCCAGAGCATTTAAAGAGATCCAGCATCAATTCCAAATGGTTCAATGTTGATCTCATCTGTATTTGTGTCGAGAGGATTTACTACGAACGCGAGAATAGTTTTGTTAGTAGGGAAAGATGATTCCTTCTAAATCCTCCTCGCCACGCCCCCCAACCCACACTTTTCGCAATCAAGGATAATCTTGGTAGCCATAAGGAAGTATGTAATGATAATCAAAAAAATGCACCGTTTGCAATTCAACCTTCACAAGAGAAGATAGCGACATATGAGAAAATATTATATAAAATCAACAATAATGGTGGGAAGAAGAGGAGTCTAAATACTGAATTTTCACCTTACAACTCCAAGAAGATAAAGTTGAAGCCGTAGACAGTAAAATAATTTCTGTAAAATATGCAATCAACAATCCCCAACAAGGCTAATGTTTGCAGGAGATCTACGATCACAGAAACACATTCAAGCAATATTGAAGCCGGTTTTTGGTACTTTCCATCCACTCCATCCACTTTCCATATACTTTTCTTCCACTTTCCAACCACTCCATCCACTTTTCATCCATTTTCCATACACTTTTCTTCCACTTTCCATCCACTCCATCCACTTTGCATCCACTTTCCATCCACTTTCCATCCAAAAGCTGTGTAAAAGCGGATTAAATGCTGTTTAAATCTGATTAAAATCCGATTAAAGCTGTTTAGAAAAGCTGATTAAAGGCTGATTATAGCTGATTGAAAGTGGATGGAAAGTGGAAGGAAAGTGGATGGAAAGTGGATGGAAAGTGGATGGAGTGGATGGAAAGTGGATGGAGTGGATGGAAAGTGGATGGAGTGGATGGAAAGTGGATGGAGTGGAAGTAAAGTGCATGGATAGAATGGGGCTTCTCATACAATGGCTGGTCAATTTACTAATAAAGCTATCTACATCAATCCCTGAACCATCAATTCTATAGCTGACACAAGCTTGGATGATGTTCCGCTGGACCAGCTTCACTGTTGCTTGGAAGTGTTTCTGTGATCGTAGATTTCCTGCAAACTTTAGCCTTGTTGGGGATTGTTGATTGCATATTTTTGGAAGTGGGGATTGGGAGGCGGGGTGAGGAGTGAGGAGGATGTGGAAGGAATCATCTTTCCCTACTTTTGTTTGTTTTGAAATGCTCGAATCTCTTAAAAAATCCACCCTTAATTTTTTTATAGCTATGTTGAAGTAACTCGTGTAAATAGTTGCTTTGGTTTCATCGCAATATTGCTTCAGAATTTTTAAATTAAGTAATTTACCACTCTCCATGTCTTCAATAAGAAGAAGTATTTTTTTTCAAAACAAACTGGGTTTCCCTTGCCTTGCAGTTTTAGATTTAGTTACATTGTGATATCTACAAGTTGAATTTTTGCAGCCATTTGTCTTTTTCCGAATAGGGATGGTCCATCGGAAATCGGAAAAAAACAAATGGCTGCAAAAATTCAACTTGTAGATATCACAATGAAACTAAATGAGTTAAATCTAAAACTGCAAGGGAAGGGAAATTCTAACGTAATACCCCGCATGCTGCTACAGGTTCAGACTCCTGCGCTATACAGACAGTGCCTTTTTCATTGAGGAATGTTTATATTTCACACAAGCACAAAGTGAACTGGGTATGTTCTGTAGTGAAGTGTCTCTCCAAATTTGACTTCTTATTGTGCGCAAGTGTTTCGTGACAAATGAGACAAGTCGGAAGCCTATCTGCGTTGCATATCAACGCAAACGACTGCGTTCAATCCCAATTAAATTTTCGATTCTCTTCTGAAAGACGATGTCCAATGAAATCCGAATGAGATTTCATACTGTTTGATTTGTAGCGGACAATGTGAAGAAAAGTAGCAGGTGCAATAAATGAAATTAATTTCATATGATCGATTGCACGATTTTAAGGGTTTTGATAATAAAATAATGGAACTGGAGAGCCACAATTTTATCTCGATAGAGTCGCAGGTTGCCGACCCCTGGTGTAGTATGAAGACTTAATTTTTGTTCTATGACATAACAACGCGCGATTAAACAACGTATGGAAAACATCATTCGACCTGACATTTCAACAAGACTAAACAACTCGTCGAAAATATCACAGCGACATAACAATGCACTACGAAACAAACACATATTAAAATAAGTTTCGACTTAATAATTAAGGATGTACTATTTTCGAGGTGTTATTATGATGCTGTGCTATTTTCTACGTGTTTTTTGTTAATAATTATTATTTTAGGATGTGATGTTTTCGTAGCGTGTTGTTTTTGTTACGTCGCCGTGATATTTTCGACGCAATGTTTAGTCGCGGTTGTTTACTCGTGTGTTGTTATGTCATAGAACCAAAAAAAAAATAATTTGGATAGTAGGTCTTATGTGTATACCAGTAGTTCACACGAACTGCATAACCTATGTCAATAAAACATTGGGTAGAGGCGCCGAATTGTTAAAATCTTACCAGTATAAAATTTTCCGTTGAAAATGTTTAAAGTGATACCCCCCAATTCCATAGTGTCTCTAGGCTCGGCAATACTCGTGAGACATAGTAGTAGATACCCAAAGAAATATGTTTCTTCAAAGACTGCGAGGAGAAACTTCCTTGACTTCTTCATCAAAGACAACTGCTACAATTTCATAAGGTCCAGTCCTGTTGTACCATTTTACGATCCCACTGTGCCATTTGTCAATGCTGGCATGAACCAGGTAATTTATAATATTAAATTTAAAAAAAAAATTGTATTACATCATTTAGTTTGAAATGTACCATTACCTCACCTAGTTTTATACCTAATATCTTTCTCAATGCTTTCATTCACATATATTTGTTTGTGATAATATATTGAATTGTTTTCTGGGGGACAAGTATTGTAAGCTAAGGATAAGTAAAGAATTTGTGTTATTTTTAAATAAAACTTATGATGTATAGTTTCGTAATGTCAACAAAATGTTTGGCACGGATGTGGGTAAAGAATGCACAATACTTTGATGTGAGAAGTTCTGGCTGCCAGAGCCATGCACAGGGCAATACTAACTCTATGGGCTGTTTGGGCTTCAGCCCAGGGGCGCCACAAAAGTAAAGATGAGGAATTTTTAAATATGCTTAAATCTCTATATTTCTTAGATCTCTTAAGCTCCGTGTATTTTAACTAAAAATGAAATGTAGTTTAAGGCGAACTTCATTTAACAAAATAGTTTTATTTACAACTGCCATGAAATATTTAAAGAACATATTTAAGAATTTCAATGTCTAGGCCAGGGATGGCGAACCTTTTTGAGTAGTGGGTCAAATTTTGTTCATTACATTTAGCGTACTAGCTCATGGGTCACTAGGCCAGTGGCATCACTTGGAAAAGAGGAGGGAGGTCAAAGACTACTTTTTTTGTTCTCACTTATAAGGCTTTTCAAAATTCAAGTTTCCTTCTTCTCTTACAACTTCTACTTGGAAGTGGAGAGCAAAACATAAAGATCGAAATGAAAAAATGTATATTGTCTATCCCATATGTGTCTATCGGTGGGTTGTCTATCCCATATGTGTCGGATTACCGTGATTACACTGTATAAGAGTTCTCGAGTGGATCAATGGCTGGTTCGATGGTATTTTTGAATTAAAAGCTTCTTGTGAATATGATACAGTAGGGCCTCGATAATCCAAACACCCAAAATTTATACCCTGTTCGGAAAGGTGTTTTTTGAATTAAGTACATATGTATTACACTTTTTGAAAAAAATCTAGCATAGTACTTTGACGAGTGCTTTGTTTAAAGACAAAGTAAATGCTTTATCCCTCAACTTACGCAATAACATTTTTTTTTTAAATTGAAATATCTACTTGATCCGCCCATTCCAAACATTCATTTAATGCAGACACAACTCGAGTATGTGGAATCCTTTCAATTGCTTCCGATTCCTCTAATACTTCTTCGTTTTCGCTATCAGTCTCATTTAGTATTTGTCTTGCTATGTCTTCATCAGTTAAGGGCTCCTGACAATGAATGAATAATGTTGTTAATCTCCTCTTCTGAAAAGCCTCTGTTACGGAAAATGTTCAATGGAAGATCATCTTCAGGGTCAAAGTCATCCAGATCTTGTTGCTTTAATGTTCTGGATTACGTTTTGATCCATGGGTTGAATTAAGGCTGTACAGAACAGGGGGGCATGTATAGAACAGCGAAATTTTCGTCAATCGACTGAAGATCTTCTTCTTGTGGATGCGCTGGTGCATTATCTAGAAGCAAGTGCCTTTAGCGGTAGGTTCTTTTTTGATAGGTTCTTTAGTAGGTTCTTTTCTTCTGCCAGTCTAAAAATATTGCTTTTGTAACCCAAGCACTTCTTTGATCTGAGTAATGAACTGGCAATTTTTTAATTGACGCAAATGCACGTGGTCTTTGTGCTTTACCAACAACCAGCAAGGGCAGTTTGTGTGTTCCGGTTGAGTTCGCACATGGCATAAATGTGATTCTTTCTTTCGACATCTTTGAACCTGATGCACTACTCTCTGACCCAGAAGCCAAAGTTTTATCTGGTAACAATTTCCAATACAAGCCCAATTCATCCGCGTTATAGATTTGATCGGCAGTTAAGTCTTTCTTCCTAATTATGTCTATGATTTTTTCCTGGAATGGTTACACAGCTTCTTTATTATTCGACAGTTGTTCACCACTAAGTTTGAGTAGGCGTATTCCATGTCTTTTCTTGAATTTGTCTAACCATCCTCTACTAGCAACAAATTCTCCTATTCCAAATCTTTCATGGAAAAATTTAACTTTTTCCATCACTTTGTCACCTGACAAGGGGACAGCTTTTCTTTGCTGCTCTAAAAACGACATAAATAAAGCATCTTCAAGCTGGGGGTTTTCAGGCAACCTTAAAGTTTTTCTAGCGCCTGGACCCTTTTCTGTATTTATCACAAATGATCGTATTTTGTCTTCTTTGCTTTTGATATAAAAAACAGTCGATTTTCCAACGTTATACTGATGCGCAAGAGTTGTTAACGAAAAACCTTCTTTAATCTTGTCTAAAATGTCGCACTTTTGTGATATTGTCAATGTCACTTGTTTTCGTTTCTTTGATGTTGAAGCTATGATTCAAAAAGTACAAAAATATTTAGAAAAAAGCACAAATTAGCCGAACAATCGCCGAACGAGAATTCGACGATTGATTCACCTAAAGTGAATGAGACAGCCCTACGTGGCACTGCGATATTCTGCGAGACATCGAACGCGCCGGGGCGGGGGGAGGGGTGGTCGTTCGGATTATAGAGGCGTTCGGATTATCGGGGGTTCGGATTATCGAGGCTCTACTGTACATGTTTTCCGACTAATTTTGGGACGCTGAATCGATTAGTAAAAACTAGAAGTCACTGTGATAAGCCGTTCAAAAGTTATGCCATCGTGAAATCGCACTCAATTTTGAGTTTGATTGTTTTTTTCCTTAGAAATTAGGCAAAATAAATGAAAGTGGCTTAGACAATATTTGTAGAAAATTCGATTGTCCAAACAACGGAGTTAATTATGTTTTGAAAAATTTTGGTTTGGAAATTTTGAAAAATTCAGAGGGAATCAAATTAAGACAGGGTTTGGGTTTGTGTCGTTGTACTTTGGAATTTGTAACAAAGTACGTGAAAATGTTTTAGACAAAAAGTGTTAAGAATTTCATTGTCTAAGAGAAAATTTGGTTTTATCACTTTTTTTGTGATTTTTTTGAACGATTTGAAGGGAAGTCTAAATGGGAGAAATTTGAGAAAAACAGACCAAATAGACAAAACTGGTTTAAACAACATCAGTAGAGAATTGAGTTGTCTATAACATATTAATGTTGCAAAAGTTTTTAACTATTTCGAAATTTTTTTGAAAAAATCGAAAATCTAATTTAAGTAAAAGTTGAAAGTTTGGAAGACTATAACTCAAAAACTAAAAATTTTAGGCAAATATTTTTTAGATAAAAGTTGTAAAGAATTTAATTCTCTATAAAAGTTACTTTCAACAATTTTTTGTTGTTTCGTGTTTTTATGCAGCAAATTGCAAAAAACGGAATGAAACTTAAAAGCTGCTTTGGATTATCAAATTTAAGTGATATCTAATAAAAAAAATAAAAATTTTAAGCAACCCCCGACAGAAAAAATCCTCTAAAAAAAAAAATTCCTTTCTTGCCCATTTAACTCCATTAAAAGTACCTATTAATATTTTGATGATGAGCGTCGCCGCGTCGGGGGACCGCTATGTGAAGAAGTATAATTAGTTATACCTACATAGGTATAACGAATAGAAAATACGTATCAACTTAGATGCATCAATCTATCTTACAAGGTCTACTAAGTTCTTGCAGAGTTTCGATATGGTATTCGTCCCGATGGCGTTAAAGAGAACGCGCAGGCAGTTGAGAGCCGACTTCATTAACTGTCTATTTTGCGAATTTTTCCGAGTAAATGAATCAAGACTGAAAACTAAACGATTAGATATTGTTGTTTTGTTAATTACGTACGTTGCTTACACATAGTAAGTATAATCCACACTTTATCATTATCAATATTCCTTTTATTTCTTTGTATTCTGGTTTTATTACATTTACTTAGCAGTTCCCCGACGCGGCGACGCTCGTCATCAAAATATTGATAAGTTGAAGGGATCATCAAATGCCTCAACAGATCTTCATAAACTATAGGTAAGAACCTTCTCGATCACGTCAGTTTTCAAACACAAGTTTGGATATACGGAACTAGAGAAACTCTTGTGTCAAATTGGTTGCAGATTAATTTTATCAAGAAGGAAATGAGCTGATGATCCATCATGCGCATGAACAGATCTTCATAAATTATAGCTAAGAACCTCCTCGCTCACGTCAGTTTTCAAATAAAAAAAACCGTATTAAAATCGGTCCATTTGTTTAGGAACTACGATTCCACAAACAGCCACATATAGGGACAGACGGGCAGACTTACACACAATAAAGTAAAGAATTTAGAGAAACGTTTTAGACAAAACTTGTTGCACATTTAATGTTGTTTAAGAATCTTTTTAAAATTTGCAAAAATTTTGCATGGCGTTATAGGAAATTGATATTTACTTCACAGGTTTAATAGCAGGTTGTTTTGAAAAAATGCTAAATGTTTGACAGGTTATTACTCAGAACCTAGATGAAATAGACAAAAGTGTTTTAAATGAGAGTTATAGAGAATTTAATTCTCAATAAAAGTTGTTTTAACCAATTTTCTGAAATTTTGTTTTTTATGCAAAAAATTGCAAAAAATCGAGTGAAGGTTCAATTTGGGCCAAGTCAACTTTAAGGGATGATATTAGGAGAAGTAAACAAGTTAGTCAAAAACTCTTTAGCCAAAACTCTAATGCTTTATAGGAATTTACCTCCTTTGGTGTCGAATTAATGAATAACTCCAAAAAAATTCCTGATGGATTATACAATGAAATCCAATTAAATGATGTAGAATATTCTGCTTAAACCAATGTTTCTTAGAACGTTCAGCGCCCCCGTGGCAAAAGTTTTAACTAGTTAAAACGCACAATGACACTATTTAGTCGTTGTCTATGTAATCTAGATAAACGTAATTTAATCTGGATTAGATTAAGTTACGTTAGATCCAGACAAATCCAGACTGAGGGGCCGAGACTTAAAATTAAGTCAATTTTAATAGAGGTCAGAAAATTTTCACTACGTCTGTGTTTTGTTTAGTGACGCAAGTTGTTGCCATAGTAACAACAAACAGAAATCATTTAATAATGAAACTTCATTTGATTTACATTGGACTTTTACGCACGATTTTTATACTTTCTTCTTCGTCGATTTTGCCCGGTCCTTTTTTTTTATTGTACGTTGAGGTTGTCGTTCCACCGTTTTCGTGGTCTCCCGGTACTCCTTTTCCCTGACGGCGATTTGTCTCTTGAGATTTTTACAATTCGGTCATCTGACATTCTGCTAATGTGTTCGTTCCACTCGGTTTTTCTTCCCAACACCCAATCGTTGACATTGTTAATATTGCATATTCGTCTAATGTTTTCACTTCTCTCCCGGTCTCTCAATGTTTTGCCGGTTATTTTGCGAATTACTGTCATCTCTGTTGTTTCTAAGATCTGCTTAGTTTTACACGTTTCAGGTCTTGTTTCTGCTGTATATGTTAATATAGGTCTTACAGCTGCCTTATAGATGCGGGTTTTGGTTACTGTTTGTAGGTGTTTGTTTGTCCATATCGTGTCGTTTAGTTGGGCCGCTGTTCTTGCTGCTTTTGACGCCTGGTTTCTGACTTCGTTTTCAATGTCTCCAAAGCTTGATATTTCTATGCCCAAGTACTTAAATTGCATTACTTGCTGGATGATTTCATCGTCTACCGCTAACTTACATCTGATTGGTGTTTTTGATGTAGCCATGCATTTTGTTTTTGATGTTGCTATTGTCATTCCTAGCTTTTTTGCCGTGATGTTAAATTGAAATAGTAATCTCTGAAGATCATCTTCATTTTCCGCCACCAGTACCGCGTCATCGGCATAACATATATCTTTACTTGTTGTTTTCCCATTTTATAGCCTTTTAGTTTTCGAACGTCTTTTATGATTACATCCATTACTATGTTGAAAAGTAATGGGCTCAAGGAGTCCCCTTGGCGGATACCATTCTGCACAGGTATTGGTTCCGTGAATTCGTTGTCGATTTTGGCTTGTATGTGGTTATTTGTGTATATGTTCTCAATGGTTTTAATTATGTTGTGTGGTATTTGTCTGTCATGCAGCAGATATATGATGTCTTCAAGACGGATTCTATCGAAGGCTTTCTCCAGATCTATAAAACAGAGGAATGCGGGCTTATTGTATTCGATGGACTTCTCTACTATTTGTCTTATTACAAATGTGGCGTCTGTACATGACCTCCCTGATCGGAATCCTTGTTGTTCGTCCGATACTGTGGTTAGTTCATTTATTTTGTTTGTTATAATCTTCGTTGTTAATTTTAAGGTAGTCGATAGTAGGTTTATTCCTCTGTAGTTTGATGGCATCTTTCGGTCTCCTTTTTTAAATAACAGGATTGAAATGCTAGTTCGCCATTCATCGGGGATCAACTCTTGCGTGAGTATGTTGTTAATTAGAATTTTTAGCTGTTCGACTAGATGTTTTCCGCCATATTTTAGGAGTTCGTTAGTAATGCCGTCTTGTCCTGCGCTTTTTCGGTTTCTTAGCTTTTTAAGTCCTAGTTGGACATCTTCGGTGTTTATCATTGTTTTGTTATTTATGCTGATTCCTAGGATATCTTTAGGCTGGTTAGGTTCGTTTTTTTGGTAAAGAGCTTTTAAGTATTTTACCCATGTATTTTTGCTTATTTGGCTGACTGGTATGAGTTCTCTTGTTTCTTTCTTCTGGGTCCTGATGAATCGCCATGTTTGTTTTTGGAGGCCATAGAAATCGCTTTCCAGTCTTTTCGAGAATGTTTCCCAATAATCGCTTTTTATTTTTCTGACCAGTGAGTTAGTGTCATTTCGGATGTTTTTGTATTTATTGTATGATCTTGCGGTTTGTGTCGAGAGGTAGTTTAGGTAAGCTTCTTTTTTCCTTTGGCATTGTTCCTTTATTTCCTTGCAGAACCATGGGGTCTTGCTTGGTGTTAGTTGTTTTTGTTTTTGTTTTCTAGTTCCAAGTGCTTCGTTTGCCGCTGCTTTAATATTATTACGTAATTTTTCCCAGCCGTTGTTGATGTTCTCTCCTTCTGCCAGAGGGTTTTCGCTGATCTTTTCTTCTAAGCGTTTTTGGTACAAGTGTTTTATGCTTGGGTCCCACATTGATTCTATATTAATTATTTCGGTGTTTAATTTTACTTGTTTTTTCATTTTTTCTGGTTTATGTTTTATCCTTATTTTTCCGAGTAGTAGATTGTGATCACTGCTAGCATTGACAGAGTTCAATGTCCTCACATCGATTATTTGTGACGGAGTTATGCAACTGTTTGTTACGATGTAGTCAATAGTCGATTGTTGTCCTCTGGAGTTCATGAATGTGTATTTGTGTTGCGGTTTATGATCAAAAAATGTGTTGTTGATGCGAAGGTTGTTGAAGCAACAAAGGTTGATCATTAGTTCTCCATTGGCATTTAATAGGTGTTCATTAAAACGTTGCATTACCCCGGGTACCGCTTCGTTGCCTATGCGAGCATTAAAGTCTCCTAAAATGACTGTTGGCTGGTTTGTTGGTAATATTCCGATTATGTCTTCAAGTTGGTTATAGAAGTCCTCCCGGTCTTGTTTCGGCTTGCAGTCTTCCGGCGCGTAGATCGATATTATGTGCAGATGTTGGTGTTCCGCTTTAATTTTAATGAGTAAGAAACGTGGTGAGATGTACTGACATTCTTGTATAAGATCTATTAAACTTTTGTGTATTGCAACTGCCACTCCCTCTTTAGCTCGTTCTCCTTTGTCCACACCGCTGTAAATTATCATATAATCGCCGTATATCTTCTGACCTTTTCCCTTTTTCTTGGTTTCTTGTAACGCGCATATATCAATCTTGTGATCGTTCAGTTCTTGTATGATTTCCTGCTCTTTGTTGTTTAGTGTCTTGATGTTCCAAGAGGCAAATCTTATGGTATGTTTCTTTTTCCAATTTCTAATCCTTTTCCGAGCTTGGGTCGTTATCCGTGTATCAGTCCTGTTCCGAGGCAATGTATCGGTTGCTTGAGCGTAAGTTATTTTTTACCCCGTGCAGGCTGCTAACCTTACGCGGGAACCCTCCTCCTTTATCCGGGCTTGGGACCGGCAGTGGCAGTTACTGGGCTACTCAATCCACCCAGCACTTACCCCAGGCGGATATATATATATATAAATAATAAAAGTTAGAAAATCAATGCATGGGTCACTTAACCCATTGACATACGAATAAAATGCGCGTTGACGTGTCCATATACACATGACGTCTTAAAGACGTCATTGTATGTTAAGGGGTTAAAAAGCCTGTGTGGGTCAGTGTGTGACCCGCGGATCATAGGTTCGCCATCCCTGGCCTAGGCCCTAAGACGCCACTGGGTTTATAGCCCAAGGCGCCAAAATTGATAAGAACGGCCATGACCATGCACAGGAGGAGAATGGTCTATTTCCATACTTGTGGCACGGAATTTGAACGTGGGACTTCTGGCTTCTTCTTCGTGACAATCTTCTTAATGGCAATTCTTATTTTAGATACTGCTGCTGTAAACAGGTCTATAGAGGAGCAATCAAACCACTCCCTCAAATTCTTGAGCCAGGAGATCCGTCGTCTTCCCGGACTCCTCTTTCCTGATATTTTTCCCTGCATAATGAGTTGTAGTAATTCATAACGATCTCCTCGCATGACGTGGCCTAGATATTGTAGTTTTCTGGCTTTTATTGTTTTAATGAGTTCTCGTTCTTTATTCATCTGGGTTAATACTGCTTCATTTGATTTCCTCTCGGTCCATGCTATTCTTAACATACGTCGGTACACCCATAGTTCGAACGCTTGGATTTTATCCGTATCTTGTTTTTTGAGCGTCCATGCCTCCATTCCGTATAGAAGGGTTGTGAAGACATAACATCTTATGAGTCTGATTCTGATTTCCATGTTTAGGTCTCTGTTGGTTTTTCATTTTCATGAACGCTGTTCTCGCCAAAATAACAAACAAACACAAGAGATAAGGTCCAAAATAGAGATGGCGAGAACAGCGTTCATACATACATACATACATAATCAGTAACCTTGTGTACCCTAAGGTGTAAGGTATTACATTTCATATCCTAATTCCTACATTTAATCTTTACAATACATTATATACACTTTACAATACATTTCTTTCGCTATATATGAACTTTTTCCACTCCCTTTTTCCTTTTGCCATTTTTGATGCTTGAACCATTGTGAGTCCTCTGTCCTCTACTATTTTCTCTATGTTACGATTCCATGTTGTCTTTGGTCTTCCTCTACCTTTCTTTTTTTGACCTTTAGATTCCCATATTCTCTTGACTGGTCTTTTGTCCTCCATTCGCTTGAGGTGTCTTTAGGTGCTTCGGAGTATAAGTTAAATAACAGGGGCGATAGCACACACCCCTGTCTTACTCCGTTTTGTATTTCGATATCTTCTGTTGTTTCATTTTCCATATTAATTATCGCGTTTTGGTTCCAATATAAGTTTTGTATGATTTGGACGTCGTAAACATCAATTCCTTTACTTATGAGTGACTGGATTAGTCGTTCATGTTTGATTGTATCGGACGCTTTCTCGTAGTCAACTAGGCACATGAATATGTCTTTGTTCATGTCTAAACATCTTTGTAATAGGAGATTTATTCCAAATTGCGTGTTGCCAATTTTTCTTTCTGCTTTTGTACTTAGTCGTTTGTGTATAATTTTCAAGAAGATTTTAAGTGTATGGCTCATGAGGCTTATAGACCTGTATTCAGAGCAGTCCTTCGCATTATGTTTTTTCGGCATTACTATGAATATCGATTTCAGCCATTCTCGAGGTATTTTGCCTATTGTACATATCGTGTTGAATAGATCAATCAGTTGTAGTAAGTTGTCTTCTTGGATTAATTTGATGATTTCGGTGAAAACCTCATCTGGTCCAGCTGCTTTGCCGTTTTTCGCGTTCTTAATTGCGTATTTAACCTCTTCTCTAGTTTTTTTTAATGTTTCGATATTTATATCTTGAGCCTGCGCTCTGTTGGCTCTGAAAAGTTCTTTTAAATACTCTTCCCATCTCTTTATTTTCAGTTTGGATTCCAGGATGATGTTATCGTTTTTGTCTTTCAATAGGCCACCTTGCCTCTTTTTCCCAAGTCCTGTAAGCTCTTTGACTTTCTTGTGCAAGTTGAATGTATCGTAGTTTGCCTGAAGTGCTTATATTTAATTGCACCTATCCGTCATGTATTTCTCCCTTGCTTCTCTGATCCTTCTTCTAATCAGTGCATGTATTTCTTTGTATTTTGAAATATCGTTTTTATGTTTGCGGCGTGTGTCCATTAGACCGAGTATTTTTAATTCTGACTTAGTAATCTAAAATGCCCCTTGATTCGTATATAATAAAACAAACTTTTCAACTTTCTACAAAATTAGAAATCGTTTCTAATGGTTTAGTAACTTTTTGTGTTGTGACCATATCAGGTCATTTTCACCCGCTTCCTTGGAGACCTTAAAGAGCATCTTTGGGGCTCACTGCACCCAGAGTTGTTTGTTTTTTGGCGATATTAACTGATTATGGTGATTTTCACAGGTGTAATTGGGCAGCCTGTATATTAAGTAATTCGCAGGCCTGCATTTGCACAGGTCTGAACTAGACTTAAGTGTTATATTATAATTTACTTGGCATAAAGAATTATTATATCCAATTAGAATTTAATTATTAAAGATACATAAGATCAAATTAAACTTCCATTTAATACATTATTTATTTATTTGTTTTAGTTTAAGGGAATATTTTTGGGGACTCAAGAAGCGAAATATAAAAAGGTAGCAAATTCTCAAAAGTGTATAAGAGTTGGAGGCAAGCATAATGACTTGAGTGTGGTCGGAACAGACGGATATCATCACACTTTCTTCGAGATGCTCGGAAATTGGACATTTGGAGAATGCTCAAAGGTAAATGTAGATTTACCTTATAATATGAAGTATAATTATGATATAGTAGTAGTTTTTATTTAGCAAGTGGCGCTTTACACACAGAACATATTAATAGCTTTTATTAACGATGTATATGTATTTTGTTGATGCATGGGTGGTGACTTCGCTCAGTAAAAAAAATGAAACGGGCAGATTCGTGCGATCCGTACGATGCAGAACAGTGGACGCACTTGTATTACTTTCTATAGGAGAAATACTGCGATCCGTTTGATGCGATACGTACGATGCGGAACTCTTTTCATTTAATTATATACCCACTCAAAAACTCAAAGAACTTTTTACATTATTAAGTACAGTATAATCTTGATAATCCGACACATATGGGACCAGACAACCGCCGGATTATCAAAAATATCCGGATTATGAGGATTAAAACAAAACAATAACAATTTTACATATTTTGTGTACAATTGTATTTCCGAAGGAATAAAATATGTATCTACATAGGTAAACGTGTACATACAAAAAAATATGTACAAACATAGAATGGATTGTAAGACATTTGTAGAGTGGATTTAGCTTGGTCCGAATCGTCAATCAAGTTTTCAGAGTTAAAAGCAGGGTGTGTTGGCCAGACCTGTTTCCAAGAACACTGGATGGTGTTGTTTTTGACTTTATTTCTTCTGTGCGCGAGATTTATATATGGCGCGGGACTGCTTACAGCAGTAGGCGCACGCCTAGGGCCTCCGATTTTAGGGGGTCACGAATTGTCAACTAAGTAAGACTAGACATACAAGTACTGGACAAGACTGGACAAAATTGGACAACACTAGAGAAGACTAGACAATACTAGACTAAAGTACACATAACTAGACAAGACCATACAGGACTAGACAGGATCAGACACCAAATCAAGCCAACTTTTGGCGGTTGATGACAATAAGCGGCAAAATTTGACAAAGTGTGGTGAATAAATTGGCACTTTGCGGTGATTAATAGTGAAAAAATATTCAGAAAAAAAACTAAAGAAGTATCATTGCATTGTTGTTATTTTTTGTGTCGTTATTGAAAATTAATCGCATGGCTGTTTTTACTAAAAGACACACACAGAATCTTACTTTCAGAGGATTCAAACCCAAAGAATGTAGTTCATGACCCTTCCACCACGTCGTCCAATTTTAGAAAACGACGAGAGTAGCGAGGAGTTTTCTAATGGACAAGAAACATTCAATGTCACTATAAACGTTTTTAATGATAGTACCATTGATTGGACAGAATTTTAATTAAATATGTGTTATATCGTTTTTTTTTACCCGCGGACAGGCCAACAAGGACCACGCAAATATCATTTCTTTGTAGGTCTAGTTTCCTTCTTTCTCTTCCAGAAGTCTTTCATCCTGGTCGACTGCGCAGCTCTTCTTTCAGCAGTCCACTCTCCTTTGTTGAGATTCCTCTTCTCCCCGACAAGAATTTTCAGGTCAAAAATTCTTTTTCTGTACTCTATTTGGTTTAGACAATCTTCTTCAGTAATTTTGATTTGTTGAAGTTCCTCCTTCATTTATTTTACATAGCCCCCTTGCCCTTTATAGTTCCAGATTTTATCAAAAATTTGTTTATTTAACCTTGAGCAATCTATGCGGACCATATGTCCGTAGAACTGAAGTCGCCGTTTTCTGATCATTACTTCAAGGTTGTCAATTTTACTATAAATTTCTGCATTGGATCTCAATCTATAACTTTCCTGTGTTTTCCTAGGTCCATAAATTCTTCTTAAAATTCTTCTTTCTATCTTCAGCAAATTCTCCATTCCGGTTATATTTGTAGTTTCCATGCCGTACAAGATGACTGGTCTAACAGCTGTATTAAAATGTCGTAATTTTGCATTGATAGACAAGTTCTTTTTATTGTATATATTTTTTGTACAAAAATTTAATCTTTCCAATTTCCTTTTTTTGTTCTCAATTGCCAATTTATCTGTCCCATTGCTACTAATTATTTCTCCAAGATATTTAAATCGGTCAGTGACCCTGATGCTCCCATAATTTGTTTTTATCATTTTCTTAGTATATTTCTGATCACTTGTCATCATCTCTGTTTTTACCAACGAAATCTGTAAGCCCGCTTTTTCTGCCGTTTCTTTTAACTGATCAATTTGGTTAATAGCTTCTTGTTCTGATTCAGCAAACAGCGCTATGTCGTCAGCCTTTGACTTTGAGGTTCTGATTCTTTCTACCAATTTTAGCACTTGAATCGTTCTTCTCCCAAAACGTTCTCATGACTTTATCCAAGACCAAATTGAAAAGCGGTGGCGATAGACTGTCCCCGTGTCTTAGCCCTGTTTTAACCTCGACGGGCTCGCTAACTTCACTTAAAAATTTTACTCTGGAAATCGTATTAGTTAATGTAAGTTTTATTAAATTTATAGTTTTTTGATCAACTTGGTATTCCTTCAATGTGTCAAAAACAGTATTCCTATCCACTGAATCATATGCTTTCTGAAAATCAATGAATGAGATAAAGATATTCTTTGGCCTGTTGTTGTAATATTTTAATATCAATTTTAAACTAAGAATTTGTTCTGCACACGATCTATTCTTTCTGAAACCCCCTTGGAACTCACCAAGCTGTGATTCGATCTGTGGTTCAAGTCTGTTTAGAAGTAATTTTGCAAATATTTTATATGTGACAGACAACAATGAGATCCTCCTATAACTATTGACATCAATGTTTGAGCCTTTTTTATGTAGTGGATGAATTAAGGCGATTAACCAGTCTTCTGGAATTGCTTCCTCAATCCAAATTTTCTGAAATAGATTTGTCGTCGCTATTAAAAATTCATCATCTACAAGTTTCCATATCTCTGCAATTATCCCATCCTCGCCAGACAAGACGAGACAGACAAGACCAGACAGACAAGACCAGACAGACAAGACCAGACAGACAAGACCAGACAGACAAGACCAGACAGACAAGACCAGACAGACAAGACTAGACAGACAAGACTAGACAGACAAGACTAGACAGACAAGACTAGACAGACAAGACTAGACAGACAAGACTAGGCAGACAAGACTAGACAGACAAGACTAGACAGACAAGACTAGACAGACAAGACGAGACAGACAAGACCAGACAGACAAGACCAGACAGACAAGACCAGACAGACAAGACCAGACAGACAAGACCAGACAGACAAGACTAGACAGACAAGACTAGACAGACAAGACTAGACAGACAAGACTAGACAGACAAGACTAGACAGACAAGACTAGGCAGACAAGACTAGACAGACAAGACTAGACAGACAAGACCAGACAGACAAGACCAGACAGACAAGACCAGACATACAAGACCAGACAGACAAGACCAGACAGACAAGACTAGACAGACAAGACTAGACAGACAAGACTAGACAGACAAGACCAGACAGACAAGACCAGACAGACAAGACCAGACAGACAAGACTAGACAGACAAGACTAGACAGACAAGACCAGACAGACCAGACAGACAAGACTAGACAGACAAGACTAGACAGACAGGACTAGACAGACAAGACCAGACAGACAAGACCAGACAGACAAGACCAGACAGACAAGACCAGACAGACAAGACCAGACAGACATCCTTCGGCTTTATTATTTTTAAGTGAGTTGATAATACCTTTAATTTCGTTTACATCTGGTGGCGTAGAGTCAGAATTTTGTTTTGTAAATTTAAAACTCAACTTGTCTGTCGGTTTTGGACAGTTTAACAACTTCTCAAAATATGCAGCCAGGATATCACAATTTTCCTTGTTGTTTAATGCAAGCGTACCATCTTCCCTTTTGAAGTTTAAACTCGGCCTTGAATATCCAGTGATTTCATTCTTAAATGCTCTATTAAATAATCGTGTGTCATTTTTCTTAAAATTGTCGTCTATTTCCGTTATTTGGTCCTTCATATATTTTCTTTCGAATCGTCCTTAAATTCTGGTGGGCCATTTTCCTTAATCTTTGTACTTCCTCTAAATTTTCTGGAGTCTTGCTCCCGTTCCACTTGTGCCAAGCACACCGTCTTTATTTGATCACTCTTTCACATTGTACATTACACCAAGCATGTTTCCTATAAAAGTTCAACGGTGCAATTTCCTGAGCTGGTTCAAGAAGGTTATTAGTAACATCATTCCAATTGGTTGGTATTTTAAGTTTTCCTTGAAATTCTATCCGAAGTTATACAAAACTTGTACCAAATACGAAGTTCTCTCACGTGCCCTCCTCACAAAACTGAAGAACAGACAGAACATCTGATCTGATCGGTTCATATCAGGCAGGTTTCCGACGGCACCGATCATGCGCGGAACAAATCTGGAACCTGAAGATGATACTGCAACATCGCCAGCCTAACCGCACAGTTCACTTTCGTAGACTTCAAGAAAGCCTATGACTCAATTGACCACATAACTCTGTTCAATATACTTCATGAATATGGTGTGGATAGTAAAACAACCATGTTAATCGAACAGACTTTGTCAGGTACAACATCTAAAGTAAAATTCATAGGTGAAATCTCCGAGCCTTTTCAAATCAGTACTGGAGTAAGACAGGGTGATGCATTGTCCCCACTCCTCCTCAACCTGGTACTAGATAAGACTACTACTATATACTACTAGATAAATATATACTATATACTACTAGATACTAGAGAAAATATGGGAGAAAGAAGTACCTGGAGTATACAGGGTGCTTCAAAAAAATGTATACACACTTTGAACTTCCATAGAAAATTTATTTACCGTTCTACAAAGTTAAATTTCAGGAAAATAGAAAGCTGAAAGTCCAATGTAAATGAAACATAAATAACAAATGTTAATACTGTTCAAATTGGTGACCTGCAGCATCAATACAATTCTGAGTACGAGTCACCACTGATTCTGTACATCGTATCAAAACGTCCAATGAGATTTCTCTACACACTGCTTGAATCTCATTCCAAAGAATGTCTAGGTTACGTGGTTTACGTTTGTACACCTCATCTTTTACTGTGCCCCACAAGAAGAAATCCAGTGGTGTAAGGTCTGGAGAGCGTGCTGGAAACTCGATTGGCCCCCTGCGTCCTATCCACTGTCCCGACAAATTTTGATCCAGGTAAGCTCGTACGTCCCTGTGATAGTGCGGCGGAGCACCATCTTGTTGAAAATAAAAATTATACGGTAATCATCATTACCGTATAATGCACGAATGGCAGGAAATATGGAATCAGCAAGCATTGTTAGGTAATTAATACCAGTTACAGTGCCTTCAAATCGAAAAGGTCCAATGAGTCCCCTTGAAGACAAACCGCACCACACATTTACACCAGGCAAATTTACAGCTTTTTCAATTGTAATGTGAGGATTTTCTTCACCCCAGTAAACACAATTGTGCCTATTGACAGTTCCATTAAGTTTGAATTGGGCTTCATCCGACCAAATGATGCTACCCATAAATCCCGGTTCACGTATCACCATCTCCTGAATCCATTCACAAAATTGCAACCTTCGATCTGGATCGTCGTCATTTAGCTGTTGCACCAGCCTTGGAATGTAAACATGATACTTGCCTCTCTTCAGAATGCGTAGCACGCTGCTAGCACTTACATCACTTTCACGTGCCCCTTGCCTTGAAGATTTGTTAGGAGAGCGTTGAAACAGTTCCAAGACTGCCGTTGATGACTCATCACTTGTAGCTGTTCGAGGCCGACCTGAATGACCTTTATGCACATCACACACTGTTCCATGAACTTCGAATTTGTCTCGTATGCGTGTAATTGTTAATCTTGAAGGTGGTTCTGTATCATACTCCCTTCTCCACTGTCTTTGAACTTCATTTACATTCTCAAACTTCCAGTACCACTTAATAACCTGCTTACGTTCTTCAAAACTCAAACGTACGTCCCCCATGTTGATATTACAAATTCCAACTGATAATATAACATAGAGGGACGATTATGCTGGCACCTGGCGAAGAAATATAACATTAGCCTTGTAGAGCGGGAAAACTACAATAGTTTAAAGTGTGTATACATTTTTTTGAAGCACCCTGTATATGGAAACAAAGGACAAACGAATCAACATAAAGTGCCTCGCTTTTGCTGACGACCTTGCAATAATCGCCCGGACTACTGAAGAAGCCAAACACGCCATCGAGGAACTTCATGAAATCGCCATCAGGACCAGCCTTCAAATCTCTTACGAGAAAACGCAATACATAGACTCCAAGAGCTCAAATATGACACATCTTGCAACCAAATATGGCAACAGCATACAAGTTAAGCACTTCAAGTACCTAGGTGAAATAATTGGAAACGCTGGTAAGGAAAGAATGGCTAACAAAACATGTGCAGAAAAGTTACGCAAAGCCTATGCAATCACCTGAAATATGTACAACAAGAAATCACTTTCTACCAAAGCAAAACTCTATCACTACCATACAGTCATCCTTCCAGAAGCACTCGATGCAATTGAGACTTCATCCTTAACCATCTACATCAATGATATTGAGAAAGTAGAACGTCGGATACTGAGAAAAATATTTGGACCCAAGCTACAAAATGGTATCTGGATGCGTAAAAGCTCAAAAAACTGTATTCTCTGACAGAACGATTCTTCTCAGTTGCACGGAAAAGACGTCTGAAATTGTACGGTTATATAGTACGAATGGATGACTCTCGATTGACCAAGAAAATCTTCCACATCATCAATGGAAACCGACAGTCCAAAGTACGCTGTTGACACCCAACATGACCTCTCAGTAATCAAAATAGACCCATTGGCAACTACGCGAACTAAATACAGGCAGGAAATAAATTCACATAACTTCACATCAAAGAATCCAACAGCTAAGAGTTTGAAACTAAAAAACGCATGGACGCAAGAAAGAAGACAGGCCCAGAGCGAAAGGATGAGGAAGTTTTGGGAAGATAAAAAGGACAAGATGACCAGTGCTAAGTAATGGTTCTACGCGCTCCTTAGAGGGCTAAACGAATAAGTAATAATAATAAAACTTAAATGTAGGTACCTGAATCATTTTACAAAAAATGAACTTTTCTTACTTTTAAAATTGCGAAATCTGCTACTATTTGTTTTGTATCCAAACTATCTAATATTTCCGATTCTATTGAAATAATAGATAAATTAGTCTTTATTGATGCATAGTTGACCTTAAATAATTTTTAATCAACTTTAACTTAGAAAATGATCTTTCTCCAGACGCAACTGTAACTAACTGGTAGAGTAAGATATATTCTTAATGCTATTGATGTGTTTGGAAAACTGGATATTAAATTATTTGTAAAAAGATATTGCAAAAGCGTATATGGATCACTAGATTGATTTTTTCAAAATGCAACTTTAAAGCTTTAAGTTGATTGTACAAATCAATACCATCAATATCAACTTCATTCCTTGAATCGTCTTTGAGTTTTAGATGTAAATCTTTACAATGTTTCATCAACTCTTCGTTTGGGTTACTAAAAAATGAACTATTGAAAAAGCCAAACACTTTGTTTAAAATTTTCAACTCTTTAAACCCATTTTCTAAGGATATTAATGTTTGATCTAAGTTTCTAAAAAAAACTGCGTTGTAATTGATTTTAGGATATAATTTAACTTCATCGCGTTGGTTATAGAGGAATTGAGCTGGTTTTCTTTTTGAACGAAGTGTATTATTTCTTGGTGGAAAGTCTGTTTCTGCATTTAGTTTATGTGCCATTTCCGTACCTCTTTTTAAAATCATTTCAAAGTGTTCATTCCTGCGATAATTTGTAAACTTATTGATCAAATTATTTAGCAAATTTATGCACATTTGAGTATTCATCGTGGGACTTTCTTCTTCTTCTTTCTAATCGGCCTAGTTTAGACCATGCTTGTTCAACTGTAGGGCTTTGACCTTTGCCCAGTATTGTCGCATCTTCTGCTGGTGTAACTCCTTTCTCTTTTCTGTCCAGGGGGTACCTTTCCTTCGAGGATTTTTCCTGAAATCCACGGACTTCCTTCAGGGTGCGTCTCACCGACTGTCTGTTTTTGAGATCTGTTATTCCCAGTTCTTTAATATCCTTCTCGGTCTCTGTCAACCAAGTGGTACGAAGCTTCTTGTTTTGCCAGAAGGTGAACAGACGGTTGGTTAGTCAGTTTGGAGGCAATCTTGCAACGTGGCCATAGAAAGCTACCCTTCTTTTCCTTGCACAGTCAGAGAGCATCTCAATATGTTCGTAGAGCTCATGGTTATGCCGCCTTCGGAATTCCCTATCATCCTTTACCGGGCCTAGGATCTTCCTGAGGATTCTCCTCTCTTTGATTTCCAATTTCTCTATTAGACCCCTCCAATTCAAGGAAAGACACTCCATGGCATACAGGTCTTCTGGTCGTAGGACTGATGTCTAGTGCTTAAGTTTCAGGTTGCGTGACAGGCATTTCTTATTGTAAGTGTTCTTAGTCAGCCAATAGGCTAGTTCTAACTGGCTGACTCTCGTGGATAATGATGCTCTTTCTGATAAGTTGGGTTCAATCCACTCGCCGAGATACTTAAATTTCTCAGTCGTCTTGATGTTCCCCTGTTCTAGTAACATCTCTCTGTTTGCTTCTGATGTTGGTGAAGAATTCTGTTTTCTCCAGCGACACTTGAAGACCCACTTTAGCAGCCTGTTTTCCGAGGCAGTTTACCTGCTTTGTTGCCATCTCAAGAGAATCAGCAAACAGTGCCATGTCATCTCCAAAGACTAGGCAATCTACAACCAGTCCATCGTCCTTACGTCACCTTTCCACAGTTCAGCAACGATAGAGTCCTCTCCAGCTGCCTTATTATTCTTAAGAAGTTGAATCATCTCTTCAACTTCTTCCAATGAAGGGGTCAGCGAGTCCGGATTTGGTGTGGTTTGTTTGTAGTCGAAGTCTTTGCTGGGTGGGTCACAGTTGAGTAGATTTTTATAGTACTGAGCCAAAAGGTAGCAGTTGTCCTTGACGTTATAAGCCAGTTTACCTTGTGAGTCTCTGAAGTGGAGGCTTGGCGGAGCATATCTTCTGAGTCTTTCTTTTTTATAAGATATACACTTTAATTTCTCGCCCTCAAAAAAAATTCTTAAATAATGTTTTAATAACCCGTTAAAATGTCTCTTATGGAGACTAAATACTTTTTATGTCCGTGATACTGGTTTCGTGTGGAAACTCATCATTGTGGAAACTCATCAAACACATATCATTGTTATACAGACAGTTTGTCATATAAACAGTTTGTCACCTGGACAATTTGTCGTATAGACAGTTTTTGTACATGTTGTTTTTGTGTAAAAACACGGTTAAGTGTGAATGAATGAACACACTTACTTAAACATATGTTAAGTAAGTGTCTTGTATGGAGACTAAATACTTTTATTTATGTGATACTGGTTTCGTGTGGAAACTCAAATATCTTTGTTATGCAGACAGTTTGTCGTATAAACAGTTTGTTGTATAAACAGTTTGTCGTCTGGACAATTTGTCATATAGACAGTTTTTGTACATGTTGTTTTTATGCAAAACACACTTAAATGTGTTTGAATCAACACACTTAAGCATTTTTTAAGTAAATGTCTAGTATGGAGGCTAAAAACTTTTTTGTGATAATGTTTCGTACAGAAACATATATCTTTTTTGTAATAGAGACAGTTTGTGGTTTGGACAGTCTGTCATGTAAACAGTTTGTCATATAGACTGTTTGTCGTATAGACAGTATGTTATATAGACAGTTTTTTGTACATGTTGCTTTTGTACAAAGAAAAAATTAAAAAAACATATTAAAGTGTGAATGAATCCACACTTAATCATTTTTGAATTGTCTCATAAGGAGGCTAAATACTTTTACCAACTGGACTGGCTAAGTCTGGTTTGGTTTGATTTGGTCTCGTTTAAGGCCGGTCCAGACGCTCCGTTTTACACAACCTTTTGTCTGCGCAGTCTTAAGACGGAATGAAAAGGTTGCAATTTGTAGAGCGTCTACACGGTGCAGATATATCTGTATATTTCGCACAGTTTTAGTGAAATCGTCATGTAGGAGGTACTAGTCTGGTCATTATTGAACAAAATGAATCGGAAAACGGAGCTACTTACCGGCCTTTTGTCTGATTTGGTTTGGTTTGATCTGATTTAATTTATTTCCAATAAACATACATACATAGATTCTTGTGTGGGGTTTAAGAGGGGGGAGACTAACCGCAGCGACCGATTAATCGCGGCTGCTCGAATGTAATTAGTGTTAGTGCAGCAGCGAGAGGAAGTGTTAACGTATTGCAGTAGCAAGAGAACGGGAGGTGTTTGTGTAATGGAATGCGTACCGCAATAACTAAAACAAAATGAATTATTTGGATAAATTATTAATCACAGTTGAGTTTTTACTAGATATTTATCAATATAGTTTTAGAATTGGTGAAACCATCCTACGTTATAGATAATCATACAAATTTAATACAAGCTGTGTTCCGTTTGTTTTAAGTCAATAAAGCTTTGTTATTAATTTATTATTTAAGCAATAAATCAAAGTTAATTTTATAAATTTAAAAATAATTTATTCCATTATTATTTTTTTTCGAATACATTTTATATCTCCACATATAGGGGAGAGTTGCCCACATCGTACTGGTTAAGACATTCTGTGATATATTTATAAGAAAACTTGTTTTTATATCAAATCAAAACATTTTATTTCATAATTTAAAGTTTACATACAATAAGTAAGAACAAAAATAATATAAACTTATATGAAACTTTTCAAATATAAATGTGATTATAATATATAACTTTACAATTATTTATGTAACTATTTAAATGTAAATATGTAATTATTTTATTTAGTAATTATTTATGTCTTGTTGAGTTTGAAGATTTTGGTAATATTAAATAGTAACATTTGTATCTTTTCTTCAAAGATTATAATTTCTAGGAAATATAGGATATGTATACAATAATTTCCTAGAAATTATAATATTTGAAGAAAAAATGCAAATATTACTATTTAATATTACAATAGTAAATTAAAATTTTTGTTTATGGTTTCGCCATACACAATTCCGTACTCGACTCAGTCATTGATTTCTCTTCTTCCCACGAAAGAGTATCTGTGCTATCAATACAGTCAGCCAATAAAGCTTCCTCTTCTTGCAGTCCTTCTCCTACCGGAGGTTGGACACCATCATGACTATTCTTATCCTGTTCACCGCTGCTCTGAACAGTTCTGTGCTGCTACAGCTGAACCACTCGCGCAGGTTCTTCAGCCAGGATACTCTACGCCTACCAATACTCCTGGTTCCTTTAATTTTTCCCTGCATAATAAGTCTTAGAAGACTATATTTGGGGCCTCTCGTGACATGGCCTAGATACTCCAGTTTCCTTTTCTTAATGGTCAGCACGACTTCGAATTCCTTTTTTACCTTTTCTAGTACCTGTTTGTTGGTGACTTTATCTTTCCAGGATATTGTAAACTTTCTGCGATAAAACTACATCTCGAACGCTTCCAACCGTTTTAGTTCAGGTTTCTTTAGGGTCCAGGCTTCAACTCCGTATAGCAGGGTAGAGAACACATAACAGCGTAGTATTCTAATTCGTAATTCTATATTAGTGTCTCTGTTACAAATAAACTTTTTCATTTTCATAAACGCTGATCTTGCTATCTCCACCCTTCTTCGTATCTCACCTGCCTGGTCGCTTGTTTTGTCTAGCACGGTTCCAAGATATTTGTAGGAATCTACTCTTTCAATTATGGTATTGTTGATATTTAGTTGCACTTGTTGGTTATGTGCCTTAGAAACTACCATACACTTAGTTTTTGAAAGATTCATTTGAAGTCCATAAGCTTCACATTGGTGGTTTACTCTTTCGAGTATGTGTTGTAGTTCTGCTTCGCTACCTGCCAATAATACCGTATCGTCGGCATATCTGATGTTGTTTATTACCTCTCCGTTTATGTTTATACCTATTGGTTCTCCTAACAAAGCTTCTTCAAATATAGCTTCACTGTATATGTTGAATAATAGCGGGGATAGGATGCAGCCTTGTCTAACTCCGCGGCTTATTTCTATTTCGTCTGTCAGTTCATTTTCGATTTTTACAACTGCACTTTGTCGCCAATATAGGTTGGTAATTATCCTGACGTCTTTCCGGTCTAAATTCTTTCTAAGTATTAGTTGTTGTAATTTGTCATGCTGAACTTTATCGAAAGCCTTTTGGAAATCGATGAAGCACACAAACAGGTCTTGATTTATGTCTAGGCATCTTTGAAAAAGAATATTTATTCCGAAGAGTGCTTCTCTTGTTCCAAGCCCTTCTCTAAATCCAAATTGGCTATCACTTATGTCCTCTTCTAGTTTTCGATAAATTCTTTTATGGATGATTTTTAGAAAGATTTTTAGTGCATGGCTCATAAGTGCAATAGTCCTATAATCTGTGCACTCTCTAGCATTTGCTTTTTTAGGGATCAATACAAATGTCTATAAAAGCCATTGTTTCGGTATGATGCCTGTGTCATATATTGTGTTAAACAGGTCTAGGAGACTATCTATTAGGTGTTCATCGAATAATTTTAATATCTCAGCTGGTATTTGATCCAGCCCCGTAGCCTTTCTTGGCTTCATACTGTTGAGGGCATATTCGAGTTCATGTTTCATTATTTTAGGTTCTTCGTCTTCTACTCTTATTGGTACTTGTGTTGGTCTTTCATCATTAAAGAGTTCCTGCACATAGGTTTCCCATCTCGTTACTTTTTCTTTCACATCTGTTATTATGCGGCCATCCGCGCTCTTGATCACATGGTTAGCTTGGAATGTTTTTCTAGCTCCTGTCATCTCTTTGATTTTTTTGTGCATATGAAAGCTGTCATAGTTTCTTTCGTGCATTTCTATTTCTTCACATTGTTTAGAGATCCACTCTGATTTTGCCTTTTTTTTTCTGTTTGAATCGTTTTATGTAAGATTTTATACTGTTTTTCATTTTGCTCTATGCTCTATGATTTTCTCGGTCATCCAATATTTCCTTTTTGTTGCTTTCCTAGTTAGGTTTTCTTTCACTACTGCTGTCAGAACTGTTTGAGCTCGATTCCATCTTATGTCGACATCTTGTTGTAGTTCATTTTCTTTCATTGCTGTTACATTTTGCTTTATCTGGTCAACTACAACTTCGTGTATCTTTTTATCCTTAAGAAGTTGAATATATATGTTGTTGTTCTGTTTCTTTATGATCTTCTTTAGTTTAACTTGTACCTTTGCTATTACAGGATTGTGATCTGAGTGGATGTCAGCTCCAGGGTAAGTTCTCACTGCTTTTACGGCATTTTTATATCTATTTCTGATGAGCACATAATCTATTTGATTTCGTATGATTTTCTCCTTTGTATGGGCTGGAGATGTCCAGGTATACAGCCTTCTTTTAGGGAGCTGAAAGAGTGTGTTGGTGATTATAAAATTCTCATCTTGACAGAACTGAATCAGACGGTCACCGCGCTCGTTCCGATCCCCGAGGCCAAATTCACCAGTGCAGCCAATTACCTTTGTTTTTCCTACCTTGGCGTTAAAATCTCCCATCACTATGGTCACTTCGCAACGATTTATACTTCTTAGTACTGCATTTAGTTGTGTATAGAATTCTTCAACTTCCTCATCTTCTTTATCTGTAGTTGGTGCGTATATTTGGATCACGTTCATAATTCCATTATTTGTCTTTAATTGTATCATTACTACTCTATCTGAATAGGGAGTAAAGTTTGTAACTGACCTGTTTAACTTTTTGTTTAGGATTATTCATACTCCGTACTGATGTTTTGGGTCATTGTTTCCTGAGTAGTATAGCATTCCATTATCTGTATTTACCGAGCCTATTCCTGCCCATCTTACATCGCTTACCCCAAGTAAGTCCACTTTTAGTATTTCCATCTCAAGTACTATATTGTCTAATCTTCCTGGCGAGTATAGACTTCTTGCATTCCATGTGCCTACTCTTAACGTGTCTGATCTCAATGACACTCTTTTTTCCACGACCTCATTCAAAACCGCCTCCCCCGGAGATCCGATTGGGAGACTTTTTACTCCGGAATAATTTGCTGTGAATTTCATCGTCATAATGGTGATTCTAGAGATATCCACGAGGATCTTTAATGCAATAGTTTCTCCTTGCTTTTTGCATTCTTATGCCGTTGACCGCTTCAGCAGTTCATCCGCCTTCAGAATTGGTTTCTCAACTCTTGGACAAAAGAGTGCCCTAACATTTTCTAGCTCTTCCACCCATAGCTGTTGGCTAGTTAATGCTTGCTACTTATCCCGGTAGCACTTCGGTCCGCCGTTCTGGGGCTGTTGTGAGAATACATTTCCTTTATTCTCGTTGGAATGGTTATACCGCCATGACTCGGTCGCCAGAGCCTCGTTATCTAGCAGCGGGCACCGCGTGCAGGAGAGGTTGACATTTGGGTCGGACTTACTTGGTGATTATTGCCGTCACCCCTTACCCACCCATCACCCCTTACCCACATACAATAAAGCTTATACAATTATAAACATCCATGCTCCCATAAATCAACTTAACAAATCCAACCCTGAAACTATGAACAATTTCTGGAAAACTCTCGAAGAAACAACCAATAAAATACCAAGGCACCATGTGCAGATCTTATTGGGGGATTTTAATGCCCAGTTGGGTAAGGAAAGAAAATTTAGTGATACCACAGGCCCCCGATACTAAGCACGAACGTACCAATAGGAATGGTGAAAGACTAATTGACTTCTGCAGAAACTTTGGACTTAAAATTATGAGCACACAATTCCAGAAACCTCCACACAAGTTAACCACATGGAGATCACCCACTTAGACAGGGTGAATACCAAATTGACCATATTGCAATTTCCAAGAAAAATTCAAAAGTAATTTTAAACGTCAGAGCTCGAAAAGGCGCCTTTGAATCAGACCATCATCTTCTCCAAACAAAGACGAAATTCCAACCCCATAGAAAGAAAAAAGTCCCACCCAAAAATATCAAACCAGATCCAGATTACCTGAAACTCCACAAAGAAGAAATCATAATGCAAATTAATAAGGAAACATCACCATCATCAACAGACTGGCAGAAAATAACGAAGAAAATTCAGGAAGTCATGAAACTAGGACAACCTCCTCGCACAAGGAAACATCGCTGGTGGAATGCAATTTGCGATCGGGCAGTTGACAACCGAATGATTGCGTGGAAAAACTTTAACAGTCACAAAACTGAGAAAAACTGGGAGAACTTTCTTACTTCCCAATAACATGCTTCCAAAACAATTAGGAAAGAAAAACGAGGATATGACAACAACAAACTCAATGAAATCCAACAGGACTTCAAGCAAAATAATACTAGAAACTTCTACAATACATTTAAAGAAAACTTAAATGGATATCAGGCGCCCAGCTTTTGCTTCAAAAAACCCGATGGCACGTTGGAAACTAATGTAAAAGAAAACTGGACATTATTAGCCCAATACTTCAACTCCCTTCTTAACTGCGAATCACCCCAAGAAAACTTGCGTTTACCCCTCCGCTTTCCACACACCCGGACTCACAAGCCTCTGACCTAGAAGACATTAAGGAGATCATCCAAAAGCTCAAGAATAACAAAGCACCAGGAGAAGATGGGATCTTTGCAGAATTCTGTAAACTGAACGTTCCTACACTTACGCAGAAACTTCATAACGTCATTTCAAACATATGGATAATGGAGCGAATACCATAAGACTGGAAATGTGCTCTAATTCATCCGTTACACAAAAAGGATGATAAAACAGCCATAAATAACTACAGAGGAATCTCCCTGCTCACGATTGCTTATAAAATCCTCTCAACAGGCTAGAACCCCAGGTGGATCCACTAATTGGTGAATACCAAGCCGGATTCAGAAAAGGACGATCATGTGCTGAACAGGTGTGGAGCTTAAAAACAATATTACAAATGAGAAAATGTAGAAATACAGTAATTACATTCGTCGACTTCGTGAATGATTCTGTAGACCGTGAAACACTTTTTATAATCATGGAAGAATTCGGGATAGACAGAAAGACCCGAAAAATCATTGAGCAGACGCTTACAGGAACTATATCCAAAGTGAAATTCATCGGTGAAATATCGGAGCCCTTTGTCATTAAAACTGGAGTTTGACAGGGGGATGGATTATCCCCAATGCTCTTTAATATTGTTCTAGAAAAGATGATTAGGGAATGGGAACCTCATGTGAAAGGCATTCAAATTTGTATAAAAAAAGAGAACCGTCTTACAGTCAAGTGCCTCGCTTTGGCGGACGATATTACTAACACCACATGCCATTATTACTAACACCACACACGCAGTGGAAAAATTACATGAAATTGCGCAAAGAACCGGACTACAAATTTCTTATGAATTAAAAAAACACTTTATGGAAAGACGACCAGAAAATAACTTAGCTTTAATTACACAATACGGTAAGATAACACAATTCCTATATTTTAAATACCTTGGTGAAATCATACAGTCCTCGGGACTAAACCGAATCGCCAATGAACAAAGAATCACCAAACTACAGAGGGCCTACAAGCTAACGTGGGCTCACTACAACAAGAAGTGCATCTCGCTAGATGCAAATTTAAGGCACTATACAACGGTGATTCTTCCGGAAGCAACTTACGCAGCCGAAACAATGTTTATCGACGGTCATTCCAAAATTAAGGATATAGAGAAACAGGAAAGAAAAATTCTCAGAAAGATTTACGGGGCAGTTAATAATAACGGTATTTGGATGAGAAGACCTCAAAACGAACTCTACCAAAAGATCCACGCGATAAGGGACGTAATCAGGAAACGCCGAGCACAGTTTTATACACATATTTACAGGATGGAAAACTCCAGAATGGCGAAGAAATTGCTCAACGTTATAGCACAGTGTAAATGTGGCACTGAGTGGTTGATCGAGGTTCAGAGGGACTTACAACAGGCAACATTCAAAATATCGAGGACCGCACTGAGTGCCGGAATAAAATCAAAAATGTCAAGTTTGAGGATAGACTGTCACGACAGCCTGAAAGAAAATGAACACCTGAGCGGAAGAAGGAGCATTCTGAGAGGATGAAGAGATTTTGGGAAGAAAAGCGGGAAAACGCCAGAAGATGAAATCATGTACAATCAAGTTCAATCGCTTTCCAATCAAAAGGGAAAGGGAAACAATCGATGAAATAAATAAAAATATTAAATTTACAATATTTAATGCAATAGGACTTAAAAATATTCATCCAAGTTGTATGATTCTATTTCAACAAGCATAGCTCTTATTTCTCTCTGAATATTTTTCTTATCTATGTTTATTCAGATATTCCTAGGTATTGTTTTGTAGAGTGTAAGGTTTATATATGGTGATAGCCTTTCTAACATTATTAGATTGTGTTAGGTAAAGTAAATGTAATATTTCTGCCTCTTGTGCCCTTGTCATTGGAGTTCTTGTAACTTTCGAAAAAGTTTTTGTGCTTAATTATGAAAATTAAAATTTCATAAACATAGGTCCCGGGGACAGTTAAAATATTAGATTTTTTTAATATTCCACGGCATGATGGTTTAAAGGTCATATTATTCTAATGAATGATGCTCTTTTGGATTTTAAAAATGTCTTGCATATCTTTCCCGTTGCCCCCAGAAGATTATACCAAATCGAAGATATGAGTGAAAGTTTGCATAATACACAATTATTAAAACTTCTAAGCTTAAACATCTCTGAAATATTCGAATAGCGTATGTTGTCCTATTTAATTTTGCTTCTAGAGATTTTATATGCATCTTCCAATTCAGGCAGCAATCGATATTTGTTCCTAGTAGTCTTACGGAGCTGTTTCTTTCTAGGTCATCTTCTCCTATTTTGATATGTTGGGTATAGTCTATTAGAGATCTATTGGTTTTAAAAATTATAATATTTGTTTTGAATTTAAATGAAGAAAAAAAAAATTGAGGAATATTTTGGAAAAATTTGTCGCGATTTTTTTTTTGTTACCGTAAGGAAATCGAAGTGCCGAAAACAGTTTTCCAGTTTATTTCGCTCTAAAGTTACAAATAAACATTTTTTTTTTCGCTGTACACAATCACACATTTCCTACTGATTTGACGCTGTCATAACTTTTGAACCGCTCACCACAGAAACTTCTAGTCTTCACAAATCGATTCAGCGTCCCAAAATTAGTCGGAGAACGTATATAATATTCCCTAGGAAGCTTTCAGTTAAGAAATATCATCGACTCGGGAAGTCTAGACCGCGGAAAGGACGAAATGCGAGAAAATCGATTTTTTCAAAATCGTTATTTTTTGAGTCACAGCAAAATTTAAAAACGTTTCTGAAAGCATTTTTGCTGCTGATTACAGATATGCAAATTATATTTCGCTAGCTATTTCGGTTCACTTTCGCCTGCAAAAATTGAAGACATTTTTATGAATTTTCGGCGCTCTAGTGGAGATCTCGGAAAGTCGTGAATTTCTTGCGGACAATCTTAGTGTAACTAGGAAAATGACCTTTTGAAAACGATGCCGCGAGCCGTTTTTAATTATCTGCAACCGTTTCCGAGCTATCTACTTAGCAAATCGAGAATCGGGTAAATTTCAGTGTGAAATTTATCGACGAATTATTGAATATTTCCGGACAATTTACACATCGACTTGTTCGTCTTATCGTGTAGTTTCTGTGTGCCCAAAATGATTTCGCTACTCTCTACCGTTTTCGAAAAAATCGTAAAAAAACGGAAAAGCATGTATTTTTCGAGCGAAATGATTTTTGCCGAAAATTTTTTTTGCAAATTTTTTTTCCTGATTTTTTTTTTGTTACACGAAGGAAATCGAAGTGCTGAAAACGGTTTTCCAGTTTATTTCGCTCTAAAGTTACAAATAAACAAATTTTATATTTTTTTTCCCTGTACACAATCACACATTTCCTACTGATTTGACGCTGTCATAACTTTTGAACCGCTCACCACAGAGACTTCTAGTCTTCACAAATCGATTCAGCGTCCCAAAATTAGTCGGAGAACGTATATAATATTCCCTAGGAAGCTTTCAGTTAAGAAATATCATCGACTCGGCAAGTCTAGACCGCGGAAAGGACGAAATGCGAGAAAATCGATTTTTTCAAAATCGTTAAAATTTATAAACGTTTCTGAAATCATTTTTGCTGCTGATTACAGAAACAAATTATGCAAATTATATTTCGCTAGCTCTTTCCGTTCACTATAGCCTGCATGAATTGAAGAATTTTTTAAGAAATTTCGGCGTTTGCGTATAGATCCCGGAAAGTGCCATGTTTTATAAGGCTATAGTCAGTTTATTCTCGACTTCTTCGAAGCTTTTCCCTTGTGCGGCGATGGCTGTGTCATCCACATAGATGAAGCGACGTGTCGGTTAGTTGGTCATTTGTGTATACGTTGAAAACCAGTATACTTCCATGTGGTAGGACATTCCTCTGGTCTCTCCATCGACTCGTTTTTCCCTGTAGTGTAACATAGAAGCGCCTGTTCTGCAACAGAGTTTTCACCAGTCCAGCTAGGCGATAGTCTTTGGTAAGGTGATACAACTTCTCCACTGCTTTTTGGTGGTTTACGTTATCATATGCCGCTGTCTGGTCTATAAAGGCAACACTTTTAACACATTCACTGCCGCCGTGACACCGGTGACCCGGCGGTGTTTGCATACTTTTTTTGCATATTACAGACCAGCACGTCACTGGGTCACCGGTGACCACCATTTCGTGAAAATCACATAAAATAGTTCTATGGGGCCTCTAGAGAAAGAAAATAAATACCAAATCATTATAACTATCGATTTTGTAAAGTGGTTTAAATCGGCGATACAGGAAAGTCATAAAATCAGGCGCGGTAGTGAATGTGTTAATACAGCTACAGCTGAAAATCCGTCTTTGCATAAATAAAATAATATATGTAGTCATAGTGCATATTTTTTGTGAAAGAAAACTTGTTTGCAAAGTTAAATTTTAATGATTGTTTTAGAAAGAATCTTGTGGACTAGCCTGGAAACTGTTAACAGAAGTCTATAATATAAATAAAAATTCACTGTATGTTACGTATTTTGGAGGTGATGAAAACTTAGGCTTAGCTGCAGATTCAGAGTGTAAAGAAATTTGGAAAGCATTGGGGTAAAATTCGTTTAGTATATCGAATGCGAAATTGAGAAAACTTTCGACATTTTTTTGAAAATCAGGTGAATAATATTAGTTTTTTTTTTAGAATCGGCGAGGATCGGATTTTGCCGTTCGGCATGAAAGATAATTTTTGGGAAATGGGCGCGACGGGACCCTGCGGACCCTGCACCGAGATCCATTTCGATCATTTAGGTGGACCAAATAGAGCAATCTTCGTCAACAAGGGATTGCACGAACTAGTTGAACTCTGGAACATTGTCTTCATAGAATATAACAGGCAAGTGGTGTATGTTCAAAAGTTGCATTATCTATTTAAGAAAACGTATTTCATGTATAATACAAACAAAGAGATGAGAAGACTAGGTATCAACGTTCTGGGAATTAGCGAGATGGTATGGTGCGGGAAAAACCTTTATAGACGACGGAAATAGTTATTTACATTAGAGTGTGGAAAGTTTGATTTTACAACGCGACAGCTCGTTTTGGCTGGAGCGTTGTAAAATCATTTCCGCACAAAGTTTGTTTAAATTTTTTTGGCCCACAATTATTATTTAAGAAACAAATAGACCCTCCGCTTCCACTTCCGGTCCCCCACTCCCGTCCCCACTTCCGGCTACCATCCACTTCCAGTTCCCACCCCCACTTCCTATTCTCACCCTACTTCCGGTTCCGGGAAATTATTTTTTGGCTTCCTGAATGGTAAAGCTAGTTTTGATATCGTGTATACATCAAGCGAAACTAGAATTTTACTCACAATGTTGCAAAGTCTGGCTACAGTGCGTTAAAGTCACTTTCCCGCATTGTACCCATACTTTACAACATTGTGCTAAATAAAATAATTTCCAATAGTGTAAATAATCTAAATAGTTGGGAAAGATGGTTCGTTCTGGACGCTCCACTTACGACCCCCCACCACGCTCCCACTTCCGGTGACGTTACTGCACTGTAGCCGGACTTTGCAACATTGTGAGAAAAATTCTAGTTTCGCTTTATGTAGCTTTACAATTCAGGAGGCCAAAAAGTATATTTTTCTGGCAATGATGGAACAGACCACTCAAATGACGTTGAAATAATACTAGACAAAAGCGCATACAAATCAGTCTCGAACTATACTCATATATAATATATTAATTATGTATTATAATTAAATAAAATTGTAAATTGGAATACACTTACATTAACCTGAAAACCTCGTGCACGGATAGGTTAAGTTTTGATTTTACATTTGTGTAGAAAACCTCGTGCATTACTAGGTTAAGTTTTGATTTGACATTTGTGTAGAAAGACTTGAACTTATTTTCGGTTATTGATTTAAATGATAATTGAATATTGAGGTGAAACAATACTAATTATAGATAGAATCATACAAACACAACAAGACGAAAAACAACAGACGAACTGTTCGTAGCTCTATAATATTAAGTCTTATTAAGATTATGAACAAATATCATCTTGAAACAATTTCTTCCTGGCTAATAAAACACAGGATATTGAATTATACAACAGACATTAGCATGTTATATTGTCATTCCTACAGGTCTATTGTCAATGTAACATATCATTGTAGCAGCTATATTATCATTGCAGCAGTTACATCGTCATTGTAACAGTTATATTGTCATTTTCAATGACAATATAACGTCTGTAATAAGTCTGTATGATAGTATCTACAATTAGTATGGTTTCACCAAAATTCAATTATCTTATCTTATCCTATTTAAATCAATAACCGAAACTATGTTCATGTCTTTCTACACAAGTGTCAAATCAAAACCTAACCTCGCCAGTCATGCACGGTGTTCAAACTAATTTATATGCAGGTGTTCAAACTAATTTATAATTCAAAACAGCAAAGCTGCACTGATGAGAGATAGATCTCGAAACACGCCTGTTACATTATCGTAAAAAATATATGATAATAAAAATATTATCGTAAAAAATATGATTGTTACAGTTTATTTAGTATCATTGTTACGTCATTATTGCTGAAAAATTAAGCGTCATTGTAGCAATATTTGCATACTGCCATAATAATAGTAATATTTTCTTTATAACAGTTATCTTTTAATTGTGACAGTTCTGTTATCATATTATCACAATGACAATATAAATTGAGAGCTTTTATCATTGTCATTGTAACTGTTCTATCGTGATTATAACAAAGTTTCTTTAATCCCTTTTCCCCCATTACAACATAATCTGACAATTTAAATTATACGCCATCATTACAGAAAAATCAAACATCATTGTTACTGCAGCATTAAACGTCACTGTGTCAGGTATATTAAATGTGACGGTAATAAAATGATTGTAACAATTATATTATCATTGCAACATTTATATTGTCATTGTGACAGTTACATTACCATTGTGTGAGTTATTGTAAAACTTATATTATGATTGTACAAGTCATATTATCATTGTTACGTCATTATTGCTGCAAAATTGAACTTCTTGTTACTGTAACTGCATATTGTCATAATAACAATTATATTGTCTTTCTAACAGTTATATTTTAATTGTGAGAGTTATATCGTCAAATTACCACAATGACAAACTGGAGAGTTTTTGTCATTGTCCTTGTAAGAGTTATATAGCAACTATAACATTTTTATTATTCACCAGTTAAAAGTATTTAAAAGTAGTTAAAAGTATCTTAGCGCACTTTTTTTAGTGCGACAAATGCCACTTTTGATTCTATTACCACATAACTTGAGTAACACACGCAAATATTCAATATCGCTAAGTTACATTAAAAGAAAACAATTAAATAAATAAAATAACCAGAATCAAGACCTCAATATAAAAAAGTGATGTGAAAATGATTTTTTTTTTCTTTACAAAATTAAAATTAAAGAAACGTTTTAAAATGAGTGTAAATTCTATGGTAACACCGGAGACTGATGAGAGTTCTTATGAAGAATCCACACCACCGGAGACAATTGAAAAAGCAAATTCGTCGTATTTGATTCCTTTTTTTTTTTGGAAGGCTAGATCCCTGGATCCCAAACTTGTAAGATACGTCCCCTCGCATGAGTAATAAAAAATATTGTTTTGCAACACGGGCGGTATTGTAAATTGCCTTCTCCAGCGAATGTGCGCACTCACTTGGTTCGTGTGCCCAATTTCGCTCTCGTGTCTTCTGCCGATGACTTCATTGCTTTGAAGTCATTGGAAAATTGCCTTGCTTTTGCCGATGACCTCGCGCTCCTTTCTAGAAATACTTACATAGCCATAGAACATCTGAATATACTAACCAATATAGCAGATAAACCAGGACTACAGATTTCCTTGAAAAAACGAAGTATATGACAAACACTAAAAAGCCCCCAGTCACCTGGGACCGAGCATGGTAATATAAAAAGAGATGTCAGCTTTAAATACAATTAAAATTCACAAATTAATACTCAAACCCCAAAAACATTAATATAATACAAGTAATTTCCCATTTGAAAAACCATTGATGACATTAAGGACGCATAAACTGTGTCCTTGACAAAAAAAAAGAATTTTCAACCACCGTGTGAGCCCTTCGAAATCAATAAAATTGCCTTTTAACATTTTTTTCGTCACTCTAAAGCACTGTTCTTCAACCGGTGTTCCATGGAACCCTAGGGTTCCACTAAAACATTCAGGGGTTCCGCGAATCAATGCTAAAAATTCTTAACTTTAACCGGCGCCTGCGTGGCGTTTACAACTAGAGACGATGCGTTGAGCCGTTTATTCATTTGCTCAGTCGCTTATATTGGACGAGGATGACGCACATTGCCCTTATAAATCATTTCATCTTGTATAGTAGATTTATTGTTAAATTCTTACAAATGCAAACGGTAGCAAGTTAATTATTTCATAATAAATTGAGTATTTTCTTTAACTTATCCTAAAATCGTTTAGAAATATAATGCAGAATTGGCTGAAAACTGTGAAATTGGAATCAAAATCCAAAGAACAAGTTTTTTGCTCTCCTGAAAATTCCACTAGTTTTCCGCCAACATTAGAGCTGACGGATAATATTGAAGAAGAAAATAAATCAGGATCTACTAGCCGAAAAATACGAAAGTATGAAGAAGGTTATTTGAATTTTGTATTGACATGGATTGGTGATAAAAAAAACCGGCCAAGTGCGAGTTGTGACTCGCGCACCGAGGGTTCCGTACAAACTTGTATATAAGGTATCTTTTTTTGTGGAGGACGTCGCAAGCACATTCAGTTAACCTGACAAGTGGCCCTCCTGAAATCACGACCATCTTAGTACCGCTGCAAGCATAACCTCAAGATGTCGCTGTCGTACGATGGAATTCTACCCTATATTTTATTACCATACATCCCGCATTCACTATGAGTGTGTAGGGGTTCTGGAACTTCACTATTTGTTTTTACTGCTCAATTTTGTCTGTATACCTATATACCCTGTATAAAGGTATACAGGGTATTTTTTTTTAAATAACGCGAATATTTTTTAACTTATAAAAAGAAAACTTTATTTTAGTATCACACTTATTCACTAACTTATATTAAAATCTAACTATTTCTAGATCTAATATAAACTAATATATTAACTATTTCTAGATTTCTTTCGATACTCTTAACATTCAGTTGTTCAATTGACTGCTTTTGGGCAATTGACTACCAAAAAATATAGGGCGTACGTGATTTAAGTATATGTAGATTATAAAGAAAAATTAGACGAAATATAATATATACAGGATGTTACGGGACTTGAGTATGTCGCATGTCGGTAATAAACAAGCAAAATTTAGACATAATATATACCCTGTATATATTATGTATATAGAGCGTACGTGATGAAATGCATAACGAATATAAACAAAGAAAATTCAGAATAAACAGCTTGGTGCCAACACATACTTTTTAACTTTCAGACCTAACCCAGGAGGACCTAACTGTATGCAACCCATATGCTTCTGGAGCCTTACAATACCACGCATATAATAATACAATAACACATTAGTGTATTTTCATAAGTTTCTAATAGTAAATTCGCATTTTTCTTGTAATTAAACTACATATTTATGGTTTTCAGAATTTTTTCCTTTACAAGCGCTGTAAGACACTGCTTCTTGCCAAATTTCATGGTTCTAGGTCAACGGGAAGTACCCTATAGGTTTTGATTCCCTTGTGAAATCGCAAAATATGCGACATAAACGGTCATATCTTTTGATCGCGTTGACTTGCAAGTTTGATTTTTTCACAGCTGAAAGAGACCGCAGACCCGAGTATTTGATACAAATTTCAACTTGTTACCTCTACGCGTTCCTGAGAAAAATGATCTTGACAGACAGACAGACGGCCAGACAGACAGACAGACGGACAACAAAGTGATCCTATAAGGGTTCCGGTTTCGGTACGGAACCCTAAAAATGACGTGAATATGCCCAGAAACTTTTACAATATTAAGCCGAAAATATGTATTATTTACATAGATGAAACCAATTTTAATTTATTTATATCAAGAAGAAGGGTCGAAGAAAGGAATTCGTTGCTCATATATTTGTAACTGTAGAGGAGCAAACATTCATGTAATCCGATGTATGGGGATTATGTGGTTGATGTATCTTGAGATTAGAAGTGAAAAGTGTAGACCAGAAGCAAATGAGTTTGTGCGACATTGCGTTCGTAATGCTGAAAATATGTATCAGTCTAAAGTCTGGTAATTGATAATGTTCCTTCAAATCAAATCAAATACTGAGGCTTGGTTCATACAGTCCAATGTATAATGTAATCGAGACGATGTTAAAAATATTTGGCCGAACAAATGCAAAATATTCTGTCCAGAGAAAGTATTACTCAAACCTAGTATCAAACTGAGTCTACAGCTGTTTTATGCTATTTTAATTGATAATTTACGGAACCTGACTCAGGCTACATACGGCAAATACGTTGCACATATTCAAAGGCAGACATCTTGCATGATGCTTTAAATATGATGGACGCTAATTTCTAATTATTATTATTAGGTTATTTTAGTAAATGCTGTCCCGTCTTTATAATTTAATAAAAAAATATAACACTAGAAACATAAGGTAATATTGAAAAAAAAAATGTTTAAATTTAATTTAAATTGTTTACTCGCATTACAAAATTATTTGTTCCCAATTTGCAATTATTTGTTCCCAATTCGAAATTGTTTATTCCCAATTTGAAATTCTTTATTCCCAATTTGAAGTTGAAAAGGTATAGTTTCAGACATCAAAGCCATTGTTGTCTTCATCGTCTTGCTCTCGCTGTTAAACGGACACGAAAAGCATTGCTCGAAGTTCTTAATGAGGCCGTTGAGATGGTTAATTTTATCAAATCCAGACCCCTAAATACCAGGGTATTTGCTCTATTGTGCGATGATCTGGGAAGCTTACATAAAAATCTCCTTCATATTGAAGTAAGATGGTTGGTTATCCAGGGAAAAAGTTTTGACCAGACTCTGGCAATTGCATTATGAAATTCGAATCATTTTATCTGAATGTGAATTTTCTGGAAAACTTAATGACACTAATTGGCTTCAAAATTTAACCTACCTTGCAGATATATTTTCGTACACGAACGAAGTTCATCTTTTACTTCAAGTACCAAATACTACAGTTTTTAAGGTCAATAGCAAAGTAAACTCGATCAAATCGAAAATCAAGCTTTGGGAGGGATACATCCCCAAAAATAATTCAGAATGTTTTGCTAATTTAAATGATTTTCTGGCAACCAATAATGTCGCATTCGACCAGAATTAAAAAATCATATTTTGGAACATTTAACGGGATTGCATAATACATTTTTTGAATATTTCCCCCCCTTTTGCAATAATTTAAGTTGGATCGAAAATCCTTTTAGTGAGTGTTTAGTGTTATATATGTACTGACACTACATTAAAATCTACTTTTGGACTGGATGGCATTACCCGTTTTGGATAAACTTAAGGGAAGAATATCCGCAAATTTCCAAATGCGCGGTTAGATTGTAGGAATTGATGCCCTTCGTAACAACCTATATCTGTGAGAAATCCTTTTCAAGATACGTCGCTACAAAAACTAGGTATAGAAATCGACTTGATGCCGAAAATGATATGCCGAAAATAAATATATAAATTATGCAGTCATAATCAAGCACAACGAAGTCATTAATTTTTTAAATATTTTGGTCTTCTGATTATAATTTCATTTCTATGTTTGTATAGTGCAAATGTTTTATATTTTATATGGATTTTATAATTTTGTTTGAATAAATGCAAATTTATTTATTATATGAGACTCGTACAAATTTTATAACAAATGCATTATTGCAACAACATCATTTGTTTAACATTATTTGTTCATAACATGTAATGCGATTCCCCCCTTAATTAAAGTGCTACTAAGTAGAGGGTTCCATAAAACAAAATTCTCAAAAAAGGGTTCCGCGGGATGAAAAAGGTTGAAGAACACTGCTCTAAAGGTAACGGAGATATATGGGATGGTCATGTTAGGCTTGTCGCACACTGGATCCGCTCAGCTCACATCAGATCCGTTCGGGCAGTGCTCCTCTCAGCTCCCTCATTTTTCACACACTCGTCACGTTTCACTTTTCCACACACTCAATCCCCTCCCACATCTCCGCCGGGAGAGTTAAATATGTGCTGCTATCCTGGTTGCATAAATGCCTTAGCGCTTATATGAAAACGTTAGTGTTGCGCCTGCGTGAACCATCCGCCAGCATCCGACCTCCGGCCTAATATTCTTCACAAACAGTGGATAAGGAGCGGAGAGGAGCGGAGCGGAGCCAAGCTGAGCTGAGTGGACGCAGTATGTGCGTTTCTATTTAAATACACGGGTTTTATATTTTTCTGGGCTGAAAGGCTGAGCTGAGCGGAGACGAGCCTTAAATGGCCCACCCTGTATAAATTTGTGCAGATTTAAAAATAATTGCTGTAGTACACAACCTTTGTGTAAATTTCCTGATTTCCATCGATTTGACTTATTAATTAATTAAGATAGATTTATTAAAATTAACAATTATTTTATAGAGATGTTGATGGTTCGATCTCCCCACTTCCAAACAAACACGTCGATACTGGTATGGGTTTCGAGAGACTGGTGGCAGTTTTACAAGGAAAAGTTAGCAACTACGACACTGATATTTTCAGAAATATTTTCTCCGGAATTCAAAAGGTATAAATAAACTGCACTCTAATGTACAGGGTGTTAGATAAACACGCGGCAAAAAAACAAGGGATTATTCCTTGGCCTATTTTAAGAATACATTGTCAAAAGTATTGTGTGCGCCAATAAGTTTAAAGTACAACAATTAATTTGTTTATCAAGTACAAAAAATTTTGACAATAACTTGGAACGGCTGTTTTATCTACTAACGTACAAGTGGATTACATTTGAATACGTCTCGTCAATGATCATCACCTGTATCGTTAGCAGTTGTTCACATTGAGTGACGTTTGGCTGTTTGACGTGTCTTTAATAGTTATTGAAGTCCTCTATCATGTATACGAACGCTGAGATGACTGACATGCATTTCATGTATGGACTTGCAGGTGGCAATTCATTACAAGCTAGACAATTGTACATTGAACGGTTTCCTAGCCGTAATATCCCCGACCGTAAAATCTTCGAAAACATTCATCGACGTCTTCGTGAAACAGGCACATTGAAACGAAATGGAGGGCCAGGAAGATTATTTTTTAACAGCAGCAATACGGAGATCGCTAGATTGGTCGATCTCCAGACTAAAAACCCCTTGGATTATTTCTTATGGAGCTATGTGAAGTCATTAGTTTACGCTACTCCAGTGGAGAATTTGGACGAATTGCAAAATCGGATAATTGCTGAGTTTAACTCAATTAGAAACATCCCTGGTTTATTTGAAAGAGTTTGGCACTCAATGACGAGGAGATTAAAGGCTTGTATCCAGGCTGGAGGAAGGTTTTTCGAACATTTATTGTAGATTGAGCAAGTACTACATGCACTTATATATATATATATATATATATATATATATATATATATATATATATATATATATAAAACTTTATTGGCATTTTAAAAACAAAACACTTAACAAACATTAGACCTTACAAGCTAGACAATCAACATAATAAACCATTTTTTTTTTCACATTACATTTCTCAAACGACACATTAGACTACACTGATCCGCCTTTGCTGTCTTTCCACTTAACAATTTTAGCCATTAGCGGCCAACCCTGACCGCTTTCATCCATCAACGACTTCCAACCTTTTCTAAGCTCTATCTTCTCAGTCGCACTCCACACACACCCACTACAGCTTGTACCCCATTGCTCCCAACTTTCTATGCCCGTCCCACATATACGGCAGGTTCTCTCGTTTGGCTTCATCCAGTACCTCCTGCCCCTTTCTTCACTGCTGCATCTAAATCTGGCGATCATTATTTGGGGAACGTCAGATTTTCGGAGGTAATCTGGTAACATTCCCAAAACGAGTATATTTTGGTACTCGGGGTTGTACGATCCCTCTTCAATGCCCTTTAACCTTTCCTGCATCTCTATCTCAAACATTCTTTCTCCTACAATACTTTCTACTTTGCTACCTCTCTTAATCATTCTCTCCACTTCCACACCCGACCAGCCACCCCTTTCATACATCTTTCTTCTCTCACTTCCCCATATAGTTATCCTAGCATTACCCGTCCCTTCTTTCCTAGCAGCTTTGAACACTTCCTTTACGACCCTATCATCTCCCATTCTTTCTACCTTACATTCATACCTCGCAAACCGCGCTGCAGCCAGACTCGCAATTTTGACTGCACCTGTTTCTTGCACTATATACCACGGAGTTGATTTTTCCAGCTGCAGCATCCTTTTTAACACTTGTAACTGCATTCTCTCTATCTTTTCTACCTCTTTCACACCCCATACTTCAGAACCATACATTAAAATAGTACGCACACACACCTTCCAAATCATCATCTTTGCTCTGAAGCTTTCCTTGCATTCACTCTTCCATACACTCCAGAACCTGTTAGCAGCCACCCAAGATTTCTTTACAATGTAATTTATATGCTCCTTAAAAGAACCGTCCTGACTAAACATAAATCCAAGGTATTTGAAGCTGCTAACCTGTTCTATTACATTTACACCCCATTCAAACTTTTCACTCCTCCTTCTTCCTCTCTTTTGAAACACCACCATTTTTGTCTTCTTCACATTCACAACCAGCTTTCGTTTCATAAAGAACCCTTTCACCCGTCCAATCACCTCTCTCAATTCTGCGTACGTGCTTGCCAAGACAACTATGTCGTCGGCGTAGGCCAGACTCCACACTTTTTTTTTCCCGATTCCTATACCACCTGCTTGACCCTTGCGTAATACCTCCTCTAAGTCTGCTATGTAGATGTTGAACAGCAGAGGACTTAGAGGACACCCCTGTCTTAGCCCTTTCGATACCTTAAAACATTCCGACACATTCTCCTCCACTTTCACTCTACAATACGTGCTCCTATTCAAGCTCTTAATGCTTTCCCGAACTGAACTCGATATCTTTTTCTCCTTCAGACACTCCCACATTTTCACCCTAATGATCGAGTCGTAAGCTGCCTTCAGGTCCACGAAGAGGGGTACACCTTCCCTTTCGGCTTTGTCAGTTCGTTCTGGACAACGTAATTGAGAGTAACTAAATGCTCAGTAGTTCCTCGACCATGACGGAACCCAGCTTGAACTTCCGGCAGAATACTTTTTTCTTCAACTTCGCCTTGCAGTTTTTGCTCTAAAACCTTGGCATATACTTTGTACGACGAGTCCATCAGTGTTATACCTCTGTAGTTATTTGTGTTCTCCCTATCCCCATTCTTAAACACTGGTATTATTAATCCCTCTTTCCAACCGTCCGGCATTTCTTTTTGACCTTTATAAATCCCGTTCAATTCTTTCAGTAGAATTTGTCGAATTCCGGTCGGAGCTACACTCCATGCCTCACTAGGAACCGCATCCTGTCCCGGCGCTCTTTTGTTTTTTACTGCACGGAGGACAATCTCTAGTTCTTCATAAGATATTTCATCTTGCCCTGGTCCCTGTACCGTCCTTTCAACTTTTTCATCGAGCTCCTTTCCCATCTCGTTGCCTAGAATACCTTCAAAATAATCTTTCCATCGGACTATGGGAGTATCTCTGATGAATTGGTTATATTTCTGCCTCCTCGATGGTACGACGAGCCACGGTATACCTATGGCTAGGTACTTCTATATCTCTGCCTCACTGCTCAGCTGCTGAACCCTCGCCATTTGCTGCTCTTACCATAGCTTCTCCTTTTCCTTTCCTAGATCTTTAGCTTCCTTTATAAGATCCTTAAACTGCACATATGTATAATCCCTTCTTTCCACCTTTTAAACGCCTCTCTGGCTTTCTTCTTCACGAGGCTGAATTCCTGGTCGCACCAGCTCTTGGAATAACTCTCTTACTACTACTTGTTTATATGTAAGCGCCCCTTTCACAAGTTCCGTCAGATGACGAAGATCCTCAACTGCTACCTCTTGCAGACTGTCCAGCCTCTCTTGGTATAGCCTCTTTGTGTCTTCGTTCCATACACACATTCTTTTTATCCCTTTAATCCTATCCGCTACTTCCATTCGCTCCTTCCAGCCAATTTCCAGAGGCAGATGATCCGACTCTGTCCTTTCTCCTATCCTGAAGCTCCCAATACTTCCTCGGGCTGCTTCACTCACAACTGCATAGTCTATTACCGAGGCACCTCTTCCTCCAATATATGTCAGTTCTCCCTCCCGATCATTCCTAGTACACCCATTTAGCACACTCCAGCCTCTCTCCTTTATCCATTTTAACCACATTCTACCTTCAGAGTTTATTAACTTATCCCTTGATTTTCTGTTTATCTCTTTCCCCTCCTCAGCGAGACTGTCAATTTGTAGTTCCCCTATCCGCACATTCCAGTCCCCGGCTATAATTATCCTCTCGACACTATCTACATTTATTTTCTCATTTAGCTCTTTTATCAAAGTGCGCAGACGATCTTTATTGTATATGAAGAATATTTTCCAAATCTGGTTGTTGATATTTAAAGCTTGTTCCTGTATGCCTTCCATCTCTTTTCCTTCTCCAATCTCTACTTCGATCATACTCTTATGAACACCGGTAACAATACCTCCTTGTGCTCGCCCCATCTTTGTTAATCTGTGCGCGCTCTGAAATTTCCATCTATATTCACCAGGCAGATTGTTTTTAATGTCGTCCCATTCCTTTATCTCTACCCATGATTCAAGCATACCGATTATGTGGAACGTTTTTAAGAAAGTGCATAAATCCTTTCGACTGTTGTTGTTTTTCAATTTTCGTTTAAGTCCGGCTATGTTCCAGGTCACCAATTTTAGTTGTTCTTTTCCCCCTTTCCCTTTTACTTCTGATTTTTTTACTGAAAATCCTTTTTTTCAAGCGTGCCCGAAGCTACCTTGTACTCATGCCAAATGTTGTCAATTTGTATCTTCTGAAATGACACCCGTACTTGTTTCCCATTAGCTCCCAATTCTCTAGCATTATTTCTTAGTAGCTGCTGCACTTCCCGTTCTTTATAGGTTAGATCATCGTCTATATATATGCTCGTACCACGCAATTTGCTCTTTTGTTTCATGACAGAGATCTTCTCCTCCATCTTCTGGAATTTTATTAATATAGCTCTATCGCTCCCTTCTCGCCGTTTCCCCACCCTGTACATTTCGTCTATTACCGTGGCTGTTTGCAGCTTATCCAGGACTTCCATTACCGCACTAGGCAATTGAGCCTCCTCTTTTAAGCCTTTTAGCACGATATTATTTCTCCTCTCCCTTTTCTCCCTCTCCTCCTACATTTTGCAATTTTACTACACTTTTCTCCAAATCTTTTTTTCCCAACCGGTTGGCTCCTCTTTCGGTAAACTTCTTAGTTCTTTTACTTCTAATTCTAGTTTTTTTATGCGATCCTTGTTTTCCTTATTCTCCCTTTGCATATCCTTGAGTTGCTGCATAATGTCCTCTTTCCATTTAGCATCCTCTTCCTTCTCAACCTTTCTTTGCGATGCGCTAACTTCAAATTGGTTTTTAAAGTCCATTAATTCCTGCAGAATATTCTCCATCATCTCTCGAACGTTCGTTCTTCGGGCTCGCCTCCTTCCTTTTTTTGTGCCGGGGGACCGGGCTAAGCGCTTATCGCCAGCGAATGGGTTGGCTGCGCGACTATCGCTATCCGATAGATAATATTTACTCCTGCCTTCCTCCATCTCACTCACTTATGAACTTCCCGCCTGCTCGTACTTCTCCACTCCTAATACTACTTTATTAACTAGCTACTTGGGGGCCACTAAGTTTGGCCTAATGGGGCCCCAAAAACTTGCGACAATTGACCCTCTCTATAGCACCAGGTTATTCTTATCCACTCACAATTTTTCACTCTAACAAGTTAGTCTAATCGACGTTAATCACACTCACTAGCACTTTTAAATCGACTGTCTTCACTCGCTTTTCCAACTCGACTGAGCATCGACGATGCACTTTTTGATAATAAAATGTTACTACTGTCACAAATTTCGTTCACCCTGTATCTTTGAAACAAAGTTTTTTTCAGAAATCATCATAAAACAAGATATTCTTAGAGCAGGCTAAGGAATAACCCCTTGAATTTTTGCCGAATGTTTACCTAACACCCTGTATAGAGTTTAGCAATGATATTGTCTTTTATTACCGAGGTTCTCTCCGTTTTCAGGTGTGTGGTGATATTCCGATTTACAAAAATTACTTTGGAGAGAAAGACTGGAACCATTTGCACACAGGATACAGAGTTATGGCTGATCATGCTAGAATGGTCACAGCCAGTCTAGCAGATGGAGTAATTCCAGAACAAAGGTAAGATAGATAAGAACAAATAGATATAATAAGAAAAGAATATATTTATTTAAAATAATGTAGTGTATAAGGTCTATGTCAGAGATGTCCAACCTTTTTGTTACACTGGGCCACATTGGAAGAAGTCGTGGAGTTTTGGGCAACAATTGTATTATCATACTGAAGCAAAATAGTGCTTTATGATGCAAGTGTGTGAAGAAGGGCTTTTGTACACTAATTGCAATTTAAACAACTTTTTTTTAAAACAATTGTAACTTCGCAACTCATGCACAAAAACTTCTTCACACGCTTGTATCATAAACTACTATTACAACTTCCTTATTTTATTATACAATGCAACAATAGTAGTTTATGATACAAGTGTGTGAAGAAGGGCTTTTGTGCATAGTTGAGTTGCGAAGTTTAAAGCACGAGTCGAAGGCGAGTGGTTTAAACGCAATGAGTGCACATAAACCTTTCACACTCGTGTGTCATACATTATTTTATCTACCAGCATGTTAAAAGACTGGGTAAAAATGAGGAGTGCTCATAGATAAAAACAGCCCAATATACGCATGCAAGACACATTTTTTATAAATTTGAATTTTTGGGGGTATATAAAAATTGTATAAAAATGTTTAAACTATTGAATTTTTTTCTTATTTCGGATCGAGAGGTCGCGCTGCCGCGCGATATGTGGTGTTGATTGATCTGCTCCTAATCTAACTATACATTTTTGTTCAAATCTGTAGCTACGGTGGCGTTTTTTAGACGCCACTGGAGGTTTTATGTCAATTTCCGTTAGTTTGAATTGTGGCACGGGGGGCGCTGAACGTATGAGCACTCTTACCGCAGTTTAACCAATTTTGTTGCATCTACAAAAAAATAATTGTTTCTTACCGATTATATTGTAAAAATTGTAATTGTGACAGACAACATACTTCAAATCACATAGAACGTTCAGCGTCTCCATGAAAAAAATTGCTAACTAATAAAAACGCACAGTGACGGGAACACTGATTGGTCATTGTCGATTTAATCTAGGTTAACCTAGATTTAATCTAGATTAGGTTATGGTTAGGTTAAGGTATATTACAGCCAGATAAATCTAGACTGAGAGACAGCGACTTCCTGATTCAAAATAACAAAAATTAATTAAATTTTAATATAAGTCAGAAAATTTACTTTCACTACGTTTATGTTTTTTGTTTAGTGACGCGAGTTTTTGCTACAGTAACAACAAACAAAAATCGTTTAACAAAGAAACTAATTTGAATTACATTAGACTTTTACGCACGATTTGGATACTTTTACACCCGATTATAATAATGGCATCCTTCATATACGATAATGTATTTATTAATTCTTTAATAATTATTGAACATTTTGTGTTCATTTTGGTGTGTGGGTAGATAAAAAGTAGTAAAGATCTTTTTTTCAATTAAAAATTTATGTCATTTCAAATCATATCGAGTACATGACTAATCTAGCAAATCTAGCATATTGATTGGTGTGTTGGCCTTTTCTTCCTGAACGTTTCTGTGGATAACGACACGCGATTTCAAATACCCCACAAATGAAGTCACAAGGGGTCAAATTGGTTGGCCACTCCAATTCACCCCTCTGTGAGATGAGGCGCCCTGTCGCCATACTTCATGGCAAAAAAATCACACTTTCTCATAACGGTCTGAATTGACTGTGACAGTGCGACGTGCGTCAGTTCTTCTTATCTGTACAGAAGCGGTTTCCCTGAACTGTGTGACTCACAAAAGAATTGATTTTCGGTCCGGGATAGGATCCAATGGGGTAATATTGGAGCGATTTCGAAGGCGAGCTGAGTTGAAATAACGGCCATTGGAAAAATAGGCCTCAAAGGCAAACGCAAGCTCGTTACTCCAACGCATGATGACGACCTAAACACAAGTTAACAAACAACATTTTTCAAATGGGGAACTTATCATCTTACCGCACCTTGTATTTACTATTTCTTCCTCATTTATATATTTCCAAGTATTTGAAAATATTTCCATTCAAAACAAAATATGTAAAAACTTTACGGTTTTGTGAATTTTCTGTACTTCTGATATCGCGTCGGTATATGTAAATATGTTCTATGCCAGGGATGGCGAACCTATGACCCGCGGGTCACTCACTGACCCACACAGGCTTTTTAAGTGACCCAGGCATTGATTTTCTAGCTTTTATTATTTTCTTATAAAAGTTTCTCAACCACAAATGACCATTATTATAATCGTGTATAAAAGTATAAAAATCGTGCGTAAAAGTCCAATGTAAATCAAATGGAGTTTCATTATTAAATGATTTCTGTTTGTTGTTACTATGGCAACAACTCGCGTCACTAAAAAAAAAACCGGCCAAGTGCGAGTTGTGACTCGCGCACCGAGGGTTCCGTACAAACTTGTAAGTAAGGTATCTTTTTTTGTGGAGGACGTTACAAGCACATTCAGTTAACTTGACAAGTGGCTCTCATAAAATCACGACCATCTTAGTACCGCTGCAAGCATAACCTCAACATGTCGTTGTCGTACGATGGAATTCTACCCTCTATTTTATTACCATACATCCTCCATTCACTATGAGTGTTTAGGGGTTCTGGAACTTCACTATTTGTTTTTACTGCTCAATTTTGCTTGTATACCTATATACCCTGTATAAAGGTATACAGGGTATTTTTTTTTAATAACGCGAATATTTTTAAACTTATAAAAAGAAAACTTTATTTTAGTATTAGACTTATACACTAACTTATATTAAGATGTAACTATTTCTAGATCTAATATAAACTAATATATTAACTATTTCTAGATCTATTTCGATACTCTTAACATTCAGTTGTTGAATTGACTGCTTTTTGGGCAATTGACTACCAAAAAATATAGGGCGAACGTGATTTAAGTATAATATACTTAAATCATATTATCTACAACATGTTATGAAAGATTATGTAGATTATAGTATAGTATTATTATGTAGATTATCAACATATTATGTAGATTATAAAGAAAAATTAGACGAAATATAATATATACAGGATGTTACGGGACTTGAGTATGTCGCATGTCGGTTAGAAACAAGCAAAATTTAGACATAATATATACCCTGTATATATTATGTATATAGAGCAGAGATGTTATGGATATGAAATTTCGGATCTGGATGCGGATACGGATATAGGAATAATGTTATACCGGTTTCGGATACGGTTACGGATAAGAATTTTTTTCGGATAATCCGTTAGTTTCGGATAGTTTCGGTTACGGATATCAGATTTCTAAGGAATAATAAAAGTAGAATGCTAATTTGTAAAAAAATTGATTTTATTTTTATATTATTATTTGTACTACCTACAATCATATGTCATACAACTAAGTACAACAAGATAAGTAGGTACTACAATTATATGTCATATAAGATATATAAGTTATTAATATTTATAAGTTTTATCTACATAAAAATGCAAAATCATAATTATAATAAACAAAAACAACATTATTCCTTTTTGTCTATTATATATTTTCTATTAGATATTGAAATATATTTATAGGAATTATTACAACATATCAGTAAAAATTATCCGAAATTATTCGAAACTTTTATATCGGATTCGGTTACGGTTACGGATCTCCATAACATCCCTGATATAGAGCGTACGTGATGAAATGCATAACGAATATAAACAAATAAATTTCAGTATAAACAGCTTGGTGCCAACACATACTTTTTAACCTTAGGACCTAACTGTATGCAACCCATATGCTTCTGGAGCCTGACAATACCACTACGACAACATTAGTGTATTGTCATAAGTTTCTAATAGTAAATTCGCATTTTTCTTGTAATTAAACTACATATTTACGGTTTTCAGATTTTTCCCTTTACATGTGCTGTAAGACACCGCTTCTTGCCAAATTTCATGATTCTAGGTCAACGGGAAGTACCCTATAGGTTTTGATTCCCTTGTGAAATCGCAAAATATGCTACATAAACGGTCATATCTTTTGATCGCGTTGACTTACAAGTTTGATTTTTTCGCAGCCGAAAGAGACCGTAGACCCGAGTATTTGTTGAAAATTTCAACTTGTTACCTCTACGCGTTCCTGAGAAAATGGTCTTGACAGACAGACAGACGGACAGACAGACAGACAGACAGACAGACAGACGGACAACAAAGTGATCCTATAAGGGTTCCGTTTTCGGTACGGAACCCTAAAAAACACGTAGACGTAGTGAAAATCTTCTGACCTCTATTAGGATTGACTTGATTTTAAGTCTCGGCTCCTCAGTCTGGATTTGTCTGGCTCTAACGTAACTTAATCTAATCCAGATTAAATCTACGTTTACCTAGATTACATCGACAACGAATAAATAGTGTTCCCGTCACTGTGCATTTTTACTAGTCAGCAACTTTTGCCACGCGGGCGCTGAACGTTCTAAGAAACATTGGTTCTATTCAATATCTTAAGCAGAATATTCCACATCCTTTAATTGGATTTCATTGTATAATACATGAGGAATTTTTATGGAGTTATTCATTAATACTACACCAAAGGAGGTAAATTCCTATAAAGCATTAAAGTTTTGTCTAAAGAGTTTTTGAATAACTTGTTTACTTCTCTTGATATCATCCTTTAAAGTTGACTTGGCCCAAATTGAACCTTCACTAAGTTTTTTTTGCAAAAAAACAGAATTGCAGAAAATTGGTTCAAACAACTTTTATTGAGAATTAAATTCTTTATAACTCTCATTTAAAACACTTTTGTCTATTTTATCTAGGTTCTGAGTAATAACCTGTCAAATATTCAGCATTTTTTCAAAATAACATGTTTTTAAACCTGTCAAGTAAATATAAATATCTTATAACGCCATGTGAGATTTTTGCAAATTTTAAAAAGATTCTTAGACAAGATTAAATTTGCAACAAGTTTTGTCTAAAACGTTTCTCTAAATTCTTTACTTTATTGTGTGTCAGTCTGTCCGTCTGCCCCTATATGTGGCTGTTTGTGGAATCGTAGCTTCTAAACAAATGGAGCGATTTTGATGTGTTTTTTTTAAATTGAAAGCTGACGTGAACGAGGAGGTTCTTAGCTATAATTTATAAAGATCTGTTCATGCGCATGATGATCATCCGCTCATTTCCTTCTTGACAAAATTAATCTGCAACCAATTTAACACTAGTGTTTGTCTAGTTTCGTATATCCAAACTTGTGTTTGAAAACTGACGTGCCCGAGAAGGTTCTTAGCTAAAGTTTATGAGGATCAGTTCCGGCATTTGATGATCCCTTTTAACTTATTAATATTTTGATGATGAGCGTCGCCGCGTCGGGGAACTGCTAAGTAAATCAAGTAATAAAACCAGAATACAAAGAAATAAAAAGAAGATTGATAATGATAAAGTGTGAATTATACTTACTCTGTGTAAGCAACGTACGTAAGTAACAAAACAATAATATCCAATCGTTTAGTTTTCAGTCTTGATTCATTTACTCAGAAAAATTCGCAAAATAAACAGTTAACGATGTCTGCTCTCACCTGTCTGCGCGTTCGCTTTAACGCCAACGTGACGCATACCATATCGAAACTCTGCAGGAATGTAGTAGACCTTGTAAGATAGATTGATACATCTAAGTTCATACGTTTTTTCTATTCGTTATACCTATGTAGGTATAACTAATTATACTTCTTCACATAGCGGTCCCCCGACGCGGCGACGCTCATCATCAAAATATTAACGTACTTTTAATGGAGTTAAATGGGCAAGAAAGAAATTTTATTATCGTTGCGTTTTAGTTTTTTTGTGTTGGGGGTTGCTTAAGATTAAACAAAAATTTATTAGATATCATCCATTAAATTTGACAACCCAAAGAAGCTTTTAAGCTTCATTCCGTTTTTTGCAATTTTCTGCATAAAAACACTAAATAACAAACAAATGTTGAAAGTAACTTTTATAGAGAACTAAATTCTTTACAACTTTTAGGTTAAAAAAAATTCTTTCTCTCTTTGCCTAAAATTCTTAGTTTTTGAGTTATAGTCTTCCAAACATTCTACTTTTACTTAAATTAGATTTTCGATTTTTTCAGAAAATTTTCAAAACAAATAGGTTTTTAAAAAATTAAACAACTTATGTGATTTGTTTCACTTGATATTTTATTGATTACTAGTTTCACCAACACAGTGGCATCTTCAGATCTAATACAAACATTAAACAATTACATATATTTATATGATTTTAAAATGGGTTCTGCCATATTTTCAAGAGTGGTGATTGGTGCAGAAATTCGGTCTGTTCGTTGAGACAGTTACTAGAACTGTTGTTGATGGTTTTTCCGATTTCTAAAGATTCTAGTAGGTCCATTTTTAATCCTTTTTCCATGCGATGTAATATTGTCGGCTGGTTGTTTGCCGAAATTTGGTGTCCTGTGGTTATTAGGTGATTAGCGAAGGTAGATTTGTTATTTTTCATTCGTAGAGATCTTTTGTGTTCATTAAACCGGGTTTCGAAACTTCTTCCGGTTTGTCCTATGTAGGTGCCGCTGCATTCATCGCAATTAAGTTGATATATGCCTGATTTCTTTAACGGATTTATTTTTGATTTTTGGTTGCATAATACATTTTTTAGGGTATTGTTATTTCTGTAGGCTACAACGGTGTTATTTTCTTTAATTAGATTTCCTATCTTTGTCGAAATCTGTCCCAGATATGGGATGCATTTGAAAGCTTGTTTTTCTTTATTTTCTGAGCCACCACTAAAAACCGATTTTAAGGATTGCTGTCTTGATTTTTTCTTTAGAATTTGTGTGACGATGTCTTGTTTATAGTTGTTGTTTTTTGCTATTTGTTTTATTGTATTTAATTCGGCGTTGAAGTTATCCTCATTCAGTGGGATAGTGAGTAGCCTATATATCATGGAATGGAACGCCGCGAGTTTGTGTTGTATGGGGTGTGAGGAAGTGTTATGTATTATTGTGTCTGTGTATGTAGGTTTTCGGTATATTTTAAAGGAATGTTTATTATTTTCCCGGCTGATATTTAAATCTAAGAAATTTATTGATTTGTTTTGTTCTAATTCCATTGTCAATTTTATTGAGGTGTGCAGTGTATTCATGAAGTTGAATAGTTTGCTAAGTTGTCTGTTGGTTCCTGACCAACAGACTAGGATGTCATCTACATACCGGTACCAATATTTGATTTGGGGGGGAAAATTGGTGTTTAGAATTGATTTTTCTAGATTGTCCATAAAGATGTCTGCGAGTAATGGGGATAATGGGGAACCCAGAGCTAGACCTTCTGTTTGATGGTAAAAGTTGTTATTAAACATAAAGTAATTTTGTATTGTACAAATTGAGAATAATTCCAAAATTTCCTTGGAAATAAGGGGGTCAATGTTGTTTTTAACTAAGATCGATTTTATAAGTGGGAGACATTGTTCGGAGGGGACATTTGGAAATAAGTTGACTACGTCGAACGACAATAGTTTATCGTTCTCATTTAATTCTAAGTTGGAAATTTGTTTGCAAAGTTCTGATGAGTTTTTTATAGTATTACTGGGTTTAAATTTGGTGTATTTATGGAAGATCTCATTTAATTTCCTAGCTAGTTTTGCACACGGGGCTTGAGTGTATGAGCATACTGGTCTAATTGGAATGTTTTCTTTATGTAATTTCGGTAAACCGTAAAGTATGGGTGATTGTGGATTCATGTGGGTCAAGTGTCGTTTTTGCGAATCAGTAAGTAATATTTTTGTTTGACTAACGGCTTGTTTAATTTGTGTTTGGTATTTACTTGTAGGATCAGATTTTAATTTTAGAAAAGTATCGTTATTTAAGAAAGTTTCCACTTTCTCTATATAACTTTCTTTATCTAGAATTACTATTGTATTACCTTTATCTGCTTTGGTGAGGATTAAGTTCTTAGTTTCTAGTAAGTTTTTTATTTCTTTGGCGTGTTTGGATTCTGGGTTGGATGAATGTAAAGCCTTCTTAGAAAATTTTTGGATTACATCGCTGGTTGTGTGACTGAGGGGGTTTTTAATCTTGTTGTTTTTATTAATGGCAATTTCTGTATCTATCGACAGTAGTTCCAGTTGTTTTTTAGATGGGGTTACTGGTATTTTATAATTTAGACCTTTATTTAATAGGTTTAAATGATTTTGATTGAGGTTGATATCGGATTTTGTGAGAATTTTGACACGGGGATAAACATTAACTTTTTCTGTTTCCGTTGCAATGACCCTGTTGTGTGGTTTAGTTTGTTGATTTTGTAGATTTTTTAGCTTCTTATTCTGTGTGTTACGTTTCTTGAATATGATTTTTGAAATTTTACCGTAAATATGGTCCTCTAGTAGTTCAAATTCTACTCTATGTAGGCAAAGCCCATTTTAAAATCATATAAATATATGTAATTGTTTAATGTTTGTATTAGATCTGAAGATGCCACTGTGTTGGTGAAACTAGTAATCAATAAAATATCAAGTGAAACAAATCACATAAGTTGTTTAATTTTTTAAAAACCTATTTAAAATGTCGTTTCATATAGTTAAGGCTAAAACAATTAATGATTTTCAAAATAGTTAAAAACTATTGCAACATTAATATATTATAGACAATTCAATTCTCTACTAATGTTTTGTACTTGTAAACCACTTTTGTCTATTTTGTCTGTTTTTCTCAAATTTCTCCCATTTTAGACTTCCCTTCAAATTGTTCCAAAAATCAAGTGATAAAACCAAACAAATTTTCTTTGAGACCATGAAATTCATAACAGTTTTTGTGTAAAACATTTTTTTTGTCTAAAAATTTTCACGTACTTTGTTACAACTTCCAAGTCGCTACGAATCAAACCCAAACCTTGTCTAAATTTGATTCTCTCTGATTATTTCAAAATTTCCAAACCAAAATTTTTCAAAACAAAATTAACTCTATTGTTTAGACAATGGAATTTTCTACAAATATTGTCTAAGCCACTTTCATTTCTTTTGTCTAATTACTAACAATAAGTTACAACCAATCAAACTCAAAACTTAGTCCGATTTCACGATAGCATTACTTTTGAACGGCTTATCACAGTGACTTCTAGTTTTTACTAATCGATTCAGCGTCCCAAAATTAGTCGGAATACGTATATCATATTCACAAGAAGCGTTTAATTCCAAAATACCATCGAACCAGCCATTGATCCGCTCGAGGACCCTTATACAGTATTATCTCGATAATCCGGCACATATGGGACTAGACAATCGCCGGATTATAAGAAAGAGTGGTGGGAGGAAACAGCGCAAGCGGTCTCCAGACCGCCGGATTACTGGACGTGTCGTCCAATTAACCAACGGCCGAATTACCGAGATTATACTGTCTACATTTTTTGATTTTGATCTTAATTTTTTGCTCTCCACTTCCAAAGTAGAAGTTGTAAGACTTGAGAGGAAACTTGAATTTTGTAAAAGCCTTATAAGTGAGAACAAAAAAAGTAGTCTTTGATCTCCCTCCTCTTTTCCAAGCGATGCCACTGGCCTAGTGACCTAGGAGCTAGTACGCAAAATATAATGAACAAAATTTGACCCACTACTCAAAAAGGTTCGCCATCCCTGTTCTATGCAATATGTTCTGACCGCGCTGGGATACCTGGTATTAGGCCTAGGCCGCACTACGGATTGTTCTATAGTGCGGCCGCGTTCTAGGCCTTACAAGAAGCGAATGGTTATAAAGTTGCAGTAGAGGCAGCAGTAAGAGTGGCATGATATGAAAGGAAAGCGTCTATGTTAGGGAATGAAAGTATAGTGAAAGAGGTTTTCAAAAGTATAAAGAAGGAAAGTGTTGGTGGGATCAGAGCAACAAAATGGAGAAATGAATGAAAAAAAAATGTATAATCGAGTAGGGTTGGCGAAAGGGGAGGTAGAGAGAATGAAAGAGAAAGGCGTGAGGTTTGAAAAATTGCTGGGTGAAAGGTGTAGCGAGAAAGAGTTACAGATAAGACAAAGCCATATTGACGAAAGCAGATACAACCGGGATTACAACAAGATAAAAGTATACGGCGGGCTCCCGTTCGGTGCAGCAGCGAGGAAAAGGGAAGAAGGTACTGGCTAAAGGGAAGGGAGAATGTGCGCTCCATATGTGGAGAGGGTTCTGACAGATGGGCACATTGGATGGAAGAGTGCAAAGGGTTGACTTGGGAAGAACGGAAGAGGAAAAAGTGTAAAAGTTGGAAGTTTTGCATGGGCGCTTCAGGTAGCGGGTGGCCCATAATGTGTGAGATTTTATAGCGGAAGAGAGTGATAGTGGAAGGAGTTTTAGGGATTGAAAAAAGTTAGGTCGGGCGAGAAATTTTTACTTCATTTTGTATTTTCTTGTTTTTTTATTTTTAACTTGGATATCTGGGGAATGGAGGATTGGAGTCCTCGGTTTTGCATTGTTTTGTTATATAGAAGTACGTTTTGGTTTTGTTTTGCTTTTGTTTTGGAAGTAACGGTAGTGTGTTTATAATGAGAATGCCAATACAGGTAATAATAATGCCAATAAAGGTAATAATACTAAAAATATGTGAACTGGTAACCTGGGAACTTATTCTTTAAATCAAAAGTTAATGCTTTTAATCGTTTAACTGTTTATAAAAGAAATTGTTTTTATTTCAGTCCAAAGTTAAGGAAAATAATGAGGCGAGCTTTTGACGTCAGCCAAAGTACTTTCAATAGAAACAGAGGTCTTCTCAAAGAACTGTCCAATTATGTAATAGACAACCTTGGGCCGATCTACCCTGAAATGGAAAACAATTCCAAACAAGTAAGTTTCTTCCAAAATGTATAATACTCACTTGAACATTGATTGATATTATAAACTTCTTAAAAATGAAATGTAGCCTGAATATATAAATATATTCAACCTGTTTGTAGCTCTTTAATATTAAGACTACAAAACAAATCACATGTCAAAACAATTACTTCCCTTGCTAATACCATGCAGGATATTGAATTATACAATAGGCATTTGCATGTTATTACCAGCCCCAGAACACTTTCGTGACACTAAACGAGTACTAGATAAATAACGTTGCTTTTAAGATAATATCTTTCTATTTAAATTAATCATCAATGCAGTTTTGCTGTTTTGAATTATAAATTGGAATACACTTACTTGCACACCTTTTGCATGACTGGCGAGGTTAGGTTTTAATTTGATGTTTGAGGAGAAAGACATGAACTTAGTTGCAGGTTATTGATTTAAGTGATAATTTAATATTGGTGAAACCATACTAATTATAGATACAATCATAACAACTTATTAAAGGCGAAATGTAGCCGGAATATATAATAGTATATTACGTAACAAGAGTTGTAAGAAGCATATTACGTGCGAGCGGAACAGTTACGCACGAGTGCGTAATTCCTCTAGTAATTGCCTTACAACTCGAGTTATGTACTATACTTTATCTACGACCACACTAATTTGTTTCTGTTTAATAAGAAAAATATGTTTGATGTCACAAATTTATTTCTTATTAGTTACATTATTTAACATTATAATAAACAAACGGTTGTATTTTCATCTATAACTGTTACTCGACATTATTTAACTTGATAGAAATGAAAACAAATACATTCATAATGGTTACATACCTTATTATTTAGTACTTATTTGGGTTAAACTGAAATAAGAATGCTTATAGATATAGGCAAACCAATGTACGCAATGTCAATTTCCGTTAGTTTGAATTGTGGCACGGGGGGCGCTGAATGTATGAGCACGTAGTAGCAGCTCTCAACCTATCAACGAATCGTAAACCAAACGCACGTGTGTGTTATCAATCATAACTTATCATTAATCGCGGACTGTTACATACGTGTGTGTTATTTACATAGTCCACGAAATGTACAATAATGGGCATTTACAATAGTGGCCGTAGATAAATATTTTTATCCATTGTGTTCCATGTCCCCACAATGTTCCATTCATGTAAATAAATCCAGCCGCTGTATTAGGTATAGCAGTCTATGGGCCATGTTCTTCACTGGGATCTCATTTACGGTAGTGCTAAGTTCGTGTCTCCTACGTACAATTGCTTCTCAATGGAAGATTATATGAGACTCAGTTTCATCCTCTTCATAGCATAGTCTGCAGAGTCGTTCATCTCTCCAGATCCCCATTTTGTGCAGATGTTGTCGTAGTGTCCTGTAAGTGTGCCCCAGTGTCCTGTAAGTAGGCCTGCCACAATTGTGACCTGCTTCCTGGACTGTTGCAGGATTTCAAGAAGTTAAAGAAACCGATGAATTTTCCTATTGGTTGAAATGCTGTTATTTATATATTCAGGCTACATTTCGCCTTTAATAAGTTTAGGAAATTATCGAGTTTACGGGTCTATTGAAATTTAGTGTTATGGACTTTTTACCTGGTGTAACTGTTATTAATCGTCCTTGTCACGGGTTAACGGAAAGGTCGCAAAGGTCGGAAAGCAAAAATGAAGCTTCTAAGTTATCTGGTTCAATAAATATTCGTGTTTTTCTTGAAATAGTTGTAAAGATTGTGAACGTGACAGATAGTCGACGCGAACGCAAATAACTAGATGTTGCCACGTTTATTATTTTTTCTAATTATATTATTTTTATCAAATTAAATAAAAAAAAAACGCCAGATCCTCCATCTGGAAAATACAAATTAAATTTTGAAATTAAAAAAAAAACAGATAAAACCTTACATTGGACCGAGAGTTCGCGCTGCCGCGCGTATGTTGTCTTGATTTATCTTCCCGCTTCGCTGCGGGCAACCTAATCTAACCAGGGTTAAACCAACGGCCCTTGCCACTTTGTCCTACATTGGACCGAGAGTTCGCGCTGCCGTGCGTATGTTGTCTTGATCTTCACACGAAAACCCATGGGGCCCTGTTTCCAAGGTTCTTAGAGGTAGAAAAACCTCTACAAGCTATCTGAGTAGCCTTAAGGTTGGTACTTCACAAACTTCTTGAGACATTCTTTCCGCAGGACGATAAGAAGGAGGACACTCAGCAACACACGTTTGTCAGATTACTTGCTGAAACTGGTCAAGGAGGGCAAGACGATATACCGTTCACTATGTCTGAGATTGAACGAGTTATACGAGTGAACGAGTTATAAGTATGAGCTCGAAGAAAGCCCCTGGGTTGGATGGCATTACCTCTGACATAGTATTGGCTGCCTTCAACTCAGCACCAAACACATTTCTTAATCTTTATAACAAGTGTTTGAGCAAGTCCATATTCCCGTCCTGCTGGAAAGAACAACTAATAAAGATTATCCCTAAACCCAACAAACCAGCGCTATCCATAAAAGATTTCAGACCAATAAGTTTGCTTCCAGTGGCCGGAAAGGTGTTGGATTGTCTTCTCATCTCGAGAATTGACCATCACTTTTATCGGAACAAGTTGGTGAATCAAAATCAGTTTGGCTTTAGAAGAGGCACAGGAACTGTTCAGGCAATCTCAAAGGCGGTCAGGTTTATAAGGGAGGCATTAAGATCGAAGCTTTATTGTTCAGCCATAGCCTTGGATATAAGTGGGGCATTTGACAACGCCTGGTGGCCGCTTATTATCCACAGGCTGATTGAAAAAGATTGTCCTGACAATCTAATCAAGTTAGCCAAGTCTTACTTTGTAGATCGCAGAGCAATAATCAGCGAACCTGGTTTATACTTAGAAAGGAGCATCGGCAAAGGTTGTCCACAAGGTTCAAAGTCAGGTCCAGGTTTCTGGAATATATTATATGGCACCATTTTCGAAAGAGATCTGCCTGAAGATTGCGAGATTGTTGCCTATGCGGATGATACGTTTCTACTCTGCAAAAGCAAAACCATCACGGGCTTAAAGGAGAAAACTGATCGGTCTCTAGATAATCTTTGCCAGTGGGCAATTGAAACCCGACTTAATTTTAATGCCCAAAAGACCGAGGCCCTTTTTTTCGGCAGATCTTCGAAGCAAAGGAGTCCCGTATTCACTCTTGGGAATACAAAAATTAGATGCCAATTACACCTACGGTACTTAGGTGTCATAATTGACAGATTCCTGAACTTCAGAGAACACATGAAGCAGGCTTGTGGTAGGGTAAAACGGTTCAGCATAAAGTTGGGTATCGCTGCGAGAAAGGAGTGGGGTCTGGGGAGTTCACAGCTGATTGATATATACCGTGGCGCTATAGAACCCGCACTATTATACGCTGCTCCAATCTGGCGGAGGTCGTGTGGCGTGAAGGGAGGCCTAAAGCTTTTGAGCGTACAGCGCCTCAGCACCATCCGTGCTGCAAAAGCGTCTCCTCTGAGGCAGCCTGTGTGATTACGGGTCTCCTTCCAGCCGACATCCGTCTCAAGCAGCTGGCCCTCCACAACTCACACCAGATCGCAGACGATACGATTATTAGAGATATAACGGGCTTACCGGTTGCACTGAGCGAGCTCGAACTGACCGTAAATACCCAAGAACTAGTTCATCCTTCACAATTGTCGCTGGTTACATACTATTTGACACTGAGTAATATATTTCAACTCCGGGTTTACACGGGCGGTTCGAGTTCGATCAGATGTACGGGGTCTGCATTCGTGGTCTACTTTCAAGACGAGGAAGTGTACCATAAGCTGATTAAATTAGAAAAGTATTGCTCAATTTTTCAAGCTGAACTTTTGGCCATGCTGCAAGCTTTGCTTTATATGGAAAATAACAGCAGCAGACCCTGTTCAATCATTTGTAACAGCCGATCTATTCTGGATGCTCTGAAGAATTTAAATTCACCCACTGAATTATTGTTGGAGACGTGGAAGACAGCTGCCAGAGTTTCAAGGAAGAACAAGATCCGTTGGCATTGGGTTAAGGCACACGCTGGTTTTGAAGGCAATAAACGAGCAGACATGCTTGCCAAACAAGCAGCTAACAAGGAAGATCTGCCAATTTCATTTAGTAAATTGTCCAAACAGGCTTTAAGATCGTGCTCCAAAGGGCATTTCGAGAAGCTCTGGCAGGACAGATGGGATCTGGCTACAACAGGCTTGTGGACCAAGCAATTTATACCGTCCATTAAGACCTGGAGGGGTTTCAACATCAGTCTGTCCCACCACGCAATCCAGTTAATAACAGGCCACGGTAATTTCAAAGCGTACCTTCATAGATTTGGTAAAAGAGAAAGTCCCCTCTGTGAGTGTGGCCAAAATGACACCGCGGCACACGTGCTATTTTATTGCTCAGATACCGAAATATGGAGACGATCTTTGGAGACAGATATGCAGATGCATGAACTTACCTGGCCCAAGGATGAAGATGACATCTTAACAGTTTCAAAATCGAGAGAGTGGTGGCTTATCTTTGATAAACATGCGAAACAATTATCTAGACTGGATCATGATGAACAGTTTAGAATTCAATAACCCCAGAGAGATGGTTCAGAGATCCCGGGAAACTACATAAAAAGAGAAAAGTAAAACTGATAGCGTTATAACCAGCATAGTGTCCTGTGGACGGAATGCTGGCCTTCGTGCGCTAGTCTGCACATGAAGGAAAATACAAATAGGCTGTCTTGATTTATCTTCCCGCTTCGCGGCGGACAACCTAATCTAACCAAGGTAAAACCACCAATAAAATCCACACGAGACATTGTACCGTAGCTGTTCGTTGAAATCTGGTTGAAATATGAATGCAAATTCAATACGACGCTTAAAATAATATATATGCTGCCATAGTTAGTTTTTCATATAAAAGCAAAGAGGATCGGATCCTCTTTGATATAAACGGGCAAGAATAAACGTGGCAACATCCAAATAATTGCGTTAACATATACTGTCTGCAATCTTAAAAATGTCAAAAAAAAAATTCAACAAAAACAACGTAGAGGCTTAATTTTTGCTTGCGGAGCTTAATAAAAGAGTGCCAAAGACGATTAACAACAGTTACAACAGGTAAAAAGTACACAAACATATTTTCAAGACAGACCCGTAAAACCGAATATGATTGTATCTATAAGTTTATATGATTGTATCTATAACTAGTATAGTTTCACCAATATTAAATTATCACTAACATCAATAACCTGCAACTAAGTTCACGTCTTTCTCCACAAAAATGAAATTAAAACCTAACCTCGAGAGTCATGCATGAGGTATTCAAGTAAAGTGTATTCCTATTTATAATTCTAAACATTCGTTTGCTATGTTTCTGACTACTTATTTTATGTAGCAGCTGCTTAGTAGCTACCCATTTACAGATTTCATTACGGGTCATGGTTTGGGTAATATAGGACTCCCTGCTAGCACTGATGTTTGATTTGTTGTTGTGTCTTGCCAGAGCCTGACGGTTGGCGTACACCAAAACCGATTTTATCGGCCGATGGAGGACAGAACTACCCGGACAAGTAACTCGGACGTATATGTGCTTACACTGCAACAGTGTTACCACTTGTGCTGACATTGAACGTTGCCGGTATTCTGTAGATTATTGTAATTTTTTTAATGTTTATCTCACAGGGTTGGTCTATTATAAACACAACTAATTAATTTTTCAATATCCATAGTCGTTTAAGTAGATAACAACAAAATTTAACTATAAATGCACTCAATTTGCACTGTAGATGCCGGCAGACTGGCGAGAAATCCCAACAAGTTCGGACTCGACGGTTGATCGGCCGTTTTCGGGCGTCATCGGACGATGACGGTCGTGTTTGTGTACGCGTTGTGTACTCTTTCTTTAACAAGTGTTTGATTCAATCGTCCGAGTTCGAGCGTCGTCGCCCGAGCAAACTTTGGCCGAATGAATGACAGATTAGGTGTACGCGAGCCGTTAAGTTTCGGAAGGTAGTTCTAAGTTAAGCCTAACTTAAGCTTTATATGCTAGGACTAGAAATTATTTTGTCGTTTTCGTTCAAATTTGACATAAACAAAATTTTTGCTTTTAAAGTTAAGCTTTTAAAATTTTTGATTTTTGCATAGTGTGTTCACTCAAATCAACAAAAAAAACAATTTGCTAAGAATAAAGATTTTGGTTTTTTTGTAAACAAAATTTGGTAATATTTGCAAATTATTTTCACGTTTTCGTCCACTTTTGACATAAAACAAAATAATTTCGCAAAGTTTGTCCATTCAAATCAACAAAAAAACAAAATTTGCATCGAATAGAGGTTTTGGTGTTGGAAAATTTGTCAATATTTGCAAATTATTTTGACATATTCGTCCAATTTTTTCATAAAATAAAACAATTTCGCAAAGTTTGTCCAATCGAATCATAAAAAAAACAAAATTTGCTTCGATTTGAAATTTTGGTTTTTGAAAATTTGTCAATATTTGCAAATTATTTTGACATTTTCGTCCAATTTTAACATAAAATAAAACAATTTCGCAAAGTATGTCCACTCAAATCAACAACAAAAAATTTGCTTCGTATTGAAATTTTGGTTTTTGAAAATTTGGCAATATTTGCAAATTATTTTGACGTTTTCGTCCAATCTGGACATAAAACAAAAGAATGTCGCAAAGTTTGTCAATTCAAATTAACAAAAAAAAAACAACAAACTTTGCTTCGAATAAAACAAAGTATTAGTTTCAAATAATACAAAGTAATATTAGTTTCAAATAATACAAAGTATTCCGCACGGGCTATAATGTAATGTTCAGAATATTTATCACACAATCACATCAATTCGAAAAAGTAATTCGCAGAGAAAGGGTTAAATACAGTCCGCAAAAATTCGGAACACCAACTTTAGATTTTCACGGGCACAGATCGCGATGGTGGCGTGTATTTTCGCTAGGAATATCGTGGTATGTGATCCCAGGGGCACAGATAAGTAAGTTCACGTCTTTCCCCACAAACGTCAAATTAAAACATAACCTCGCCAGTCATGCACGAGGTGTTCAAGTAAATGTTCATAAATTCCAATTTATAATTCAAAACAGCACAGCTGCACTGATAGATAAATTTCGAAACGCGTCTGCAGATGGATATTTAAATTGAATTATTACCTTAATTTAAATAGAACCTTTAGACCTTAATTTAAATAGAAAGATGTGATCTTAAAAACAATATTATTTATGTAGTACTCGTTTCGTGACACGTAAGTGTGCTGGGGCTAGCAATAACATCCAAATGTCTGTTTTATAAATCAATTTCCGACGTGCTATTAGCAAAGGAAGTAGTTGTTTCAACATGGGATTTGTTTTGTAGTCTTAATAAGACTTGATATTATAGAGCTACGAACAGGTTGAATATATTTATATATTCAGGCTACATTTCGTCTTTAATAAGTTTATATGATTGTATCTATAATTAGTATGGTTTCACCAATATTTGATTGAAATTGATAATTATAGACAAAACAAAGTAAAAACATATGTGTGTCAAATTAAAAATACAGTATAATCTTGATAATCCGGCGGCTTGGTTAATTCGACACGTTCAGTAATCCGGCGCTCTGGGAAACACGTGTCTTTAATAAAATATGTAATATTGTTATTGTTTTCGTTGAATCCTGATAATCCGGAATTTTTGAAAATCCGGCGGTTGTCTGGTCCGATATGTGTCGGATTATCAAGATTATTATACTGAATTAGGACATTAAGTATAAAATGTCCAATTGCCTTAAACACCAAGTTTTTTACCTGATATCTCTTATATCATTTTGATAATTGTTTTTTTGTTTTTTTTTTAATCAGATGGTATGGCATACCTGACCTAACCAACTTACTCATTGATATCTAATATAAATATTTTTTTTGTTAGATTCATCAAATTATAGAGTATGAGGAAGAAGTGTACCATCATCTTAAACAGACGGCCTCCAATGACTGGATTAAAATGTCTAAAAATTATCCAGCATTGCAAAATTTAGACATTCTCGAAATGCCTAGTCTTATCCACGCCTACAGAGAAATAACCAACAGTGATTTGACGGAAATTACTCCAAAATTTGGCTTTAAACTGTTTGACACTTATGGCTTAAATGAAGAAACCATAGGAAAACTATCAAAAGCTTTAAGATTGAAGTTTGATGAAAACGAATTTAGGATCGAGATGGAAGATGCAAGGACCAGGAGTAGGCAGAATAGTGTGATTTTGAACAAACTGTTTAACCTGAAAGAAATTGGAAATGGAACAGAAGATAAATATAAGTATGATTATAAGAAAGGCAAAGATGGCTATGAATTTAATGAAGTCAAAGCCCAAGTTTTGAAGATTCTACACGGCAATGAGTTTGTGGAAAGCATAGAACCCAACAAAGAATGTTCATTAGTTTTAGACAAAACTAATTTGTACTTCGAATCTGGAGGACAAATGAGCGACACTGGATATATACACTTTGATACAGGAGATTTCGAAGTTTACGAACTCGCTAAAGTTCAAAATTACGTCCTCCACAAAGGAATCTTCAAGTCCAAACTTCACCTAGAAGCAAAATCAACCGGCACCGTAAAATTCGACGAAAATATAAGATTATCCGCCATGCGAAATCACACAGCCGTTCATCTACTAAACTCCTGCATAAAAGAATTGAAATGCGCCACGTGTCAAAAATCCAGTAAAGTTTCCAATAAATTTCTCAATTTGGACGTCAGCATTTTCGGCCGGAAATTAACCGTCGAGGATATTGGGAAAATTCAAGAAAAGATTGAGAAAATCATTCAGGACAAAGTGCAAGTTAGGACGTTGGAAATTGATTGCCAAACTCTGTTGGGGATGGATAAAGTGACGATGCTTCCGGGAGAAATTTATCCTGAAAGAATCAGGTTGATCGAGATTGGAAAAGATGGAAATGTTTTTTCTAGGTAAATATCTGTTTTCTCCAAAGAAGTCTGAATTAGTTTGATAAGGTAAGACTACAAAACTACGGACATGACTACAAAAATTAAAATTGCCTGAGGGTGATCAAGGCCGGCTCACAATGGCCGAAAATTGATAATATGATAGTCACCAAATGAGTTTATTTCTAATGAATCTTGTAAAGGATACTACGGTGCGTGTTATTCTAAAAGAAAAGTGGGATATCTTTTTTTCATGAGACGCACGTTCGTTCTAAGTTACCAATCGTTTTCCAATCGTGGACATAGAGACTATTGAATTATTTCGACTTTTTCGTTTTTTTTACTAGACATGCCCTAGACCAGGGTTGGTCTAGGGCAGTTGTAGCGAACCTATGGCACGCGTGTCACAGCTGACACGTAGGAAAATTGTATTGGCACGCGAAATATTTCTCGCGCGTGCCTTCCAATCTTATTAACTTCTACTTTTCTAAAAGAAATTTTTCAATTTCTCAATCTACTTTTATGCAACATCAAGGTGTAAAATATAGACGTGTTATATTCAGGCTAATGCGGTAACTGATTTTCACTATAAGAAATGTTCATTCATTGTAAAACTTACCTGGCACGTCAGCATTGCAAATTGTGAACATTTAAAAAAAAATGGCACTCGGCCGGAAAAAGGAACATTTTCCAACAAATTCCGAACAAACTTTGGAACATTTGGCCCGTCGAGCACAGAACTCCTGAAAACGATGCCGTAATCGGTTTATAAATATCTGCAACCGTTCTCGAGATAGAGACTTATGAAGTCGAAATTATGGAAAATTTGAATTCAGAATTTCGCCACGAAAAATCTTTCTTAAATCTTTCCAAACAATGTACACATCAATTTGCTCGTCTAGTTTCTGTGTGCCGAAAATGATTTCGCTGGGATTTGTACTTTTAGAGAAATTGGCAAAAAAACGAAAACGCACTTTTTTTCTGATAAAAACGGTGGATTTTTTTCGCGATTTTTTCGGAGAAATTTAGGGCCTTTTCTTCGGTTCGTCCGAAGGAAGTGGATGCGCTGAATGCGATTTTCCGGTATATTTCGTTCCATGGGCGTAGCCGGTGGGGGTTTTGGGGGTTCAGACATGGCCGAATACCGAATAGATACCGAATATTCGTGGCGTGGCGTCTTTAGAAAAACCGTAGTGGGACCTCCGCTTTAGAGAAACGATGGTTAGATTCAGATTATTTTTTATATTTCGTTGTTGTTTTTGATGTTTTGATTTTCGATCATTGTTTAGACCAGTGGTGCGCAAACTATTTTCATTTGCGACCAAACATTTTCCGTAAAATGTTATCGCGACTCTTGGATAATAGTAACGTGAACATTTTAATTCCCAAACAGTTGTACCAACATCTCCATAAAAGCTTAAACAAATTCCCAAATTAGTTTTTGAGAAAATTAAGTTTGAAAATTTCAATGTTTACAAATTTGATTTTCATGGCGGAAAAAAACTGCAATATTTGCTGAAATAAATATTTAAAAATTGGGATAATTTGCCAAATATTCCAAAACAGTTCTACCAACATCTCCGCAAAATTTGAAACAAATCCCCAGATTAGTTTTAGAGAAAATTAAGTTTGATAATTTCAATATTTTCAAATTTTATTTACAATGTGGAATTTACAAAAAACGGGCTAAACGACGTAACTTTTCATAGTCACGCGAACCTCAGCTACGCGACGTCACGCGACATCGCCTGTCAAATAATGATTACATTGTTTTACATGGACACGTTCTCACAATGTCTACGCGACAGCTACGCTACGTGCCCGTCAAAAATTGAGATCATAAACAATTTTTATTGACCCCAACAGTGACCCCAACAATTTTGAGATCACTGTCAAAATTTTCAAATGACAAGCGAAATTGACACTGTCAATTGTAAAAGTGAAATTTGTCATCAAATTTTCTGTCGAAAATTAAGATAAAAACAGATTTTATTAAACAATTTTGACATCGGTGTCAATTTTTTTTTTGTGACAATCGAAATTGACACAATTATAAAAGTGAAATTTGTCATAAAATTTTCTGGCAAAAATTGAGATAAAAAACAGCTTTTATTAAACAATGTTGACATCGCTGTCAAAATTTTCAAATGACAATCGAAATTGACACAATTATAAAAGTGAAATTTGTCATAATTTTATTTGTCATTGTCATAATTTATTGTCGATTTATATTTAGAAGGAGCGAAAGCTGTAAATTTCAAAAAGGAATTTGACAAAATTTGTTTGTCGTGTCGAAGAAGATCCATTTTTGGTGATCACCCCTTGTTCCACGGCAAAATCTGCCAGAGCTGTCAAGAAAAAGTCATGAAATGATCTGTCATGAAATGAGTGGATGATCATCTTCCGCATGAACAGATCTTCATAAATTATAGCTAAGAACCTCCTCGCTCACGTCAGCTTCCAAATAAAACAAAACCGCATCAAAATCGGTCTATTTGCTTAGGAGCTACGATTCCAACAGCCACATATAGGGACAGACGTACAGACTGACACACAATAAATGAAAGAATTTAGAGAAACGTTTTAGACAAAACTTGTTGCAAATTTAATGTTGTCTAAGAATCTTTTTAAAATTTGCAAAAATTTCGCATGGCGTTATAAGAAATTGATATTTACTTCACAGGTTTAAAGGTTATTTTGAAAAAAAGCTGAATGTTTGACAGGTTATTACTCAGAACCTAGATGAAATAGACAAAAGTGTTTAAATGAAAGTTATAGAGAGTTTAAATCTCAATATAAGTTGTTTTAACAAATTTTCTGCAATTTGGTTTTTTTATGCAAAAAAATTGCAAAAAGCCGAGGTTCAATTTGGGCCAAGTCAACTTTAAGGGATGATACCAGGAGAAGTAAACAAGTTAGTCAAAAACTCTTTAGACAAAACTCTAATGCTTTATAAGAATTTACCTCCTTTGGTGTCGTATTAATGAATAACTCCATACAAATTCCTAATGTATTATACAATGAAATCCAATTAAAGGATGTGGAATATTCTGCATAAGATATTGAATAGAACCAATGTTTCTTAGAACGTTCAGCGCCCCCGTGGCAAAAGTTGCTAACTAGTAAAAACGCACAATGACGGGAACACTATTTAGTCGTTGCAATCTAGGTATACGTAAATTTAATCTGGATTATATTAAGTTACGTTAGAACCAGACAAATCCAGACTGAGAGGCCGAGACTTAAAATTAAGTCAATTTTAATAGAGGTCAGAAAATTTTCACTACGTCTATGTGTTTTGTTTAGTGACGCGAGTTGTTGCCATAGTAAACAACAAACTGAAATCATTTAATAATGAAACTCCATTTGATTTACATTGGACTTTTACGCACGATTTTTATACTTTTATACATGATTATAATAATGGTCCTTCATTTGTGGTTGAGAAACTTATAAGTAAATAATAAAAGAAAATCAATGCCTGGATCACTTAAAAAGCCTATGTGGGTCAGTGTGTGACCCGCGGGTCATAGGTTCGCCATCCCTGCCCTAGACATTACTAAAACACCATAGTTTCTACTTGCCCACGATATTTCTAGACTATTAGAACACTGATAATTTTTGTGTATCCAATCTTGTAGTGTCTAGTCTTGTCTATGCACTTTTGTATATTTAGTTTAATTGATTTTTAAACTTAATAAAGACGGAACAAAGCTTGAATACATAAATATACTCAACCTTTCCGGAGCTCTATAATACTAATGAGTTTTTTTAGGACCACCAAAAACAAATCTTTTGTGAAATTTGTCAGTTATTCTATAGCTTGCAGTCCACCTTCGTGGCACTCAACAAAAACCATAAAAGTAACATTTTTTTAAGAACATGTCCTAAAAAGGACCTAGTCAGGGGACCATGGATTGGACATGGATTAGACAGGAAGAACCATGTTACCTATTCCTAAAAAGACTCATTAGTATTATAGAGCTCCAGAAAGGTTGAGTATATTTATATATTCAAGCTTTGTTCCGTATTTATTAAGTTTATCTGATTATCTATAATGTTGTATGGTTTTACCAATTCATAATTGATTTTTGATATTCAGAGAGCCTTGTTGTGGAACCCACGTGTTGAACACTGGAGATTTAGAAGATTTTGCCATTGTCCAGTTTAAGTCGATTGGCCGTAGCACTGTGTCTTTGTACGCTGTCACTGGAGCTCGAGCAAGATTGGCCAAGAGAAATGGACAAGGGCTACTAGAATACATTACCAAACTCAAGAAAAATGTCGACGACAATATTGACAAGGTATTTTTTTAAATATTTAATAAGACTAAACTATACTCTGTCCGGCGAGAGAATGCAGCTGTACTGCGCCGAGGTGTGCGGTGCAAGGGACGCGCCGAGGTACGCTCAGATTAGTTTGATTTAAAAAATATGCGTCAGTTTTTCAAATACGGACAACTAAACACCGCGCACTCGAAATAAAATGGGGGTATACGCAGAACAATGCTAAACTCGTCGAGACGGGATGCATTCTCTCGCCGGACAGAGTATAGATTTGCAAAATAACGACTGGAATAACAAAATAAGACTCATAGACAGGATTAAACAAAGTATATAGGGTCTTTCATTAAGCGCTTCCCATCTTTAAATTTTAATTTAAATAAAATCTTTAAATTTAAAAAAATGCAAAAAGGTCGATTCCCATATGCGCGACCCTCAGCTACGCGACGTCGTACGACATCGCCTGTCAACGTGTCCTGGCGTGTCCTGGCACGTTCTCACTATGGCTATGCGACATCTACGCGACGTGCCCATTTAAAACAATGTATATAATACAAATAATGATTACATTGTTTTAAATGGGCACGTTCTCACTATGGCTACGCGACAGCTACGCGACGTGCCCATTTAATACAATGTAATCATTATTTAACAGGCGATGTCGCACGACGTCGCGTAGCTGAGTGTTGCGCATGTGGGAATCGACCTTTATGCATCAGGGTTATGGAAAATTGGACATTTCGGATGCACCCCATATAAGGCCGATTCTTATATACGCGACACTCAGCTACGCTACGTCACGCGACATTCCCTGTCAAATAATGATTACATTGTTTTAAATAGGCACGTTCTCACTATGGCTACGCGACGTGCCCATTTAAAACAATGTAATCATTATTTGACAGACGATGTCGCACGACGTCGCGTAGCTGAGTGTCGCGCATTAGGGAAACGACCTTTATGCATCAGAGTTATGTAAAATTGGACATTTCGGATGCACCCGATATAAGGCCGATTCTTATATACGCGACACTCAGCTACGCGACGTCACGCGACATCTCCTGTCAAATAATGATTACATTGTTTTAAATGGACACGTTCTCACTATGGCTATGCGGCAGCTACGCGTCATGCCCATTTAAAACAATGTAATCATTATTTGATGTTTACTTCCTGACGCACCGACAGTCGGATTTGTGCAACTCAAGAAACTCGGCCGAATAGACCATTTCATAGTTGAAATTTTCTATGCACATGTGTCATTTTCCGCCATGTTTTCGGGCACTTTTTTGACGTATAAAAAAATAAAATGTGCCCGAAAATAATAAAAATTGTAAAAAAGAAAATAAGAAATATAAAAAATGTGCCCGAAACTTTCATATTTCCGCCTTTGAAACTCGGCGGACGCGCATGCGCTTAACTAACCGTAAAAAGGTCTATTGTTTTTAGCATTAGTGTAGCATTAGCAATATTTACAATTTGGGCGACGAACATGTTAAACTAGAAAATATATTTTACTTGAGGTGCCCAATTTTGACTGTGATGCCCTGACTTATTTAACTGATATTTCTAATTATTTATAGCCGAATGTATTAGATATGGCGGTGGCCGGGCTAAAACTCCATTTAAACTACGAAGTAGAAGGGGACAACATAATACCAGTCACCGTAAAACATGAATGTTTGGACAAACTGAACGCCATCAGCAAACAGATCAAGGAGGCAGCCAGGAACAGTCTGAAGTTAGTACACTGACCATTTCGCAAAATGAATCATTGTATGCATTGTTATAATAATTTGAGGATTTATTCAGGGAATTTATAGATATGGAAATGCAGAACGTGCTGCAAACGAAGCGGCTGGTTAGCAGGAAACAGAGGGATTTTGTCGTGCATTACTTGAGGACGTCGATGATCATGGAGTCGGTGCCGTTGCAGAGGGCGACAAAAATTTGTCAGGATTTGCCGGTGTTGGTCATTTCGTATTCGGATAACATTGTCAAGGCTCGGTGCTGTGTCCCAACAGTGAGTTCAATTTATTTATTTTTAGTGTTTATTTCATGTTTATAATAGCAGTAAACAACATGTGGAACATATCCGATGACAAAGGAAAAACTCAGTTTTATCGTAAAAGTTTTTCGGCAATCCGTATCGGTACAGCTCCAACCGAAAGACTATATTTGCCCGCTTCGCGACGAACAACCTAATCTAACCTGGGTTAAACCAACGTTCTTTGCCACATTGTTCTATATTGGATCGAGAGTTCGCGCTGCCGCGCGTATGTGGTCTTGATTTATCTGCCCGCTTCACGGCCGACAACCTAATATAACCTGGGTTAAATCATCGGTCTTTGCCACATTGTCCTACCGTCTTTTTCCGAAAATAAGACACTGTCTTATTTTCTTTTTAGGGCCGAAATTCGTGCTAGGGCTTAACTTAACGGGGAGGGCTTATATTCCAAAAAGTAGATTTATATATTTTTATTTAATATTTATTTATATACATAAATTTAAATTTATTCAATTACAGCCATGTCATCTTCTTCTGGAAAATCATCATAAATTATCAAAATTCCGTTCTGATTTACCTCCAAATGCATTTCCTGTAGATTCATTAGTCCGAATCTCGCATGTCTTGCAATATAGCTATCGTTAAATGAATACTTCTTGTCTAAGTAGACTGTTCGTAATGCCTTGAAAACACAACTGTCAGTTATTTTGTCCCATGAATTTTTTACCCAATTTACAACTTCTTGTAAGCCTGGCTTTACAAAATTACCTCGTTGATTTCTCACCATTCTGTTTTCAATATACTCATTGATTTCCATCCGCAAATGATCCTTGAATGGCTTGTTTATTGCAATGTCAAGTATCTGGAGGTAGCCAGTCATTCCTGCCGGAATTATTATTTGATCAATATTCCTCTCAGCAAGAAAGTTTTTCATGTCTTTAGCGCGGTGAGTGCTGGCAGAATCTCAAACTAGTAAACCTCTATTTCGACCCCACAACAGTGGTGGCAGCATAAAATCGACCCACTTTCTTATAACTGCTTGGGTGCACCAGGCTTTTTCACTTTCAAGGACATAAATTCCTGAAACGCGTTCAATCTCGTCTTTTTTGCCTTTAATGATGATAAATGGTGATACTTTCTTGCCATCTAGACGAATCGCTAAAATACAGGTAACACATGTATATTATAACTGGTAGCAGGAACAAAATTCACGAGGAAGCCTTGTGGTGAACCGTCGTTTAAGCTCTTTGGCTTAGAAATACTGTGGTCTCATCCATACCAATCATGTTGGAGAGTTGGTATTGCGAAAAGTCGATGCCATCAAAAAAAAGCCTAAATGCAAGTGCACGTTTAACAACTTCATTGTCTTCCAGCTTAAACATTGTTGTTGTTCTCCTTAGAGACAGTTCATGTCGTTGAAGAAGTTATCCATCCAATGTGATGATGCTTTAAATTCTTTTGTGGATATATCAAATGCAATTGCCATTTCAAGGGCAAAGTTTTGTATATCAGCCTTGCGCACAACCAAAGTCATTGCTCTCCTGTCAGCAATCCATTTCCAGATGCATTTTTCCAACTCAGGAAATAACGGCTGCCGACCTGATCCAACCCTGCGTTTTTCCCATTTCTTTGGTCCACCAGTTGACACAGATTATCGTAGTCTGCACGTCATTTTCGAACCATACTGAGATCCCAACATCTTCTCTTTACAGAAGGCTACAAGATTTACATTCCTGGAGTCATCGACGATCCCTTTTTCTACTCGACGGAATAGCTCTTTCTTTTTTTATCTCATTTTATCTTGAGTTAAAAACTTTATAAAAAATAAAATTATGTGTTAATCAGGTATTAATCAGATATTAATCAGACTTACAAGACTGAAATGCAGAAACGTTGTACTTGCACTGTCACTCTATGTAGACTGCTGCCTTATATTGTATTTTTAAGACAAATTCTACTTTACAAATTCCAGGAACTAATTTCGACACATGCCTGTGCATTGCTTGAAACGAACTCGACGAGGTAAACAAGGAATTTCTCGGAATATTTTGTTCCACACATTTCTCTGAAATATTAGGGCAGCTAGAGATGCCTATAAATGAGAGATACCTACTAAAGATATACCTACCTAAATAGAGATACCTACTAAATTCAACAGCATTTTTTAACGAATTATATTTTTCACATTATTTTAACTAGGACTTCTTTTCGGGGGAGGGCTTACATTCCAAAAAGTCCCGAAAATCACGCTAAGGCTTACTTTCGGTGATGTCTTATTTTCGGAAAAAGACGGTACTTATGGAGGGCAAAATAGAAGGGAAAAGACGACCTAAGAAGGAAGTGCTCGTGGCTCAAGAACATTCGGGATTGGACAGGAATGAACAGCAATTCACTAATAAGAACAGCCAAAAGCAGAAACGATTTTGCCCAAATTGATGCCAAACAAATGCCTGCTAATAGACACTAAGATCCAACATTACAAAACTGTAACTCTCCCTGAAGCAACTTATGCCTGTGAAACTCTGTTCCAAATTAAAAATGAAAGAAGAACCAATCAACTCCTCAATGAAGAATCCATCACTGAACGAAGAATTATCAGAACATGCATCAATAAAAAATGCCAGGTTGATGGGGTCTGGAGAATCCTGCTTAATGAAACTGTCTGTCATGAGATTGACCCAATCACCAGCACAATGAAGAAGTAAAGAATCTCGTATTTCTTTCATGTCTTACAACTGCCTGACAACAGGATTTTAAAACAACTAGTGATGAGAAATCTCGGAAAGAAAATCAGCAGGGTCAAAGAAATTCAGCAAGATCTTGAAGCATTCGGACTTAAAATTTCTGAGATGCAGAGAACAAAAACAAAATTGAGAATCGTAAAGTTTCAGCAGAAATGAAACACTGAAGACCGGTAGAGATTTCAGACGGGTTAAGAAAATTGCGTTCGGAACGAATGAAAAAGTACTGGGCCGAACGTAAGAAGCAAGTAGTCCACTCTTCAAAAAGAAAGTGAACAAACAAGTTATTAATAATAATGATGTGGTCAAACAAGTTATTAATAATAATAATACAATGAGTTGTATTATTTTTTCAAAAAATGAAGGTGTTGCCGCACCCTTTTTAATATAAAAAACTGTATACGATGTTTTGACCAGTTTAATTATTAATTCAAAATCTAATTTCATTGGTTTAAAAATAAAAATTATGTAATAATTGTAAGAGTTCCTTGAGCCGCATGTGGGGTCCAGGAGTCGTGGGTTGGACGGATTTCTAAAATGTTTAGGAAGAGAATATCAATGCAGAAGAATTTTTTTTTTTTTTCGGCCTGCCGCGCCGACCAGAATCGGGAAACCGAAGAAACTAGGCAAGAAACCGCATGGATACACGACTTAACCACTTACGAATTAATGCTACCGCATCCGGGGCAGCCGATGCGCCAGCTTTGGGAACCAGGGATGCTGGTGAGAAGTGGACTACTGGCCAAAGACTCAGGTTAATCACACCGAAATCAGAAATACGAATCGCCGCATGGAATGTGCGAACGGGACATCACGTTGGTCAAAAGGAAATTATCGCCAAGGAATTATTGAAATGCAAAATATCGATCTGTGCATTATCAGAACTGCGGCTCACAGGATCTGGGACAATGAAGGTTGACCCACCATCAATCGACGAGACGATGACGCTATTCTATTCTGGTGGCGACAAACGAGAAGCGGGCGTTGGCTTTATGGTTGATCGACGGGCCTCTGCCAGTGTTATCGCATTCCAACCGATATCCGAGCGTCTGGCGGTTATCACTATTGATGGAACGATTAAGACCCATATCGTATCCGTCTACGCCCCAACTGAGACCAGCCCGGACACAAACAAGGATGAATTTTATGCCCAGTTTCAACACACACTGGATACAATACCCCAAACCGAATTAATCGTACTTATGGGCGACTTTAATGCACATACGGGTGCAGATCGAACCGGTTGGGAAGAAACGATGGGAAAATTCGGATACGGGGAAATAAATGACAACGGATTACGCCTCTTATCATTTGCAGCGTCAAACAACTTGATCATCGGCAACAGCATCTTTCGTCACCCCCTCAAACATCAACTCACGTGGCGAAATCCATCCGGCAACGATTCGGCGATGTTGGACTACATTTTGGTCAACACCAGATTCCGATCGACGCTCAAAGATGTACGTGCGATGCGTGGACCCGACTGTGGATCAGACCATTATCTTGTCCGAGTGAAACTACAATTGAAATTACAAAGAGCAAAGAAAAAGGCACCACCATCAGCCAAGAGGAACTGGGCCTGTCTGCGAGACCCTGAAACCAGCCGAAAATTTCAAATCGCATTATCCAACAAATTTGCAGCACTCACGATACCAGTCGATATCAACATAGAAGAAAAACAATACCGTGTCACATACAATACCGTGTATGTGTCCGCCCATCCGTCGACGGACGCAGCAATGGATCTCGGACGACTGTCTCAATCTAGTCGACCAGCGGAAGCAAATGAAACACGTCGATTTCAAACAATACCGACGATTGAACAAAGAAGTTCGACAGAAAATGAAATTGGAACGGGAAGCTTACTGGAATAACATCGCGGCTGACATGGAAGAAGCAGCGTCAAGGCATGAGTACCGGACGCTGTACCAGACAATCCGACGGTTAAGTGGCAAAACAACATCAACAAATGACAATATCAAAAAATTGGATGGAACTTTCGTGACCTCTCCTCAGGAACGTCTACTGCGGTGGAGAGAATTCTTTCATCAGCTGTACAACCACAATCCGCCAGTAGGTCCAGCACCCGAACTGCCGATTATTGAGCAGCCGATAAATCAGTTTCCCGATACTGAACCAACAATCAATGAGGTGAAGACGGCAATAAAATCCCTGAAAAATGGTAAAGCGCCGGGAGGAGATCAAGTAACTGCCGAAATGATCAAAGCCGGGGGAGACGTCTTATTACATCAACTTCACGTTCTCACAGTGCATATATGGCATTCAGATTGTGTTCCATCCGTGTGGAAGAAAGCGATTGTTGTGCCTATTTTGAAGAAAGGCGACAGTCGGGAATGCAAGAATTACCGTGGTATTAGCCTCCTCTCGATCGTCGGCAAAGTATTTATGAAAATCATACAATCAAGACTACAGAAACATCGAGAGCAAACAAGCCGGGAAGAACAAGCTGGATTTCGACCACATCGAGGATGCATCGATCAGATATTTGCTCTCCGTCAGCTAATGGAAGAAAGAATTCGATGTGGCAAACGAACTGTCATCGTCTTCATCGATTTCAAATCTGCTTTTGATTGCATCGATTGGACAAGCTTGTGGGAAGCCCTGAAGATCGAACACGTGCCACTGAAAATCATTCAACTTCTTCAAGCATCGTACGACGGCTCAACCAGCAATGTTCGTATCCGAAACGACATGCCTGAGGAATTCCCGATTCGAACCGGAGTCCGGCAAGGAGACGTGGCCTCGCCGCTCCTTTTTAACATTGTGATCGACACGATTATGCGAAAAGCGTTTGATGGGCGACGCGGAGTTCGATATGATGACAAAAACTTCCTAACCGATCTGATGTTCGCCGATGACAGTGCGGTTTTCGCCAACACAGATGCCGAAGCAACAGACACCTTGTATGACATTTCCCGCATTGCCCAGTCATACGGACTGAGAATCAATGCGGATAAGACCAAAGTGCTTACAACGGATGGATCTGAAGCCAGAGTTTACCTCGATGGAACCACAATCGAACAGGTACCACAGTTCAAATATTTGGGATCACTGATTGTGGAGAAGAAAGTAGCTTCGACAGCCGAAGTTCACAGCCGGATAGGCCAGGCAACAGCAACGTTTGCTTCACTCAAGTGGTGCATATGGAAGCGGACGAATATTACCATCAAAACCAAAATACGCCTATACCGGACGCTGATCCTCCCAATTCTTCTTTATGGATCGGAAACATGGACATTACTCAAACCAGACCTTAACAAGCTCGAGGCCTTCCAAATGCGATGCCTGAGACAGATTCTCTGCGTCTCACTCCTCAACCACCTCCGAAATGAGACAATCAGAGAAAGGTGCGACCAACAGACACCGATTGTTGAGGAAATTCAAAAACGCCGATTACGATGGTTCGGCCACATCTGTAGGATGGGCGACAATCGAGTACCGCACAAACTCCTATGGAAAAAACGACCTCATGATTGGAGAACACAAAAACAAGCACCGAAGACCACATGGTTGAAACACGTAGAGAACGATTTAAAAAACCAGCGAATAACAACAGCTGAGGCAAGAACCGTTGCAACTGATCGATTAGCATGGAAGCGTATAGTGAATGGAGCACGGAATCTAGCGGCACCAACAGCAGCGTACTGGCTACGAGGTCGACCACCTCCCCATGCGCCGGCTATGGATTAAAGAAGAAGAATATACAGAGTGGGCCATTTAACATGACCACCCCAAATATCTCCGTTACCTTTAGTCACGAAAAAAATGTCAAAAGGGAATTTTATTGATTTCGAAGGGCTGACACGGTGGTTAAAAATTCTTTTATGTCAAGGTCACAGTTTATGCGTCCTCAAGGTCATCAATGGTTTTTCAAATAGGAACGTGTTATTTTTTTATCAAGACATTGTAGCCACTAATTAATCATATTATTCATATCCCAATATTATAATTATTTATATAAGGTTCTTGAGGTATGGGGAAAATTTGGGGAAAAAAATCTCCCATAACTCAAGAACCTTTTTTAAAATTGTAGCCACTATTCAGACAAATCCAATGACCCATGATATCATCACATTGTCATGATTTGGAAAGTGTATCCATTGGAAATGGCCTGCTCGTTCGTTGGATATAACGCCACTTGATTTTTTCCTATTATAAAGGATTGTTTTTACCATGATGTTCCGATGACGCCGGCGAACATGCGAGAACGAATTAAAAGCCTGTGCCGCTATCACACCAGAAAATATTCATAGTTGAAGAGAGTCGACGTCTTTCCCGACCTCAATCCCGACGTCTTTCAAAATGTGTCGAGATTAAAGGCCGATTCACATATACGCGACATCGTCTATCAAATAAGGATTACATTGTTTTAATTGGGCACGTTCTCACTATGACTACGCGACGAGCCCATTCAAAACAATGTAATCATTATTTGACAGGCGATGTCTCACCACGTCGCGTAGCTGAGTGTCGCACCTAGGCGAATCGACCTTAATGGTCCTCACTTCGAACATTTGTTACAATAAATTTTCTGCAGAAAAAAAAAACAAACAACATTATTCTGATATATTTATTATAAATAAAATTACGATTTCCGATTTTTCCATGTGTATTTTGGTGAAAAACCATTTCATGATATCATGGGTCGCTGGATTTGTCTGAATTGCGGCTACATTTTCTTAATAAAAAAATAACATGTTTCCATTTGAAAAACATTGAAGACCTTGAGGACGCATAAACTATGACCTTGACAAAAAAAGAATTTTTAACCACCGTGTCAGCCCTTCGAAATCAATAAAATTCCTGTTTGGACCGTGTCTCACGAAAATCAAATTTTCTAATTTTAAACTGGGCTGGTTTGCACTTACCTTTTAGGGTTGCTCGCGTCTCCGCCCCGTGTGGACCGTCCTTCCGGCGCCTAAATCAAGGGAGGATATAAGGATAATAAGTTGAGGAATTCCCTTAAAATTGTTGTCTTCCAGACTTTGGTGGTCGCTGCTGCCCTTCGGCTCGTGATCACACCACCCTGGTTAAACTTAGCTTGAAACGATAAACTAAAAAATGCGTAAAAGTGTCGGTCGAGCTTGGTTCGCGCATCGATTTTTGTTTACGCTTCTCACAGTCGAAGCATACCGCAAATATATAAATTCGCTGCGAAATTAATAAATCGCGCGATTTCGGCCCAGGTCGATACACCTTACCCCGTCTTTTAATCGATGACGAAATCGATTTCGAATTAAAATATAGATTTATTAAAATTGGCGCGAACAATTTCCTTGTGACATTTTTTTCGTCACTCTAAAGCAGGGGTTCCCAAAGTTATTCTTAGGCGGGCCAATTTAATATTACCGAATTTCTTGGTGGGCCAAAAAATAAAAACTGAATAAAATCAAAACAATTACCACGATTTTTTTTGTTTTAAATATATATATATATATATATATATATATATATATATATATATATATATATATATATATATATATATTTTTATTAGTATACTAAATTTAATATAAATATAAATCTTAAATTATATATTTATTAAAACAAAAAAAGTTGCTAAAAACCCCTTGTATGTCCGTCGAATGTATTAATACTGCTTGTAAATGATTATCACTCAATTTTGATCTTAATTTCTACTTATTTATGCTCATAATTGAAAATTTTTCGTAAATATATATGCTCCCAAATAATGGAAACATTTGTTGAGCATGTTTTCGTATTTTCGGATAATTCACGCATGAATGCTTTATAAAAATCAATTAAGGAATTGTTCTTTCGGTATTTTCCTGTAATTCTATCAATTTCAATTGCATGTCTTAAATGATTAACAGTAACAGTTATGTATCTATTTGAGACTACGACATTATATTTCTATACTACTACTTATGTATATTTATTACCTCTACAGGTTTATAAATGGATTCCAAAATTTTATACATAAAACAATACATATATAAATAAAACTAATATAGTATATAAATCAAAAAGAAACGTATGCTAATAAAACTAAATAAATCACTAAAAACCTAAACTTGCTATTCCAATTCAGCTCTTGAGATCATTTTCTGTAGTTCCCTCATGGATCTGTTCTGGGACCGATATTGTTTCTTATAGTGATGAATTCCGTTGTTGGGTGGATTGTCGGCTTCCCTCTCCACATATTGCTCTTCTTCTCTCCTCAACTTTCTTCATCCAATCTATCCCTCTTCCATCCTCGTTTAAAACCTCTTCTCTACCCTCGTCCCTTTCTCTCATTTCTGAACATTCGTTCAGCCAGTGTTCTATTGTCTCCTTGTTTTCTCCACACTTCCTGCATACTCTATTCCTATCCTCCATCCAAAATTTATTATCTCTCTCTTCATTTCCACATCTGAATCTTGCTATTGTCACTCTCTCTTTTCTACTTTCTCTTCCTAGGTACTTTGGCAGTTCTTCCGTTATTATTTTTTCATATTTCCCGTTGTACCTAGACTCCCTAATTCTTGCTCTCCTTTCTTGCCTTTGCACATCTCTATCTCTCTGGACCAATTCCTCTGTCATTACTCTACCTCTCTCTCGCATTCTTTCTATCTCCGCTCCTGCATACCCGTTTCTTTCTAGATATGCTTCCCTCTCTTTCCACACCCCCTTTCCTATTTCTTTTCTTTTTTCTTTGAGGCACTCTTGCAGAATTCTGCACTCTCCTCTCTCTATCACCCTCTCCTCAAAACTTATTGCTCTCTTTCCTGCTTCTATTCTTATTCCATCTCTCTTTGTTTCCTCCATCACTATATACCCCGGGGTCTCTCTACCTAGTCCTAGCATCCATTTCAAATATTTTTCTTGCACCCTTTCCAGTCCTTCTTGCTCTCTCCACCCCCATATTTCCGCTCCATACATCATCACACTTTTCACCATATATTTCTATACAAATGTGTAATAACTAGACTAGACATACTAAAATATTTTTTTAAATATAAACAATATTTTATTAATAGAAACGCTTATGGTTAAAGCTCTCTGTATGATTTTTTTTTTAATTTTAAAATATTTTATTGTTTCTTATTTGTAATATTTATTTTACTATTTACTTATTTATTTAAAAAAAAAAAATAATATATCGTATCGATATCGCGGGCCGAATTCACGGGCTTCGCGGGCCGCATTTGGCCCGCGGGCCGCACTTAGGGAACCCCTGCTCTAAAGGTAACGGAGATATTTGGGGTGGTCACGTCAAATGTATATTCCCTTCATATTTTTCCATATCCCATATTTTCCATATCCCTGTATATTTTTTTATTACTTCAAATCATTCATTGTCCAAGAAAATAATAATATTTAATTTTTTTAAGAATCTGAAGAACGAAAATTTTAATGCAGAGAAATGGTTGAAGGTGTTTGGAGACATTTTCAAGTCGCCAGTTGCTCCACCCAAGGGACAAGACGCCAGTGTGGTGTGCAATTTGAAAGGAAAAAAGGTAAGCATAGTAGAATGGCACACGTTGTTGAACGACGGAATGCAAGCGGCTATTTCATATGCCAAAAAATATTTGTAAATACCATCTGATATCCTGTTTCGTTTTTAAATAAAAATGTTTCGTTTTAATTACTTTCATATTAAACATTTACTAATAATTAAAGAGAGAATGTTAATGACACGAGGAAATAATTATGCATTTGCAGGTACACAAATATTTTATTGATATAGACAAAGGCGTACCCTGTATATAAAAAGGGGGGGGGGGGGGTTCTTTAGCTCATACTCATGAAATGAATAGACCTTTTCATACTTGAATTTTTTTTGTGCACATGTGTCAATTTCCGCCATGTTTTGCCCGAACTTTTTGACGAATAATCTTATTATTTGCCCGAAACTTTCATATTACCGCTTCTCAAACTTGGTGGATGCGCATACGCTTAACTAACCGTAAAAAGGTCTATTATGCCTTATGGAATGAAGTATCCATCTGTCGTACAATTTCAGAACTGTTTCGCCGCTCCCTTTGCACCCGAAGACACCAGGGTGAGGTTTTAATAATGTTATAGGCTTTTCTGTGCGGCATGGTTGGTTCTTTTCTGTGCGGCATGGTTGGTTCTTTTCTGTGCGGCATGGTTGGTTCTAGGGCGGGGACAGCTGCCCCTCCCCCTCGCTGGGCACACCCTTGAATATAAAGGTAAACTGTCGCAACTAGTGTCGCATTAATTTTGCTCTGCTTCAAAATGAATGCAAGAAATAAAATGGTGATATTCACTATTTTAGTGTAAGTAATACCTTCTCTGTATGTACTCTTATAAAATCTTGCCTGTCCGTTTTTTTGTCCTGTCTTCCGCCGCGGATCAGATACCTCCGGCATAATTTAATAAGCGTTATACGAGAGCATACATCTAAATAGATGGTCACGATGTTTTAACAAATAGGATTTAGTTTGTTATGTGTATGAAGATTTAAAGTCGATTCCCACACGCGCGACACTCAGCTACGCGACATTGCCTGTCAAATAATGATTACATTGTTTTAAATGGGCACGTCGCGTAGCCATAGTGAGAACGTGCCCATTTAAAACAATGTAATCATTATTTGACAGGCGATGTCGCGTGACGTCGCGTAGCTGAGTGTCGCGCATATGGGAATTGACCTTAATTCTACATATTCTACGCGATTTTTAATTCGATGCGCTCGACCGATCTGTAGGAATTAATTAAGGCCGATTCTCATATTATACGCGACACAGCTACGCGATATCGCCTGTCAAATAATGATTACATTGTTTTAAATGGGCACGTCGCGTAGCCATAGTGAGAACGTGCCCATTTAAAACAATGGAATCATTATTTGACAGGCGATGTCGCCTGACGTCGCGTAGCTGAGTGTCTCTTATATAAGAATCGGCCTTTAATGTCTATTTGTATCAATTTTAGATACTCGATTAAACAAAGGTAAACCGGGTGAAAATCAAACATTTATATAATAATAAAAAAGTCTATTAAAACCTTTATTGCCTATTCCTTAACACTTTTCTCGTCATTTTCACAATTAGTTTTTCCCTCATTATCATCTCCACTCTCGCCCTCTTCGTCATTATTCTCGTCGGGGTCCGGAACATCATACCTATGTATCTGCAAACACTCCAGCCAAGTCATCATACTCTTCTCCTTCGCCTCCGTATTAATAATAGTCGGATAGATATACTTCTGTTTGAAAGCTTCGACCATTTCATTCTCTTCAACCCACTCCAGCTTATCGTGATCGGCTCCGTACCTGGTATTGTACCGATCATAGTGGACAAAATCGAGAAGTAGACCCAGACCCGGGACTCGAGGAACATTCACCTTTTCATTGGTGAAGGATTTCTTGAACGTTTCTTCGTCCGTGTGACCACGGATTACAGCCAATGTTATTCCCACCATTTTACGGATTTGATGTAACATAAAACTTTGACCTAAAACAACATTTGCAATAATTAAGCTTTAGATTAAGACACAACTATCTAAAGATATATTTATATTGAAGTATTTCAATTCTATCATATAACTTACATACGAGACTAGGCAGACAGACGACACTAGACTAGACAGACAGACAAGATTAGATAGATAGATAGACAGACTAGACAGAAAAGACTAAACAGACAGACAAGACTAGACAGGCAGACAGACAGACAAGACTAGACAGGCAGACAGACAAGACTAGACAGACAGACAGATGAGACTAGACAGGCAGACAGACAGACAAGACTATACAGGCAGACAGACAGACAAGACTAGACAGACAGACAGACGAGACTAGACAGGCATACAGACAAGACTAGAAAGACAGACGAGACTAGACAGACTGACTAGACTAGACAGACAGACAAGACTAGACAGGCAGACGAGACTAGACAGACAGACAGACACACAGACAGACAGAGAGATAAGACAAGACTAAACAGACAAGACTAGACAGACAGACAAGACTAGACAGGCAGACAAGGCTAGATAGTCAAACAAGGCTAGATATACAGACAAGACTAGGTGGGACAGGCAGACAAGACTAGACTAGACAGACAGACAAGACTAGACTAGAGAGACAGACAAGACAAGACTAGAGAGACAGACATGATTAGACAGACAGACTAGACAAGCCAGACAGACAAGACTAAACAGACAGACGAGACTAAACAGAAAGGCAAGACTAGACAGACAGATAAGACTAGACAGACAGACAAGACTGACAAGACAGACAAAACAGACAGACAGACAGACTAGACAAACAGACAGATAAACAGACAGACAAACAGACAGACAAACGAGACTCGACAGACAGGCTAGACTAGACAGACAGACAAGTCTAAACTAGACAGACAGACAAGATTAGATAGACAAACAAACAAGACTAGGCAGAGAGACAGACAAGCCTAGACAGACAGACAGACAAGACTAGACAGGCAGACAGACAGACAGACAAGACTAGACAGACAAGACTAGACAGACAGACTAGACAGACAGACAGACAGACAGACAGACAAACAGACCGGCAAACAGACAGACAAGACTAGACAGACAAACGAGACTCGACAGACAGGCAAGACTAGACTAGACAGACAACTCTAAACTAGACAAACAGACAAGACTAAACTAGACAGACAGACAAGATTAGACAGACAAACAAACAAGACTAGGCAGAGAGACAGACAAGACTAGACAGACAAGACTAAAGAGGCAGACAGATAGACAGACAAGACTAGACAGACATACAGACAAGACTAGACAGACAGACAGACAAGACTAGACAGACAGACAGACAAGACTAGATAGACAGACAGACAGACAGAGAGACAGACAAGACTTAAACAACCGTCGATATGGGTCGAGAATGAAAAGCTTCGCGGCGCAGCAGGAGAACCGTTTGATGCCCAGGAACCAGCGCCTCCAGAAAGCCTACCGACAGATCATCTTCATCGCCGACCATGGCTTCAACCAGGACCCTAAGTACAAGCGCGCCAACCAAGTGCTGTACGTGCGAATAAAAAGGCTGGAGGAGACGGTGGATTTGGAGCGGCCGCGCCTCGTCAGCGACGTCATCCCCGACAGCAACTTGGCCAAGTAAGGCAACTACCAATACAACGAGTCGCGGGAGCGCACGTGCACTGCCACCAATGATTTCCCCCGGATCCATCTGCCTCTCCAAACCATGCCTAGAAACCAGGCGTCAACCACGCCTGCGTCAACCACGCTTTCGGCAAAAACTCGCGCGAGATCTGGATGCTGCCCGAGGTCGAGCAGATCTTCGTCCACATACCCCTCACCAACTCCAACTTCAATCTGAACGAGGCGGAGCTGGAACGGTTCGAGGACAAAATCGAGTCGTTCGGCGAGTCCGACGGCGTCGAGGGCTGTTGCAACGGCGACTTCCACCGGTTCCACAAGTCACTCACGGTGTTACGGCACTTCTTCGATCGAATGCCCGAACGCCTAGGACTCGCGCGAGGACCTGGCCGACACCCTCCCCTACTATTTTAACGTGAAGGAGTGCGAGGACGTTCTCTTGCGCAAACGAATTTTATCAGACGTTGTTAGAGGAGAGCTGTGGAGCCGGCCGAAGCTGGAGAACTACGAGAAATCGGTGAAGGTCCTCGCTGGAGAACGTGCTCGTCGAGGAGGAGAACTTCAAGTATCCATCCCAACGCCCTCAAGCTCGTCGATACCGTCAAGAGCCTCCAAGTTTTAGTGAATTCGATGTGCTTTATAAATGAGAAGATTAAGAAATTGGATGTTGTGACGGTGCAGCAGTTGCCACAGCAACAGCAGCAGCAGCAACCGACTGTCAAGAAAGTGGAGAAGATACCGCCTACCCCGAAACGTCTTTACTCCGATGTCATGCAAGGGAATAACAAAGCGAAGAACAATCTCGTCCATCAAGAACTGGCCGGAAGGTCGGAAAGGAGCGTTGCAAAGAGCCTTTCGTGTCGTTGGACACTTCGGCGGCGTCCTCGACGACTTCAGGTGTGTTGGCAGACAAGGCTAGACTAGACAGACAAGACTAGACAGATAAGACTAGACAGACAAGACTAGACAGACAAGACTAGACATAGAAGACTAGACAGACAAGACTAGACAGACAAGACTAGACTGACAAGACTAGACTGACAAGACTAGACAGACAAGACTAGACAGACAAGACTAGACGGACAAGACTAGACGGACAAGACTAGACGGACAAGACTAGACGGACAAGACTAGAGGGACAAGACTAGACGGACAAGACTAGACGGACAAGACTAGACGGACAAGACTAGACGGAAAAGACTAGACGGACAAGACTAGACGGACAAGACTAGACGGACAAGACTAGACGGACAAGACTAGACGGACAAGACTAGACGGACAAGACTAGACGGACAAGACTAGACGGACAAGACTAGACGGACAAGACTAGACGGACAAGACTAGACGGACAAGACTAGACGGACAAGACTAGACGGACAAGACTAGACGGACAAGACTAGACGGACAAGACTAGACGGACAAGACTAGACGGACAAGACTAGACGGACAAGACTAGACGGACAAGACTAGACGGACAAGACTAGACGGACAAGACTAGACGGACAAGACTAGACGGACAAGACTAGACGGACAAGACTAGACGGACAAGACTAGACGGACAAGACTAGACGGACAAGACTAGACGGACAAGACTAGACGGACAAGACTAGACGGACAAGACTAGACGGACAAGACTAGACAGACAAGACTAGACAGACAAGACTAGACATACAAGACTAGACAGACAGACAAGACTAGACTAGAGAAACAGACATGATTAGACAGACAGACAAAACTATAGAGACAGACTAGACTAGCCAGACAGACAAGACTAAATAGACAGACGAGACTAGACAGACAGACAAGACTGGACAGACAGATAAGACTAGACAGACAGGCAGACAAGACTAGACAGACAGACAGACTAGACTAACAGACAGACTAGATTAACAGATAGGCGGACGGACAGACAGACAGACAGACAAACAGACAGACAAACAGACAGACAAACAGACAGACTAGATTGACAGACAGACGGACGGGCAGACAGACAGACAGACAAACAGACAGACAACCCGACAGACAAACAGACAGACAAACGAAACTCGACAGACAGGCAAGACTAGACTAGACAGACAAGACTAAACTAGACAGACAAACAAGACTAGACAGACAAAACTACAAAGAGTATTTGTATGACTATTTGTCTAACCGTGTTTGCCCGATCTTTTTTTTCTCGCCTTGCCTACCTGCCTAGTCTTGTATTAGATCTATCTAATCTCATCTGTATATCATTTTTTGTGTGTTCTTACCTTTAACTTTAAGTACAGCGAACTCGATGCCGTCGGAAATGAAAGGTTTGTCGCACGTAAAAGACATAATGTACCTGGACGCGCTCGGATCGTTGGCCCTCCTCTTCGACGTGTAATTGTGAAAGTTTTTGGTCCCGACAAATTTGGTCAGCAGCTGATTCAGCTTGGTGTGGACGTCGTCGCTCAATCTGTAAGTGTCTTGAGTCACCTCCTGCGTGCGTTCGGCGAACGCCGCCGTCGGCAACATGTAAATGTACGTCCGTCCATCGCACTGCGTTTTACTGCTGAAACCCTTCGTCACCCTTTTCATTCCAAAAATACGAATCGTTTCCGGAAGGAGATCGTTCACTTTTTTTATCTCTGTCGTTTCAGCTGCAATTATCAAATTACTATTTGTGAAGAGGACGTGATGATTGTAATAACTTTACGTAATTTTAGCGAGACTACTTGTCTACCGGCTGAGACTCCTTTGTCCGTTCGAGCGGCCCTCTGGAATTGAATTGTTTGGACTTGATCATAAGCTTCCTTTGTTATGTAGTCAGCGGCCAAGAGGGCGTTAAATAATTCTTCTTCGATTGTTGGCATTTTAGGATTTCTAGAACAAATAACGAAAAATAAAATGGTTAAGAATAGATAAACAAACTTGTCTTGTCTGTCCGTCGGGTTTTGTTTATCAATTTTTGTCTGTATATCAATATTTTACGTGGACGCAAATTCGCCGTGTCCCAGCAAGAATTCCAGCGAATTCTGCATAAAATATGTAAAGTGTCCGGGCATTTAAGCTACAGTAGCTAAAATTATAAAACGAGTAAGGGAAGCAACGCGGTATAGCTTCAGACACTATTTAACGAAACCATAGATTATTAGGTTTCAACCCAATTTTTGTACGACAATGCTATAAGCGAATTATTTAAAAATCTAATTTGGATCAAACATATAGTGTTTTATCATTTGTTCATAAAGGAAAGATATAAACTACCGACTCCTTCACCAAACCGCAAGTAGTTTATGGAAACTGAAAGTAATCACCAATTAAAATCCATTTTGCGAATTTTATTTGAAACTTATGAACAATTTTAACCATTACTACATCAGCAATTATTCACACCGCAAATATTATAAACAATTAATGTCAATATAAACACCTGATAGATTTGATTCATAACTCGTACCATTTGTGTTCCACGACCGCTGCATAAATGGAGTTGTTACAAACGACACGCAAAGCTATAAAAAAGTACATTAACAATTTTAAAGGTGCACGTAAGAAAGTCATCATTTCCGATAACATTTCGCAGAAAAAACTCACTGAGAAACAAATGAATATCGATGAAGAGAATTATCTGTACGCAACGCCAAGGATACCCACCCCGGAATGTGTTGGAATATATAGACTTATATGTGATGATTGATTGTGATAATATTGTGAGCGACTTTTTTTCCAAATAAACTGACTAAATTATTTAATGAAGGAAAGATTTCAACATTTACAACATTGAAGGTAAACTAAGAAGATTTCACAAGTGTGTATATGTGTAGTCATTAAAATTATTTTCTTAAAGAACTAAAGTTATTTAATCCTACTTAATCATAGCTTAACCCGTTGTTACAAGCTAAGTTTAATTTTCCCAAATTAAAAAAAAAAGTTTATAATACGCAGTATTCTTAACCCATGTTACGGGCTAAGCGAGATTTCCCCGCATTTAAAAAACAGTTCAAATAACTCGGCAACCGTTCACTATTTTCAGGTGGCGATTTATGTATCTTTTACAGGGTGTTTCATAAATTTCTGGCAGAAATTCGAAAAAGAAAAATAATAAAAAAGTCCCTATAAAGATGTGTCCGGCAATGCTTCCTAAGTGAGGTACAGCCCTTAAATGGGGGTGGTCCCACACAATATTTTTGCTAATATCTCAGACGCAACTAATGATTCAAATTGTGTGTGTACTCGCTACTGGTGCCGAACTACCGTTTGTGATTATTTTCGTCTTGATAGCCAACCAGAGACGGTACCTACGGGTACTTTGTATTTTTGCAAATATTTTTTCCATCTGCACATTTAGCAAATGCTTTCGCAAATTGTTCGCAATCAAAAACTACACTGAAAAGGTACTCTTTGTTTTTTATCACTCAATGTAGGTTTTCGAGAAAAAAATTAAAAAGTATATTTTTAGGTATGATATAAAAAATACAAATCCCGTAAAAGGAAACAAACAAATCTTTATTTCAGTTCTGAATTAGCACATAGTAATTTCACAATAATTGTTCAAATTGCGTTTCCGTCCCTCAACCCCAACAGAACGTCGCAGTAATGATCTTCGAACACGTTAAAAAATTCCTGCGGTGCACAGTGGGATAAAATCCCAACAAACTGGCCAAAAACCAGAAAAATAATTTTTTTTTAATCGGATTCCAAGAATGCAGCTCATTACAGAACCCTTCCGGGAAGGATTCCGGGAACTAAAAGAACCAGGTATTGAAAACCAACCCAAACTTTCATACCAAACGAAGCAGTTGAGTGTGCAGAATCGTGCGCGCGACAATTAGTGAAAATACGTGAAACTTTGATTGTGTATTAAATGGTGAAAAAAAATTCGAATTTAATTTTGCAAAATGGCTGAGGCACAGAAAGGTATGTAGAATTTAAATTTCATTGTCTGTAAATAGATTGTTATTGTGTAGCAAGTATTTAAGAATAAAGTTTAAAATGAGATGTCATGGTTTGAACCAAATTAATAATAGAATTGAAAGTAGGAGATTACCACTACGATATCTTCAAATCTGTCAGTAGCTACAATTACACGGAAATCTTCTGTTACTCTTTGGCACACCCCGCTGAAGAAGCGTGGTGTGAGCCGTTCGCTGCGTCAAAGCAAGTAACGGGAACGGTCAAGACCGATTTGTGTCAGGGGCTGAAGGCCAACAGATGTTATGAAAGAGTAAAGAAAATAAAGTTAGAATTTGTGTAATTACTACCTTAGAGTTGGATGAGGAGCCGACGAGATCTTCTTATCTTGGACTCTAAGGTAGTAATCTGTTACTAATACTTAATAACATCTGTTGGCCTTCAGCCCCTGACACAAATCGGTCTTGACCGTTCCCGTTACTTGCTTTGACGCAGCGAACGGCTCACACCACGCTTCTTCGGCGGGGTGTGCCAAAGAGTAACAGAAGATTTCCGTGTAATTGTAACTACTGACAGATTTGAAGATATCGTAGTGGTAATATCCTACTTTCAATTCTAGTATTTAAGAATAATTCATAGCAAAAACTGCAACGTTTTGAACTCGAAGATTCAAGTTTATGGAAAGATACAAAAAAATGAGGGCAAATGAGTGCTCTAAATTTGCTCAAGTTTGCTTTATTAGACATTTATTGTTTGAGAAAATCAAGAATTGGCTGCTACTAGCTGCTACTTTCTCTTCAGTATAATTTTTTATCAAATCATTTATGAGATCGAGAAATTCTCTCATTTATATTTTATAATGCACAGACTAACTAACCGATAAATTTTATTTACTTAGGGTATACTTCACGATTGGTCCCATTTAAATTTGAAGAAAAAAGTACCACCCCTAAGGGAGAAAATAGGGGATGAAACTTTTTTTGGGCACGAATTTTTTTTAGTGCAGTTTTTGTTTTTGAAACAATTTCTTTGGAGCCATTTTTTTATTTTGATATATTAACTTTTTTTATTTCAGAGTCAAGTGACAAGATATTATCTCGAGGAGGGATCTTTTTTATTTATTAAAAGGTCGTTTTGGTGACAAAATAAGTGAAATATTTATTACCGTGGAAATAGAATTGAATAATAAATTGAAATACAATTTTGAGTTGAGTTGACAAAACTATTTTACGCATAACTGTGAGAGAAATGCACGGGAAGTGGCAGAAAGTTTCTCGCATAGAAAACAAATTCCTAAATAAATTTAAGGACTGGCTGGACAAGTATATCATCTTCACTGACGAATCGCTATCGGAACCTTCTCAACAATCGACCTCTGCGGCTAGCCGGAGTCGGCCTTCCATAGCCTTCTCCGAAGCGAGTGAGAGAACAAAACGCAGGACAGACATTCGAAAAGATACCAGCAGCGCAGAACTGGCATATGCAACGCGAATTAGTTTGAGAGCAGAGGGAAAACTGCTGCGACACAGGTTTTACATGACATCACTTATGGCAGTCCATCAAAACCTTCCAAATATAGAAAATCTCTAAAATTTGTCCCAGAACAACAACTTTCTGATGACGAGGCATTATCGATAATTATTGGATGTGGACTATCAAATTGTCAAGATATGAAAAGATTTTCTCAGGAAAATGTTCGCCATATTGGATCCGCCATTTTGTTTTTGGAAAAATAAAACTTAGAATCGTAATCAGTGCCCCAAAAAACCCTTCCATAGGAAATTTGGTGTGGATAGAATGAAACCTTCTATTTATGGCCAGTTTTTAGGGTTCCGTTGTTATCAACAACGAACCCTTATAGTTTCGATATGTCCGTCCGTCCATCCGTCCGCAGTTTAGCTCAGAGACTATTAGAAATATAAAGCTGTAATTTGGCATGGATATACAGATTAGTCACGCCGACAAAGTGGTAAAATAAAATCTTGAAAAAAATTTTTTTAGGGTACCTCCTTTACCCTAAAGGAGTGGTTACGTTTTTTTTTTTCTCGTCTACGCCATGGTGTAGGGCAGGGGTCTCCAAACTTTCCAGCCTTAGGGCCATATTGATTACTCCAGTAAGTTCCGAGGGCCAAAACCATATTATCATTTTTGCCGGTGGTAAAAAGTGAAATAGTTCACTGATGAAAAAAAAAAGTCCGAAAAAGTACGCAACGTTTAAAAAAGGCTGCAAATCGGACTAAAGTCCGCAAAACGGCAACACTGCATATTATTATTTTCCTATCATTATCTGTAATTTCTAGATTAGTCGTAGAGTACGAGCCATGAGGAGTAACGTGACACGACATCTGGTGGACACAAGCGGAAATAGGTAGTACCTTCTATCGCTAACAGATGGCGCTAATAGCACGTACAGAATAATCTCGTTGGTTCGAGAAAGTTCTGGTGTCTTCCACTCACTTCTAGATGGCAGTAATTGGAATATATAAGAAGGCTAGTGGCGCAACCACAAGTCAGTTCCTATGACACTGTTGTGAAATAAAATAGTGCGTACCTCCTTAAAACGTGTTTGTGCGTGTTTAAGTTTAAGACATCTTTGTAACAGTATTTTGATTTGAATTGTTGCTTTTGTGTGTGATTTAGTAGTATGGAAAAGAAGCGAAAAATTGATAGTGAATGCAGAAAATTCAAAGATCAGTGGAACATTCAGTATTTCGTAATTGAGTCCAGTAACAAGGCGCTATGTTTGATTTGCAATGAAAGCATAGCCGTTCTCAAGGAATATAACATTAAACGTCATTATGAAACAAAACATTTTCAAAATTACTCAAAATAGACAGGAAGTTTGCGGACAGAAAAATTCGAAGCTATGAAGCGCGGATTGAAATCGCAGCAATCTTCATTTACAAAACTCAAAACTGAACAAGAGGCTGCAACTCGTGCCAGCTTTCGTGTGGCTCTTGAAATTGCAAGACGTGGAAAACCATTCACCGATGGAGAAATGATCAAAGAATGCATAATTGCAGAAGCCGAAGAAATGTGCCCTGAAAAGGTAAATTTATTAAAAACTGTCAGTATGTCAGCAAACACTGTGGCTCGAAGGGTAGAAAACATCGCTGAAAATATATCCTCTCAACTGTTCGACAAAAATGGACATGTTGACTGGTTTTCTTTGGACTTGGATGAGCCAACGGATGTGTCAGATACTGTTCAGGTGTTGATTTATATTCGAGGAGTAGATAAAAGCTATGAAATGCATGAAGAACTTCTTGATATGTATAGTATTCATGGCACAACTACTGCTACATATTTTTAAAGGAGTTGAAATGGCCATTAATCAAAAGAACCTTCGATGGAAAAACTTGAAATGTATTACAACTGATGGAGGCAAAAACATGAGTGGGAAAGATAAAGGAGTGGTCGCTCTTGTGTCAAAGGCTGTAGAAAATGACGGTGGTTCAAAACCATTAGCTATTAGTATGCTAGCTCTCCGCGGGCCGGACAAAATCTGTCCGCGGGCCGGATGTGGCCCTCGGGCCGTAGTTTGGAGACCCCTGGTGTAGGGTATCGTTGGATAGGTCTAAGCAAATTTTTGTTAGAGTCAAATGTCCCCCTAAAAAAACCCCACTCCCAGCTAAATGGCTGTTTCTGGATATGTGAAAAAATTCACATTCATTCATAGTAGCATATATAACGAATTTAAAAGGAAAAGTATCACGGATAAGTAGGCTTAATTAGTTTACGAGTAATAGTCAACCAACATATAAAATGTAACAAATCGAGCGGCAGCCGCGTCATTTAAACAATATATTATTGGTTATGTTGAACGTCAAACTCGACAACATCAATGTCAGCTGATTAAGTTGGTTATGAAATTTTTTAGACATTTGAGTCTTAAGTGATGTAAGAATGGCATCTACGGAACCCTACATTGCGCATGGCCCGACACACACTTAGCCGTTTTATTTGAGATTTCATCCCACTGTGCGACGTGCCCATTTAAAACAATGTAATCATAATTTGACAGGCGATGTCGCACGACGTCGCGTAGCTGAGTGTCGCGCATATGGTAATCGACCTTAATTAATTCCCATAGATCGGTCGTGCGCACCGAATTAAAAATCTCGTAGAATAAGTGGTATGATTTGAGTCGCAGCGAAAGAAGCATGTTCAGCCTGGCGACAGTTTTTGCAGGTTTTTGTCTCGGTCGGCATGCGACCAAGCTCAACTCTTCAGGGATTCTGCTCATTCAAAAGATCTGCGTTGCAAGGGGTCTCCTCCGAATATACTTCTTGTCTTTCCTCCTATAAATCCGTTGGCGACAGGAGGATCGTTTCGACAGGGCAGGAAACGAAGACATTTTGCACCTAGAAGGTAAGTGGCAAACCCCCCAATTTTCTCTCCCATATTTGAATTTGTCAATGCTAAATACTCACTGGCATTTTCAGTCGCAGTATCTATATCTAAACATAAAGGTCTGTGAAACCATTGGCAAGTTTATATGCTTTGAAATTAAAGTAATTACTCTTAACAAAAAAAATTGGTCTAGTAACACCCTGGAAACATGGTAGATATTTGTTTGACACTAAGTCATTAAACGAACCTGGGAAGAATACGTGACAAACCTGTTTGCAGTGGAACGAGAGAATTCAATTGAGGAAGATAGACAGGCTGATCATTTAGGCATTCTTAAATGGGAAGTGGAATATGCGATTAAGACAGCAAAAAACAACAAAGCTGTAGGACCCGACAACATTCCGATAGAAATGTGGAAAACATTGGATGAGAGAAACTTGACCAGCCTTTCAGAATTTCTAAATAGAATATATGAAACAGGTGAAATTCCAAGAGAGTGGCTTAAATCAGTGTTTATTCCGCTACCTAAAAAAACAACCCTAAGTCATGTGACGAATATAGGATGATCAGCCTGATGAGCCACACGTTGAAAATTCTCTTAAAAATTATCCAACAGAGAATATACCGTAAATGTGAAGAACAATTGGATGGGATGGAGTTTGGTTTCAGAGAGGGATTAGGAATTAGAGAAGCTCTGTTCGCTCTAAAAGTAATGCTACAAAAGTGTAGAGAGTACAATAAAAATGTATTCGTCTGTTTTATCGACTTTCAAAAGGCCTTCGATAGAGTCCAACACGACAAGCTTATCGAGAACCTAAACAGTATTAATCTGGATCAAAGCGACATACGATTAATAAAAAAGTAATACCAGATCCAGATGGAGAAATCAAGATCAGGATAGAAATGGCTCGAAAGACATTTATTGCATACTCTTGAATGTTCACAAATAGAAGTTTGTGCCTGCAAATTAGATTACGGTTCATGGAGTGTTATGTGTGGTCAGTGTTACGGTACGGGGTCGAAACCTGGACCTTAATATCCTAAACTTAAAAAAAAATTGAAGCTTTCAAGATGTGGACATATAGGCGCATGCTAAAGATACCCTGGACACATAGAATAACGAACAAAGAAGTACTAAGGCGCATCGGACATGAAAGGAAACTATTAAAAATTATCAAGATACGTAAAACAGCATACATAGGTGATATTCTGTGCAACGACAAATATATACTGCTACAAACCATAATGCAGGAAGAATAGAGGGGAAGAAGGGAATAGAAAGAAAGAAAAAATCCTGGCTCCATAATATAAGAGAGTGGACAGGAATGAATGTTGAAGAACTGTTCCATGTGGCAAGAGGCAGAGACGCATTCAGAAAGGTGGTCGCCAACCTTCAATGAGAAGACGGCATCAGAAGAAGAAGGCTAAGTCATTGAGAAAAACATGACCACCCGAATCTAAAGAAATCAAATCTATATTAAAATCACCAACTGTACAATGATTTTTTTATTACTCATGCGAGATGTACTATTTTGGCGCCCGTTTTTTAGTGCGACAAATGGCTGTTTGGCAATTCAATTATTTGCATTAGAAGTATAATTTGCATACGACAAGTATACTTGTCGCACGCAAATTATGGCGCATGCGAATTTTCAATAAAAATCGAATAGGTAACTAAAAAAAAAACCACAGTGAAAATCAATATTAAAAAAGTGACGTGAAAGTGACAAAAAATTTTTCATTAAGAAATTGAAATTAAATAAAAAGTTTTAGAATGAGTGTACATTCTATGGTGATACCAGAGACTGATTAGGGTTTCTGTGACGAATCCACACCACCGGAGATAATTGGAAAAAGCAAAATCTTCTTTGGCCTCCATTCGCTTCTCTCGAGATTCTCAAAGTAGTGTTATCCTTTATTTTTTATATTATCAATAATAGTATCGTAAATAATTTTTTTTCTAATATACATTACAACTCCATCAGATCGATTTATTTTACTTCCATTATAAAATCTTTCATACTCATTAAGGGTCCATTATCCATTAATCACCTGAGGCTCGAATGGGTCCATAAGGGTCCATTATCCATTAATCACCTGAGGCTCGAATGGGGGGGAGAGGGTTTGAGAGAACAGTTAAATATATACTAACTGGAATGAGTGCTACCTCTTGGCTTGTGTCATCACAAATGTGTCTCTCGTATCGCGAAAACTAAATCAGTATGTCTACAGATAATCTGAATGTCTCAATTATGTAACCATTTTCTCCTTTAGAAATAAAATAATATGCTCTGTTTATAATATGCTCACCGATTGAACGATCTCACTCTCTTTCTTGATACAACTCAATACAACTAGCTTTTCGCTCTGACTGTATCACATCCTCCCCACTCTCGACTACACGGTTGACTAGACAAGGATAAAGGGACCTCTCTCTCGGTCTGCACAAGCCAAGAGGCCAGCATTCGGCCAGAGGCTCGTTCCAGTTAGTATATTTCAGTGGTGAAGAATCACGAAATAACACAAGGGGGAGGGGGATGTAGTGAGGTTTATTTTTTCGTTGAACGCGCGATTTTTAAACCGAAGAGCGGCGTGCGACTTTTACCAAAATATACATGTGATTTTGGGTAGGGGGTGGGGCTTAACCTAAAACCTCACCATGTATCACCGGGGGGGAGTGGAGGCCCAGAAAGTTACAACCCCTAAGACAAAAATACCTATAGTAATCTAGATTCCAACTTTCACTACATACGATTACAAGAGGATTATAAGTAAGACTTGCAATAAACAACTGTAATTTAAAAAAAAATGCATTTAAGCTTCTAGGTGCAGTATTAATTTACTATTTTTGTTACAAATATAGTTTAGCGCCTGCACCTCAGAAAAAGCTTGTTCAGTGTGTGTAATTTCAGCAAAGTCAAGATCTTGATCCATATTCAAATACCTGAGATATTTTAGTTGACTTAAATGTATTTATAATATAATATTGTGTTAGTTAGGAAGCGTTTCCGGGCACATCTTTATATGGACTTTTTATCTTATTTTGAGAACAAACCCTAGAATTTCTGCTGGACATTTATAAAACACCCTGTATAATGATGTAATTTTTGCTTTAAACTTCACAACTCATACACAAATGCTTCTTCTTCACACACTTGTATCATAAACAACAGTTCTTTTTATTATTATTACTATTGTAATCAAAATTTCTTCTACCCTTTTGGGAGTAGAATTTCGGTTATTTTTATTTCATTTTAAAATTGTATCATTCTTATTGGAACACCGTATAAATAGGTGCATATTATAATTGGGTTTTTATGACAAATATAATAATTAATTTGAATCTTCTCATTTATATTCATTTTACTGTGTGTTGTATGTAGTTATAACAGTGCCAAAGATGATTAACAACAGTTACACCTGTTAAAAAGTCTGCAACCCTAAGTTTTAATGAAAACAGTATTCTACATTTTTTTTACCAGTGATCATAATTTTAATGTTATTTACCTTTGCATTCCATAAAAATTTGCACCAGAATATCCGAGCAATAAAGCATGTTTCTTGCGTTTTATCCTTTCGAAAGGTTCAGTTCTCTCTCGTTTTGCATCTAGGGCTGTACCATGATCAGATCTCCGTTCCTCCCATTTCCTCTTCTTCGTTCTCCCATCGTATCTGGGTTTCCTAATGGACCCTGTAGTCTCACTCATAACTTTCAAAATACTTAAGTTATGTGAATTATCTGGAAAGATAATAATAATTTGGTTTGTTTAGGTTAGTTGGGGGATGAGATTGATGAACTTTTTTGAATGTGAATTAATATAGGTTGCAGTTTTTGGAGATTTCGCAGGATAAACATAACCACGTTTAGTTTTATATGTTACACGGTAATAATTTCTAGGTTGGAGACATTGAAGTGAAGTTGAAACGTTGTTTTAATAATTGTAGGGTAAACACTAAAGTAACTAAAAATATTGTAGTGGAAAGACATAGGCGTTGCAAAAAATAATTTAATTTGGTTAATCTGAGATATGGGGCATCATATATTTATATAGGCAACCCAATGTACGCATTGTGGGGATACAAGATGTGGGGATGCAAAACACATAGGGGTAGGGAAAATATGTTTGAAGGGGGTATATAATAATCGTTTAAACTATTGAATTTTTTTACTTATTTCGGATCGAGAGGTCGTGCTGCCGCACGATATATGGTCTTGATTTATCTGCTCCTAATATAACCTAATCCAACCATCCATTTTGTTCAAATCTGTAGCTGCGGTGGCGTTTTTTACGCGCCACTGGAGGTTTTATGTCAATTTCCGCTAGTTGATGTGATAATGCCCCATATATCAGATTAACCAACAATTTGAATACATTTTTGAAGAGTCTGCTTTATAACTACAAATTGTAATATTTGGTAAATTGTAAAAATAGCACTCCTTGCGTGGCAGCTTCAGAAGAAGAAGAGCTTCAGAAACTAGCGCATGCGCAATAAGTCTTTAAAGCAGTGGCAGTGAAACAGTTAAATAGACCTTTTCATAGTTGAAATTTGTTTGTGCACTTGTATCAATTTCCGCCAAGTTTTGCCCGAACTTTTTGACGTATAAACCTATTATTTGCCCGAAACTTTCATATTCCCGCCTTTCAAACTTGGCGGATGCGCATGCGCTTAACTAACCATAAAAAGGTCTATTTGTTGTCTCCTACTAAGAGTAACGCATGGATACTGAAATTATATTGAAAATTTCAATTGTTTTTTAAGAAATAGTGTAAAGTTGATCTGTATATAACTATAAAGTGTAATATTTTTTCTTATTTCGTAACAAGAAGTCGCGCTTCCGCGCGATATGTGGTGTAGATTTATCTGATCCGTTCTAAGTAGTATGTCCTATCTAATATGTCCTATCTAATCCTTATTTTGAAAGGAGTTAAGGTAAAGTGACCATATTTTCATTGAGACAAAGCGGGACAAATGGGATGAAATGAGAATTAATATTTAGTTAGTTCTGCTTACAGACCAATAATTCAAAAAATATATTTTATCTACTCACACACCAAAATGAACACATTCATAAATACATTATTGTATGTGAAGGATGCCATTATTATAATCGTGTGTAAAAGTATCCAACTCGTGCGTAAAAGTCCAAAGTAAATCAAATGGAGTTTCATTATTAAACGATTTCTGTTTGTTGTTACTATGGCAACAACTTGCGTAAACAAAAAACATCGACGTAGTAAAAAGAAATTTTCGGACATTTATTATAATTGAATTAATTTTTCTTATTGTGAATCAAGAAGTCTCGATTTTATATGTTACAGTACATTTAAAATAAGAAATGCAGATATTTTCAAAAAAGGGGGACATTTTTTAAAATCGGCGGGACGCGGGACTGTCCTCCATAAAGCGGGACTGTCCCGCCAAAATCGGGACGTGTTGTCACTTAAGTTAAGGTCGATTCCCATATACGCGACACTCAACTACGCGACGTCGTGCGACATCGACTGTCAATTAATGATTACATTGTTTTAAATGAACGCGTGCTTGTCGCGTAGCCATAGTGAGAACCCATGCCCATTTAAAACTCAGTGTCGCTAGTGGCTCAGTGTCGCGTATTTGAGAATCGGCCTTTATTCTCGTTCAGTGCGAAACTGTTTATCCGCTACTGTATGTTTTGAGTTAGTTAAATTTGTCTGTCTCTCCTACTGATCCAAAATCTCAACAGTCGTTTTGTAATTTCCGATTGTTTTTAAAATCATAGGATGCGCTTGTCGGGTTATTGTTATCTTCCACCTGAAATTTTTTCAGCCACTGGTTCGTTTATATTTTTACTGTCAAAAAATTGTTTGGCAGTGGCGCTGTAGTCTAGGGAGTGCTATTATTGTAGTGATCCTAATATTTTTCTTATTTCGGATCGAGGTCACGCTATCGCGCAACATGTGGTCTGAATTTATCTGCTCTAATATAACCTAATCTAATTCTTATTTTGAAAGGCGTACGCGTTCAGTGCCAAACTGTGTACCCGCCACTGTTTGTTTTAAGTTATAGTCCATTTTTTTAAGAATACAGTAACTAGAAACCTGATTTAAAATATGACAAATGTTCAATCTAGTTACAAAATTTGGCGCTAAATTCAAATATAGTTACTTGAATGTAAAATTGGAAATGTATTAATGGTTTCATTGATTATCTTATTATTATTGATTAAATAACCAAATTGCAACAATAGTAATAAAATACAAACATATAATTGGAGAAAAACGCAAGAAATCTAAATGATAGAAACAGATCATATGATAATTGTGAATTGACACGGCAGCCATTGACAACTAACAGCTGCAAATGTATCTGAAAAGAAAGAGAGAAAAGAGGTTGAGATGGAGACGTAAATATCGTCGGTGTGAACTTCTCCTTGATTTAATGCAATCAAAGAACAAGGTCAAATAAGCCCTATCTTCCCTGTACTGCATTCTTAAAAAAATGGACTATAGTTTAATTTGTCTGTTTCTCACACTGATCCAAAATCTCAACAGTCGTTTTGAAATTTCCGGTCGTTTTGTAATATCCGATTGTTTTGAAAATAATAGCATGCGCATTTTCGGGTTATTGTCATCTTCCCATGGATCTATAAATACTATATTATTCATTCGTCAATGCATCTTCTGGTTTTTTTCTGGTTAGTCAACATTTTCAATGTCAAAAAATTTTTGGGGCGCTGTAGTCTAGGTAGTGCTATTATTGTAGTGATCCTAATATTGTCCTAAATGTCTGCGCAGTCTTAAGACGGAATGAAAACGTTGCAATTTGTAGAGCGTCTACACGGGTCTAGCACGGTACAAATATATCTGTATATTTCGCTCAGTTTTAGTGAAAGCGTACTATTCGAAAGAGGTACTATTCTGGTCATTCTTCAATAAAATGAATCGGAAAACGGAGCTACCGTCTACATGCGCCGGTTTTTCAGTTATGGATATCTATGCTCTTTAGCTCAGTTATCGCTGCAGCGAACCGCCTCCGCGCAGTTTTCCTATCTACACGCAACGTTGTGAACTGCACAGACAAAAGGTTGTGCAAAACAGAGCGTCTGGACCGGCCTTTACCCTTATTTTGAAAAGCCTAATTCCTTCAGGGCCAAATTGTTTACCCCGCCACTGTATGTTTTAAGTTTTTAAAATTCAATTTGTACCATGGAGGCGCCACCAGTTACCGACCTGTCTGAACTACTGATCCCAAGTTAAAATACGAATTTATCGAAAATTAATTCAAAAACTATTTTGGTTTCAATTAAATTTATTTGAAAACAATGTAGAACTAAATCATTTTAATTATTTCAACTATTTTAAACTTTTCTGTTGAATTTCTTGTAGAAATTTTGTTCTGTAACTAACTTCAGTTTAGAATGACGTAACTAACTTCAGTGAGCGAAGAAAACCGATGAAAGTTAGGTTAAGTTTCAATAAATTAGAAAAATATATTTAAACGAAATGGCTAATGTTTTAAATACTTTGCTGAGAAATTCAGCCTTGTGTCCAGTCAAATATGCAGTGAAACCGGCAACATTCCTCCATGTATTTAAAACACAAGGTAAAAATATTTTACATAACCCTAAAACATGCAAGATTAGTTAAAATCATTTACAAATAATGGTTAGACTGTATTAGATTGATTAGCCTTAATTTAGATTGATTTATTAGAACAAGATTTCTGTAAATGTTGCTAAGATATTAAAAAATATATCTGTTAGCTTTATAAATGTTATATCTGCATTAACAAGAAGGATGAGGGTAATCTCGCCCCAGCTCGTACTGTCCGCAGTGACTTCTTCCAAGTGACTGTGGACTACGAACTGGCGCAAGATTGTAGAGGAGCCCGAAGCCCATTTAGGGCTGTAGTGCTAAAGGAAGAAAAATCTGCATTAACGATATCAGCGATGTCCTGCTTTTTCATTTCTTTGCTTTTCAGTTGGATTATTATATATCATCATATTCACAGTAACACAGTAATGGTATCGTTTGAAATTTCTGTGTAAAAAAAATTAGTAAAAAGTGTCCATTAAATATAAATTAGTTAAAAACGTGCGATGGAATAGTGTTGTTAGTGTGACTGTACAAATCTGCACCAGTAATAGAGTCTTTATACTAGAACTTACGGATTAAATTTGAGCAAATTTTGACATTTAAGAACTGCCAAAATTTCATAGATACTGTGATGGGTGGGGAAGTTTCAAAATTTCTGTTTCGGAGAAAAATTTCTGCGATTTCCGCGAACGCCATGGATAAATTCAATATCAAAATACTGGCAATACAGGAAACACGATTCTCAGATGAGAACCACTTTGACTCGGAAAACTACAGAATATACAAAGGGAAGCCAGCCATAATAATTAGTTAAACGTTGAACGTTTTTTTAACATTTTTGGGATAAACATTGTTTTTTTTTTTGGATTGAATAATTTTTAAAGGAGGGAGAGGAGTAACACCTCACTAATAAACCTAGGTCCATCTGGCTCCAGATGGTAGCACCGGATGGTAGGGTTACAGGTGAAAATTCAGACACGTCTGTGTGGGAACTACTGGTACTCTGGTCAGCGTCTGTTGGCTATGTGAGCTTGGCTGCTATTGAACCTTCTGGAACTCAAAACTCCAGTCAAAATTTTGTGAGATCCATTTGGATTTCACCTCCAAAACATCAACACAAACCATTAATCATGTCAGAACAACGGGGAATAATCCACTACCCTGGGCCCCAGTCCAAAAGGCTGGGTAATAGACCTGATTGGATTCCAGGGGATCAGGCATGTCATGAAGAGAAGAATCGGAGCCTCTCAAAAACACTCAAGACTTAGAGAATATTTTACATGAGAACACTCAACACGAACACAACAGTACTGAAAGTAGGTAAATTGAAAAAACTGACGAACGCCATGGATAAATTCAATATCAAAATACTGGCAATACAGGAAACACGATTCTCAGATGAGAACCACTTTGACTCGGAAAACTACAGAATATACAAAGGGAAGCCAGCCATAACCATTTCAAAAAGAAACCTCAAACTCTTCGGAACAGGATTTGTAGTACACAAATCGATACTGGACTCTGTAATGGATTTCACCTCAAAATCAGAAAAAATATCCACACTTACGATTCAATCTGTGAACAAAGCTTATGCACTGATCAACGCACATGCCCCCACGAATAACTACAACAAGAAAAACCCGCAGATGATAGAAGAATTCTGGGAAGATCTGGAAGAAACCACGAACAAAATCCCCACGAAGCAGGTAAAAGTGTTACTAGGAGATTTTAATGCCCAATTAGGCAGGGAAGGAAAATTCAGAGACACAACAGGAAAACACACTGCCCTCAAGAGAACAAATAGGAATGGAGAGAACTTAATAAACTTCTGCAGGAATTTCGACCTCAAAATCATGTCAACGCAATTCCAGAAACCAACCATACACCCTGAAATGCTGTCAATGTCTCAGCATGCATACACAAAGGGGAAATCCGTGGAAACAGCACTCCACGCCTTGGTAAACCAGATAGAGAGCTCGATGAGGCATAAGGAGTTCACGATGGTTGTCTTCCTCGATATAGAAGGGGCATTTAACAACGTGAAGCCTGAAGCCATAGAATCAGCCTTAACTGGACTAGCTATGGACAACGCTCTATGTCACCTGATCGGAAAAATGCTCCGTGAAAGGAACATTAGGGCCACAATGGGAGAATCCCACATAAGAAGGAAGGTGAGTAGGGGAACCCCACAAGGAGGCGTCCTCTCACCATTGCTTTGGAACATCACGCTAAATGAGCTGCTCCTCCAACTTAGCAATTCCGGCTGCAGGGTCGTCGCCTATGCGGATGACGTAGCAATAGCGGCCTCAGGGAAACACCTCAATACAATGTCGCAACTTGTTGAAGGGGCCCTATCGAAACTAGCGCAATGGTGCAAAAGGTGTGGCGTAGATGTCAACCCGGCGAAAACCGAGCTAGTCGTTTTCACAAGGAAACACAACATCCCAGAATTCAGGCTCCCAATGCTAAAGGGCACTGAACTGACGATCAAGGAGAGCGCCAAGTACTTAGGTCTCATACTAGACCGAAAGTTATCTTGGAAGCTCAACATAAACGAAGGAGTAAAGAAAGCAACGGTGGCGCTGTACTCTTGCAAGAGAGCGGTGGGGAAATCTTGGGGCCTCAACACCAAGATTACCTTCTGGCTATACAGAGCCGTAGTTACACCAGTACTCTACTACGGCGTTTTCATATGGTGGCCGGCACTTAATAAAAGAGTCCATCAAATGGCGCTTACAAAAGTGCAGAGAATGGCGGCGCTCATGATAACGGGAGCCATGAGAACGACGCCTACTAAAGCCTTGGAGACAATCCTGGACATAGCCCCGGTCGATTTAATGGGTAAGCAACTTGCCATTACCACAGCACTTAGACTAAAGTCAGTGCGAATGTTGACATCGGACTATCGTGGACACGCCGGAATAATCAATGAATTTAAAGGGGTGCCCAAAAACATAGACCGATGTCTATCAACACCTGCTTTTGGCAACAACTTCTCATACCACATACGCTCTAAAGAGGAGTGGATGGAAAAGAAAGAGGTACCAGCAGGACACACGCAGGTCTTTACAGACGGCTCACGGAGGGAGGACAAAGTGGGCAGCGGAGTTTTCTCCAACGACCTCAACCTCAGAATTAGCTTACGCCTGCCAGACTACCGCAGCGTTCTACAGGCGGAGGTAACCGCCATAAAAGGGGCAGCAGAATGGCTGATGGTAAATGGGGACCCTGGTGAACAGATCCACATTTACACCGATAGCCAAGCTGCTCTCCGGGCAGTTACTAGCGTGTACACCAACTCAGCAGTGGTCTCTGGCTGTCGGAAAAAGCTGAATGAGCTCGCAGCACACACAGACGTGAGACTCACGTGGGTACCAAGCCACAGCGGGATCCCAGGTAACGCAAAAGCGGATGAGCTTGCAAAGAACGGCACAAGCCTGCACTCAACCAAAGTATTACAGGATATTGGTATTCCATTTGCCTCGTGCAAGGAGACCATAGACGAAATAACCTCGAACCTAGCGGAGCGAAGGTGGAGGGATGAAGACACCTGCAAGGTAACCAGGCAAATATGGCCTCACCGAAACAGGAAAAGAAGCACCAACATCGTCTCTCTAAAAAGAAACGATATCAGACTGGCAGTGGGAGTCATCACGGGACACTGTCCCATTGGCAAGCACGCTGAGAGACTGGGCATAGCGAAGCGGGACTACTGCAGAGGCTGCCTGGACGAGGAGGAAGAGGAGAGTGTTCAGCATTACCTATGCCAATGCCCCTCTCTGACCGCAACACGATTGCTCTTCTTAGGCCGACCTTTCTTGGATGATCTCTCTGACCTCGCATCACTAGATTGGATGCGAGGATTGCGCAATTACATCATTAGATTGCGCAGACTCTCATGAGGTTCAGCCACGGCTCGAAATGGTTTGACAAAATCCCCTGAGGAGGGTTGTACTGCAAGTACCGTGGTAACACAACGGGCGCATCTGAGGCCTATGTGAGCATTAGCTGCCAGTTAAACCTAACCTAACCTAATTCCAGAAACCACACAACAAACTACGGACTTGGAAATCTCCCAACAACGCCCTAGGAGAATTTCAGATTGACCACATAGCGACATCCAAGAAAAACACCAGAGAAATTATTAATGTTAGGACAAGGAAAGGATTTTTCGAATCTGATCATCATCTCCTACAAATCAAAGTGAAATTTATACCCTACAGACAAATCAAGAGAACCAACAGAACTTTCAGAACAGACCCAGAGTACCTACAATTAAACAAGAAAGAACTTATAGAAAAAAATTAATAAAATTGAGAGTAACAATTGGACAGAACTGTCAGGAAAAATTAAAGAATTGTTGCAATTGGGGCAACCACCGAGAAAAGAAAACAAAGATGGTGGAACATTGCATGCGACAGAGCTATAGAAGACAGAAGACAAGCCTGGAAAAAATTTAAGAGCCACAGAACACCCGAAAAATGGGAAGAATTTAACAAGATACAGAAGGCCTCCTCCAAAATAATCCGCAGAGAAAAAAGAGGTTATGAAAACAACAAGTTGAAGGAGATAGAAGAGGACTTTAACAAAAACAACACACGAAATTTTTACAGAATATTCAGGGACAATATGACAGGATATCAACCACCGAGCTTATGCTTCAAGAGGCAAGACGGATCATTGGAGACAAACCCTAAAAAGAACTGTGAAATATTAGCAAAATACTTTGACACACTACTCAACTGTGAAAAACCAACACAGAAACTACAGTTCGAAAAGCTAGAACCTAACCTGGATTCCAAACCACTGAAAAATAACAGAGCACCTGGAGAAGATGGACTGATTTCGGAAATCTGGAAGCTAGACCATGAAAACATTACACCTAAAATACACAGAATCATCAAAAACATCTTGGAAACTGGAAAAATACCAGAAGAATGGAAGTTAGCCCTAATACACCCCCTCCTCAAGAAAGGAGACAAAACGGACCCTAATAACTACCGAGGAATATCATTACTACCTGTGACGTACAAAATTCTGTCCAAATCCCTGTTAAATCGGCTTGAACCTCAGATAGACCCACAGATAGGAGAATACCAAGGAGGGTTCAGGAAATGAAGATCAGACAGTGAACAGATCTGGTGTTTGAGAACTATACTAACAACTAGAAAGACCAGGAACACCACAGTAATATTCTTTGACTTCAAGAAGGCTTACGACTCCATAGATAGAAAAACACTCTTCAACACATTGGAAGAAATGAAGGTGGACAAAAAGACCAGAAATCTAATTCAAGAGACACTAACAAATACCACATCAAAATTTAAGTTCATGGGAGAGGTCTCCAAACCATTTGCAATCAAGACAGGAGTGAGACAGGGAGATGGCCTCTCACCCATTCTATTCAATTTAGTTTTAGAAAAAATAAGCAGGACCTGGGAAAAAGGAGTCAGTGGGGTAAAGATGGGGAGACACAAGGATAGAATCGTCAACATAAAATGTTTGGCATTCGCTGATGATATAGCCATCATAACAAATAGTAGAAAAGAAGCCAAAGTAGCTCTAGAGACACACAAATCTCCTACGAAAAAACACAGTACAAGGACACAAAATCCACAGACAGACACCCACTGATAACTAAGTATGGAGAGACAAGACAAGTAGACAGTTTCAAATACCTGGGAGAGATTATACAGAAAACAGGACTGAACACAAGAAAGGATCAAAAAACTACAACAAGCATACAGACTTACATGGAACCACTACAACAAAAGGAGTATCTCTATCAATGCTAAATTAAGACGCTACAATTCAGTAGTTCTACCAGAGGCCTTGTATGCCTCAGAAACAACGGTAATCAAGGGACAAATGAAAATCAAGGATTTAGAAAAACAAGAGAGGAAAATACTAAGAAAGATGTATGGGCCAGTTCAGAAAGAGGGGTTCTGGATAAAGAGACCAACAAAAGAACTGTATGAACATTTAGAGACGATTGCAAACAACATCAGGAAAAGAAGGGCAAAATTCTATGGACACATATATAGGATGAATGAAAACAGACTGACCAAGAAAATTTGTAACATAGTGATGACTAATACAGTGAAAACCAACAGGGTAAAGGAAACCTTGGAAGACCTCAAGGAACTCAACATCTCCACAGACGACATGACCGACAGGAAAATATACAGAGAAAAAATCAGAAAACAGAAGTTTGAACAAACTCCCAAAGAGAAGAAAACAGGAAAGAAGTGGACAGAAGAGATGAAGAAGAAACACAGTGAATATATGAGAGGTTTCTGAGCAGAAGGAAGAAGGCAGAAAAAATTACATGTTATTTGATTGTGATTTAGCGCTCTCCTTAAAGGGGAATTATCGATAATAATAGATATATATATATATATATATATATATATATATATATATATATATAATTCGTGTTTTATATATATATATATATATATATATATATATATAAAACACAATCAAATAACATGTAATTTTTTCTGCCTTCTTCCTTCTGCCCAGAAACCTCTCATATATTCACTGTGTTTCTTCACATCTTGTCATCGAAGGGAAGTGACAAATCCGTCATACTAAGCGGACGTCATACAAAGCATAGTCTTAGAAAATAAGAAACTTCCTATTTTTCTTAGTTATTTTGTCTAATAGATAGAAAAAAGACAAATTGTATATTTGTATTAACAAAAAAAGAAAAAGAAACATGAATTGATACAAAATAAACATATTTTATTTATTTATTTATTTATAATTTCTGGTATTACATTTCTATAGGTAGAATTGGTGAAACCAACCTACGTTATAGATAATTATACAAACTTAAAACAAATGGAGTGCAGCCTGAATATATAAATATATTCAGCCTTTCCGGAGGTCTATAACAATTATTGAGTCTTTTTAGGACTACCAAAACAAATCCCATGTAAGATTTGTATTGGTAGTCCTAAAAACACTCAATAATTGTTATAGAGCTCCGGAAAGTCCGAATATATTCAGGCTGTGTTCCGTTTGTTTTAAGTTTGTATTTCTATAGAGGTGTGAGAACACCTGCACATAGAACCAGTACAAAATATATAATTAAATTACATTCTTAGTCTAAGATGAAGATTAACAATAAATACAAAGTTACAAAAATTACAGAATTACAAAGTAATACAGTGGTACAGTGCCATGCAAATAGATATGTATGTATCACCTTATTACATACATATGTGCCCATAATTATGAAAGTGGTCTAAGTCAAAATTAAAAAAACTAAATTTATTCAATGTAATTTTTAAGATATCGTCAAAAATGAACCTTTAAGTAGTGGTTGTAATTTCAACAATATATGGAATTCATTTAGTGTTAATGATATGGTGTGAAATAATTGTTAACTATTATTTTTTAATTTTGACTTAGACCACTTTCATAATTATAAGCACATATGTGTATACATAACAATAATAGGCAAACAATAACAATAATAGGCAAACAGCAAACTGATTTTGATTCAGTAGTCCATGAACTGGAAGAACGCAGAAAAAGATCCAACAATATAATGATGTACAACGTTCCCGAGTCCAATGCAGTTACAACAAAAGGCAAAATTGATGATGACAATTCCAAAGTCAATGATATATTGCATGCCTTAGATCCACAACTACACATCAAAAAAGTCTTTCGTGTTGGCAAAAACAATAATACCTCCCGACCTGTAAAAGTTGTTCTTGACAGTAGTGATGATGCTTTATTCGTCCTGAGAAATAAAAATAAAATAAACCTTCCAGAAATTAGTCAGCTCTGATTTAACTCTTAATCAGAGGAACCATCTCAGAAATCTTCGCCAACAACTTAACGATAGGACTGAGAAAGGAGAAAACAATCTAACCATTCGATACATACAGGGAATGCCGAAAATTGTCTCTAACACTTCTCAAAGAAAAAACTAAATTCTACGGGCAGCCCCCAGATTGAACAGAACATATTGCGCGTATACTATCAAAATGTTAGAGGTATTAGAACTAAAATTACGACATTAGAACTTAATGCAGCTATCAGTGACTATGATGTTATTGTTTTCACTGAGACTTGGCTCTACGAAAATATTCATGATGAGGAACTTGGTTTGTCGCAATATGATTTATACAGGAAAGATCGGTCAATACTAACAAGTCAAAAATCCAGAGGCGGAGGCGTTCTTGTAGCGGTGAAGAAGCATTATTCCAGTAATGTCATAACTATCAACGTGAATAACGTGGAACAAATATTTGTCAAGGTATCTACTTACGGTGAAGATCTAATTATTGGTGGGATCTATCTGCCACCCAGCTCTCGTCAGGAGTTATATGAAGATCATTGTGCAACTGTAGATAGTGTGATAGAGAGATTTTCCGAAACAAAACTGCTTCTGTATGGTGACTATAACTTACCAAATGTTGAATGGTATAATGACGAATTGGGCGTATCTGCTATATATAATAATAATAATGCAGCTCAAATGCTTGTTGAATCTCTAGCATTTCATAATCTCTTTCAATCAAATTCCATTAAAAATTGTTTTGGTGTTATGCTAGACTTGATATTCACGAAAGATAAAGACATTATCACTGTAGAAATTGCTGTTGACTGTTTGCTGCCTTGTGATCCATATCATCCAGCCACAGTCTCATCAATTACCTTGAACAAAGATTTCAACGATCTGAAATTTGAACTCTTATTTCAACTTCAAAAGAGGAGATTACATTGGACTAAACTTCTACTTGTCCACTGTAGACTGGGACAATCAGCTAGGCAGTATAACAGACGTCAATATACAAGAAAATAGTCAATGTAGATATCAAATATAGTCAATGCTACAGAAATTTTCTATAATATTTTATATACAGGAATAAACAATTTCATTCCCTATATTCGCTTTAGCAAGCCTAAATTTCCTTGTTGGTTTAACAACGATATGAAATATTTATTATTTGAAAAGAAAAAAGCTCATAAAAGTTATAAAATTAGTAACAGCTGGGATGATTATTTAATTTTTTCTGAACTTCGAAAACAGTGTAAAATAATGAGTAAAGAATGTTATGATAACTATATAAAATGTACGGAAAATAACGTAGGTAGGAATTTAAAACATTTCTGGAATTTTGTAAACTATAAAAAAAAAATCATGGCTTACCAGATACTATGTACTTAGGAGAACAATCATGTACAACAGGAAATGAAATAGCTAACGGCTTTGCACGCCAGTTTCAATCAGTCTACAAACAGGACACTGCTAATGCAAATTTGTTAGGATTCAAATGTGATAAAACCATATTGTCATAACCATAATGAAATCATATTGAATAAATTGAATAAATTATACCAATTAGACTCCAATAAAGGTCCAGGACCAGATGGAATAGCTCCATTGTTATTGAAGAAATGTAGATTTACCTTGGCAAAACCTTTGTTCCAACTATTTACTTCATCATCGAACTTAGGGGAATTTCCACTTTTGTGGAAATCTAGTTTTATCACCCCAATCTTCAAGTCGGGAGATAAAGCAAACATACAAAATTATAGACCGATCACAATTCTGAGTGCAATCCCAAAATTATTAGAGAGTCTGATCTGTGATCAAATAAAAACCCCACTAAACCAAGTTATTATACAAGAGCAGCACGGTTTTTGCATGGGTAAATCAACAACTACAAATTTGTTAACAATAACACAATTTGTGTTGAGTGCCTTGGAACAGAAGCATCAAGTAGATGTAATTTACACAGATTTTTCCAAAGCATTCGACACAGTTAATCATACTGTCTTGCTTCAGAAATTAGAAGCGATAGGGTTTCATGGAAATTTACAGAACTGGTTCGCAAGCTATCTTCGAGACAGAAATCAATATGTAAAAGTCAAGAGTTTCACATCGGAGGAGATTCATGTCACTTCAGAAGTACCACAGGGAAGCCATCTGGGCCCCTTCTTGTTCAATATATTCATCAATGATATTGAAGGAATAATTAAACATTCAAAATTTTTGCTGTTCGCAGATGATCTTAAAATCTTTAGCCATGTCAACAACGAACAAGATTGTGAAAATGTTCAAAAGGACCTTACTTCAATTGTCAAATGGTGCACTGAAAATTACATGGAGTTGAATGTGAACAAATGCAATGTTATGTCTTTTTATCGATCACTTGAACATATTGAATTTGGGTATAATATTGAAGGTGAACCTCTCACAAGAGCAAACTTTGTTCGGGATCTCGGTGTTCTTTTTGACACCAAGATTAATTTTCATCTCCACTTTGAGCAGGTTGTCAATAAGGCGACAAAAATGCTGGGCTTTGTGTGCAGGACCACAAGAGAATTCACTAATGTCGATTCCATAAAAACTTTATTATTCTTTGGTTAGATCAATATTGGAGTATTGTTCATGTGTATGGTCACCAACATATGAAATCCATATAAATAATATAGAAAAAACTCAGAACAAATTTTTGAGATATTTAGCCTATAAATTGAATATACCTTTAATTCAAAACTCACTGAGAGAAGTTCGCAATACAACAAAAATAGAGAAACTCAGCACTCGTAGAGTTTATGCAGACATTAGATTTCTGCATAAGATTTTGAACTATAATGCTGATTGTCCACATCTCCTGTCCTTAATTGGCCTACATGTTCTATCTAGAGTAACTCGAAACACTCAGACTTTTGCAATTGATTTCCACAGATGCAATTATGGAAAACATTCACCATTAGCCAGAATTATATCGAACGCTAACGAAATTCAAGTGGATTTTTTTAATATCTCCGAAAGTAGCTTGAAACGAAGATTGCCGTCGCTTCTTAATTTGTAAAAAAAAAAAAAAAAAAATCACATTATGTTCATTCGTATAGTTTTTAGGTTTACCCTTAGTTATAAGTATTCATGTATCATATACCTTTATAAAAACATATTTTTGAATTGGGTGCTACCCGTAAATAAATAAATAAATAAATAAAAATATACATAATAATATCATTTTTTACATAAGAAATCAATAATTTTTGCCTGCCTTTGTTTTTTCTTTGGAATGTTATAACAGCATTTAACTTTACAGTGTAAAGAAGACATTGCCCTGCTTAAATTCTTTTTTCATTTTCGAAATTGGTATGAACAAATCGCGATAATAAGTCTGCAGCTTTTAAAGCCTCTTCCGCGGTAGCTATTGATTCTCTACTCTTGCTCATCGCTTTTATTTTGATCATTAGCTGTACTTTTCTGTACAATATTTTCATCTGATGGTTCTTCTGATGTGAGGAGAGCGCCATCAATGTCAACATAATCGTTCCACATTCCCGACGCTGTTAACTAGTTTGAATTTAGGTTTTGTACCCTCAAAGATAAAGGAACGTCATCTTCATCAGCAAATTCATTTTCTGCTGTATTTTTAGCAGGCAAATCAGCATGGTTTTCAATGAATCCTGCATGTTTGAAACAGTTGTAAATGGTACGTTGTGACATTTTATTTAATATTCATCATGCACCATAAGAATTGCATTTGGAACTGTTATTTAAGTAAAAGAGCTATTTTGATTCTAATCAAGGATATTAATCAATTTAATTATAAGGTTCTTTCTGAAATTGAGTTACCGTATTATTCCTTGATCCATTAGCTGCAAGACCGATGTTGTACACGGAAAAAAGTCATCATCATCATCAAACAGCCCTTTGCGTCCACTGCTGGACATAGGCCTCCCCAATTTCCGCCCATTTCCTCCTATCCTGAGCCTCTCGCATCCAGGCTCCTCTTGTTCTTTTTATATCGTCTGTCCATCTTGTGGGGGGCCTCCCCCTGCTTCGTATATCTGCTCTTGGCCTCCACTCCAGTAGTCTCTTGGTCCATCTTCCATCTGACATTCGGGCCACGTGTCCAGCCCAGTTCCACTTTAGCCTCGCCATACGCACAACCACATCTGTGACACCTGTTGTTCGGCGTAGGTCTTCGTTTGTGATATGGTCTCGTAGCGACACGCCGAGCATCGATCTTTCCATCTTTCGTTGTGCAATTTGGAGCTTTTTTGCAGTGGCGACGGTGAGTGTTGCGGTTTCAGTGCCGTAGGTCATAACTGGCAATACACATTGATCAAACACTTTCCTTTTCAGGCAGACTGGCAGATCGCTTTTGAATAGGTCCCGAAGTTTTCCATATGCGGCCCAAGAGAGGATTATTCTTCTTTTAAATTCGCATGTTTGGTTGTCTCTAGTTATGCGTATTTCGTGACCTAAATAGGTGTATTTGTCTACGAAATCAATATCTCTATCGCCTACATCTATCTGTCTGCTCGGGACCAAGTTTGTCATACATTTTGTTTTGGAATAGTTTATTCTTAGGCCTACGGTATTACATGCTTCCTGGAGTTCTAATAGCATTGTTTTTATATCGTTAAGATCGTCAGCAAGCAGCACTATGTCATCTGCAAATCGCAGATTTGATAGATTTTTGCCATCTATGGTTAAGCCTTTTCTTTCCCAGTTGAGCTTTTTGAAAGCGAGTTCCAAAACCGCGGTGAACAATTTAGGCGATATCGTATCCCCCTGTCTCACGCCTCTACCAATTGGAATGGGTTTGGTGTTTTCATGGAGTTGAACCGTCATACTGGCGTTTTTGTAGATGTTGTAAATGGTTCTCGTGTAGCGATGGTCGACACGGCATTCCTGTAGTGCTTCCATAACTGCATCTAACTCGACGGTGTCAAATGCTTTATGGAAATCTATGAAGGCCAGTACGAGTGGTCTGTTGTATTCAATACTTTTCTCGACTATTGTTTTAACACTTTGTAGAAGGTCATTGGTTCCGTATCCTGTGCGAAATCCTGCCTGTTCCACTGGTTGGTAGAAGTCCAGTTTATTTTCAAGTCTATTTGTTATTATTCTTGTAAATAGTTTGTAGAGATGACTTAGAAGGCTTATCGGCCTATAGCCAAAAAAGTACAGACTAAAAATTACAGTTTAAATAGTAAAATCGGCCTTACGAATTTGAAACTGTAAAAATGAACAATTGCTTCTTTTTAAATTACAGTTTCCAGTATTATTTATTAGTAAATAAGTTTTAAAAATTACAGTATGCGACTGCAATCTTTACAAATTTGTATTCGTAATGCCGCTGCTACTATTTAAACTGTAATTTTTAGAGTGTACTTTTTTCCGTGTATTTGGTGGTGGAAGGTAAGTGTGATAGACTTTAATTCAGTTACTTTTGGATGCGGCAATAATCAACCAGCAATAAATTCTTTTTCTTATTCACCAAATCGCGATCCCAATCTCGAAGCCACTTTTCGAACAGTTATCGAACTTTACGGTTGTTTGCATAATCGACTGGCAACGATTTGCTAAAACACTGCTAAAACATCTTTATTTACCAATAACAAGATTTTTTTTTTCTGTGTACCGCTCAGATTTGCTGCTACCATGACGGCTATTCTTATTCTATTATCTTTTGACAACTTGCCTCCACTACAATTCGCTCCCTTAAATTAAAAAAAGTTCCATGCATTAAAAGTTCCATCCGGCATTAATTTGTAAAACAAAACAATTTCATTTGCATTGAAAATATCATCATCAGAAAATTGTTTCCGTAGATTTGGCCAACAGTGGTTAACCAGTTTGTTGCAGAACTTTGATGAACAGACCTCCACATTGTTATGACTCACTTTAAAATTACTTATCCAGCTCGCAGAACAATTATAGTTGAGAATACCAAAACGTAAAGCAAAAACATTTGCTTTTTCTTGTAACATAGGGCCTATTTTACATATTCCTTTCTTTGTCGCCATTTTAATCCACTGAATTAACGCTTGATTAACATTATTCTGTAGTGATTTTCGAAGTCACTTCGGATTTGACGAAAACATTTGAATTGAACGATTTCTTAATCTGGTTCTTGCTTTTAAAAATCATTGATATGGTCGAATGGCCAACACCAAGTTCCTTTGCGAGAGATGAGTTTGATTCTCTATTTTCTCATCTGCTTATAATCGCATATAATCGGTGGTCACGGTCACTATAACCAGACATAATTTCTTAAAAATAAGTCATAATAAGCGACATGTCATTTTAAACAAAGTCATTATATCCGAACTTTGCTATAAAGGATTTAATAAAAGAACCCAACATTACACTGCAATTAATTCATTTTAAGCGGTTGGTCAATATAGGCGGAGTCATAATAAACGGATTCCACTTTATATATATATATATATATATATATATATATATATATATATATAACGGAATGATTAATATCTAAAAGACAAAGAGCACGATCACAAGAGACAATCATCAGTCACTTTTAGCACATTTGCTCAAGATGCTCCATGTGAGCCATTTCGCTGCGTCAAAGCAAGCGACTATGAAACGGTCAAGACCTATGGTGTCAGGGGCTGAAGGCCTGCAGTCTTACAAAAAAGTAAAAAGCGACTAAAAACTGGATGTTAACTTAACTATTGGTAGATTATCCCAGTACGTCCGATTCAATTGAATTGTGTGCCAAAGCTTGATGATTCGGAGATGTTGGATACAGCGCTAGACAAACCAAAGAAATGTATTTGTGTCAGAATTTTGCAAACGTTACTTTTACACTCAGCAATCTTTTGCACTGACACACAAAATCGTAAATTCTTTTTACAATATATGGATTATATATATATATATATACATATATATATATATATATATATATATATATACATTTATATATATATATATATATATATATATATATAATCCTTTGAATCTCTTGTGTACCCTTTCGGGTGTGGAGATTATTGGAGGCCCTTACAGTTTTTAATGTGGGTTGGTGAGCCACTATTTTTAAGAACATTTTTACTGTGATGGCTTTGTGAGAGCCATGCACAGTAGGATGGTGGCTTATTCCATACTAGGCCCCAGGATTTGAACCTGGGACTTGTGGCTTAGTAAACTGATTACCTTGTCTACTACACCACCACCGCCGCCTTTATTTGATTTAAATACAATCTAAATAAATCCTTTTTTGTGGTTGTCAAATACTGGCCGACGCACCCAAATTAGTCAATGAGCGCATTTGTGCTCCTGGACTAAGAATTTCGAAACCCTGGATTAAATGATGTAATTAGTTCACAAGACTGGATCGCATAGTGTTTGCAAATTTTTTTCTCACATTTTGATTACTTTTTTCCATTTATGTTTCAGCTAGAACTTTATATTCAGCCTCGTCTCTCGGTTTAGATGGTTATCAGCAACAGAGGGAGCGTACAAAGTCCCAACTGGCAAACATCCTTGACAAATTCAAAACAAAAATGCAAGATTACACACAGGAGGGATCCCGAAACATGATCTTCACTGAAGATCTCAAAAACATGGTCCATTTAGCGGAAACTGAGGATGTAGATCTGGTCATAAACATGATGAATCGTTTCAATGAACAAAACAAGCAGCTGAGGTTTGGGTCATTTGTGTTTGGGCCTGTGGTTATGAGAATGTTCCATCATCTGAATAAGCCACTTGAAGCTTTGGAATGTTTTAAATCAGAGAAATTGCAAGGATTCTTTGATCAGTTGATGACTTATCAGGTGTTGTTAGACCTGTTGTATGAACATAAGCATTATAATGAAGTTTTGGAAGCTTTCGCATTAGTCCAACAAAGACAGATTGAAGGAACCAAATATCCAAGAAATATTGTTGTTCTTACACTCGCAGCATGTTACAGATTAGTAAGTTTTTTAAATTTTAATTGAAAAATGACTTTCTACTTGAAGAAAAACTTTCCCTGTTGAATGCTGAATGTTTCCCTTCCATTTAGTTGCAGTATTCTGTAATAGCTTATATTTTGGGTACATTTCACACTTTGCAAGAGATCAATTTATTGTCTTTTATCTAGTAGCATCAGACGTCTTCCTCCTCCTTCCATTTAGTTTATGGCGTAACTAAAATAATTTTTTTTTTTTTCAAGAATACACAAGAAAGTTTAAAATTTGCGCTGAATTTATGGGGACAACTGAATGATGTTGGTCACTTGCCAATGAGGAGAGCCACAACATTCTGTGCTGGTTTGTCTTTACGTCAGGGACAACCCGATGTCACTTTGGAAATCATTTCCACAGCTAAAAATCAAAATTATACCACAGTCAGAAATATCAAAGTAAGAAATATTTAGAATTATATAAGAAAATAGTATATTTTGCAACTAGGGTGGTAAGTTGTCAAATGGTCACGAGAGCGAAATTGTGCGCCCAATTTCTCTCTCGTGACCAATTGACAATACCGTCCGTGTTTCAAATAATATTTTTGACCTATTTATACATTAAGCGAAACTAGAATTTTACTCACAATGTTGCAAAGTCCGGCTACAATGCGGTAAAATCACTTTCCCGCATTGTAGCCGTACTTTACAACTTTGTGCCAAATAAAATAATTTCCAATATTGTAATTAATCTAAATAGTTGGGAAAGATGGTTCGTTCTGGACCCTCCACTTCCGGCCCTCCACCACGCTCCCACTTCCGGTTCCCACCCCCACACTTCCGGTTCCCACCCCCACACTTCCGGTTCCCACCTCCCTCCCCCTTCTTTCCAGTCCAAAAATGTCCCCACTTCTGCGTTCCGTTTCCGGAACAGGAAGTGGGGACATTTTTGGAACCGGGAGTGGGGAACCTGAACTGGAAGCGGAGGGTCTATTTTGTTTTTTGAATACTAATTGTCGGCCAAGAAAATTTATACAAATTTTGTGCGGAAACATGCGAGGGGACGTATCTTACAAGTTTGGGATCCAGAGGCCATACAAAAAATAGAATAAAAAATGAAAAATTTTGCTTTTTCGATTCTCTCCGGTGGTGTGGATTGATCATAAAAACTCTCCTCAGTCCTCCGATATTACCATAGAATTTACACTGATTTTAAAACGTTTTCTTTAATTTTTTATCTCTTTCACGTCACTGTTTTAATATTGAGGTCTTGATTGTGTTTATTTTATTTATTTAATTGTTTTTTTTTTTAATGTAACTTGGTGATATTGAATATTTGCGTGCGTTACCCAAGTTATGTGGTAATACAGCCAAAAATTGCATTTGTCGCACTAAAATACGTGCGCCAATATAGTACTTTTAACGCATGAGTAATAAAAAAACATTTTTTGCAAAATAAATTATATAGAACAGATCTATATGGGTTTCTAAGGATGAATCAAAAATAGTTATTTACATTAGAGTGTTTGATTGGAAAGTTTGATTTTACAACGCGATAGCTCGTCTTTCGGGCTCGTTCCCCATTACCTGGAGCGCTGTAAAATCATTTCCGCACGAAATTTGTATACATTTTTTTGGCGACAATTATTATTTAAGAAACAAATAGACCCACCGTCTCCACTTCCGGTCCTTCATCCCGCCCCCACTTCCGGTTCCCAACCCCTCCGGTTCCCACCCTCACTTTACACACCTTTTCCAGATCACACCCCATTTCTGTGTTATCTGGAATCTGGAAAAGGGGATGGTGAAAACCGGAAGTGTGAGTGGGAACCGGAAGTGGGGTGTGATCTGGAAAAGGGGATGGTGAAAACTGGAAGTGTGAGTGGAAACCGGAAGTGGGGTGGGAACCGGAAGTGGGATCGTGGTTGGGGGCCGAAAGTGGTGGCGGAGGGTCCGGAACGGACCTACTTTCCCAACTATTTAGATTGTTTACGATATTGGAAATTATTTTAGTTGGCACAATATTGTAAAGTACTGCTACAATGCGGGAAAGTGACTTTACCGCATTGTAGCCGGACTGCAACATTGTGAGTAAAATTCTAATTTCTCTTGACGTATACGCGATGTCAAAGCTAACTTTACAATTCAGGAGGCCAAAAAATAAATAACGTTTATGTTTATATTTAGATTGCAGCTTTAGCAGATATAGGCAGACTGGAGGACATAATGCCTATATTGAAAAATGTCCTGAATCAGGAAGGTGTGGTAAAACACACTTTCAACTATGATGTTCTGGATAAAGTCAAAGAGGCTGTTGATAAGAACGCCAATGTGGAACTTCAACAAGAATTCATCAAAATCCACGAATATTTGAAAGAAAATGGTCATATATCTAAAATTGTAAGTAAACTAGGCAGACCATACTGGACAGACTAAACTAAATTTAAAGTGGTTTTGGTGAAGCTCTCATCACTAAACCCCCTATTCCACTTTAGCTTTTAGTATGCGCCACCCCCGTATCGCATATTTTGCATTCATTCAGGGTGGGCTGCCAGAACGGTTAGTGATAACCGCCCTAGTTGTCGCCTCCCCGACCAGGATTCGAACCTGGAACAGACAAGACTAGATAGACAAGACTAAACAGGCAAGACTAGACAGACATTCAGGGTGGTTAGCCTGGACGGTTAGTGAAAATCGTCTCCTCCTATTTGTCGCCTCCCCGACCAGGAATCAAACCCGGGTCTCCCGCATTAGACAGATAAGACTAAACAGACATGACTAGACATCCGACACTAGACAGACATGACTTTTTTTGACCATACAATTTACACTCATTTTAAAACGTTTTCTATAATTTTAATTTTGTAATGAAAAAAAAAACTTTTTTTTTAAATTTTAATATTGTGGTCTTAATTGTGTTTATTTTATGTATTTAATTGTTTTTTTTTTTTTTTAATGTAACCTAACGATATTGAATATTTGGGTGCGTTACCCAAGTTATGGGGTAATAGAACCAAAAGTGGCATTTCTCGTACTAAAAAGCGTGCGCCAAGATAGTACTTTTAATGCTTGAGTAATATATTTTTAATGTATTTTAGACATTGGATGAACAACTTTGCTCAGACATTACTTCACCGGCGTTTAAAGCAACTCAGTCTCAGTTTGGTGGACCTCAAAGATACGTTCAAGACAATAGGAGGTATAATGAGAATAGGAATTTTGTGTATAGGCGCCCAGGTCTAAGTGATATGCAATAATTTTATACGTTTGTGTACAAAAGTCAACTTTTTATGTTTAATTTATCCTGTTTTAAAAATATTAATTTTTTTTTTTAATAAATAGTCTGATAAAATGTTTATACAAATTTTCAAATGATGGTGAGAATAAATTGGAACATGGAAGTTGAAACTTTTAGTAACTGGCTGCCCGCGGCTTCACTCTCGTTACCAAAACCTACCAATATAATTGCTACATGATTGAACATCATTTACAATTTTTATTGCAGATATCAGAATCTTGCAAAACTGCAAACAGTCGGGTAGCAACCGATCACTGTCACTGCAAGGACTTACGACCACGGTCATAGGAATTAATATACGACCGACCGGCGAATGCGAAACTACAGTTGCCGCAGCCACCCGATGGAGTAATGAACTTGCGTGATCTTCACGTGATTTTCGGGGGATGATTCCCTATTGGTCAGTGCAAACGTTTTTGAGGCGTAGATCACGCAGTCGAAACTTTAAACCAGTCGACCAGTCCGGTTGTATGCCACGTGCTCTCGAGTTTTCAATTTTTCTGTCTTAGTTAAAATTAGTGATTACATTTCCATCCATAAATCAGTCTTTTTCAAGACTTTGTTTTCTATAAAAAATTTTAAAGTAAAATTTGGCAAAGCAGTGTAAATCAGCCTTTTTACAACGTCACTACAAAGTATCACGTGAACGCCGCGTGATCACTCCACGGGGTCGCTGCGGCAAGTATAGTAGGGCACGAAATAGTCCGGGAGTTAGCGTTGCAAATGAAAAAATATTAAGCATTGCCGGATTTCTGCCTAGGCCTAGGGGTCCGGTGGCGAAACTGGAGTCAAATTCAACACTCGTGAAGAGTCTCTCTCAGACAAGATAGTCTGCTCCAGCTGACGCCTGTCGAAGTCTATGTTGCTCCTGAGATGAGATCATGGCCAATGGCTCTTCAGATGATGATCTCAGCCAATGATGCAAATGAAAAACCTTCTACGCGCTCTGAGAGTGAGCAGGACAGGTCTTCGGAATTCATTAGACTCGATGGAAACTTGCTTTTTGTCACTTCTTTGGAATGACATCTTGGAAAGGTTCAAAAAAGCAAGCAAACCTCTACAATCTGTTAACTTCGACCCTGGTATCGTACTGTATCATTCTTTGGTAACATACCTAGAACACTTAAAGAAACCCAGCACCTGTACCTTTGATCATTATGAGTCGAAAGTTATTGAAAAATAGACAGACCAATAGCTATGAGCCAGTGAAAATAGCTATGCATATGACATGCAGAGGAAACGTAAGCATAAAGTCCAGTTCGACGAAGTAAAAGGAAACGAGATCGAACTCTCTGGCAGGGACACTTTCAGAGTTACCATTTTTAACTTCATTATAGTTTCATTATAGACTAATTACAGAATTACGGAGACGCGGAATTGCTTACGAGAGGTTAAGTGAAACGCTCGACTTTCTTACGAAAGTACATCGTTTGGAATCTAAAGACATTTGTGAAGGAGCTAGAAACATCAATTTTTTCCGGGGGATTTGGATAGGACTATTTGGAAAACGAATGTCTGCACCTGCTAGCTCATTTGTCCTCGAATGATGGAGTTATCGTCACTGAAGCTACAGAAACACTTTTTGGACATTTTTAAAAACGTAGGAATTGTACTCCGAATGCTCTTATGTACACCAGCGTCAAACTGCTCAGCAGAACAGTCGTTTTCAGTGCTAAAGAGAGTAAAGAATTACTTAAGATCTTACATAGGAGAGAACAGGCCCCATTAACTCTCGGGCCACTTTTGTTGGTCTAATTGGTTTTCGGCCTCTATACAAAGGAGCGCGATAGGTGTCCCGACTTGGGTCGAGGCCGCGTTAAATTTGGCGAAAATTTTGCCGCGATATGAGATATCGGGCAGTGTGTTTTGAGAGTTCGGCGAGTCCGCGACAGTTTCGTGCGTCTGACCTCAGCCATGTTGGCATCGCTCGCATTTGTTAGTTAATTTGATGTCAATCCTTATCGGTTGGTTCGATCACCATATGGAAGGCAGCATCGGCTTTTATCCCATCTGGAACAATTTGATTTAAGGGTTTCCATCCGTGTATTCCCCTGCTCATATTATTTCTTCCTATTTCCTCCATTAAATAGGCGATGGAAGGACGTTCTACGGAGCGGGTCAGAGACGGTTGCAGCCTGAAGGTAAGTGACGGGATTATCCCGATTTAATATACAATCGCTAAATTTATTGTTAAATACAGTCCATTCAGTAATGTACATAGAATCAGAAATAATGCAGTCAATTGACTATGATGACGTCATTCGTTATTTTGCATAGAAGAAAGTTCGAATAGACCTTTTTACGGTTAGTTAAGCGCTTGCGCGTCCGCCATTTTTTAAAGGCGGCAATATGAAAGTTTCGGGCACATTTTGTTATTTTCACAGGTTATACGTCAAAAAGTGTCCGAAAAACATGGCGGAAATTGACATATGCACACAAAAAAAATTAAACTATGAAAAAGTCTATAACGCAACTATAGTAACATAGACTGCTATACTAACTATAGATAGCATTATTCTAATGCTTATCAAATCAAAAAAATCAAAATAAATGTATTTCTTTTAAATATACAAATACACAATAACAAATATTTACAGAAAATACTGGCCACAAAGGCAGTACCCGTGCGTAGCCAGGAGTCTTTTAAAACAAATAAAATGTATCTTCTTTTATCTTCGAATGAAAATAAAAACAAAACTTTACTCTGATATAAAATTAAAAATAAAATAATTGAAATAAAATAATTCTTCTCACTGTTATTAATTTTTGGAAAATGTATATAAATATATGTATATATATATATATATATATATATATATATATATATATATATATATATATATATTAAGAAGTTCTGCTAAATGTATTCGGAACCAGTCGTTCAATTGCACCGCAGTAACGATTATACCCCATAGACAAGGAGACCTCCTCAGGTAGGCGATTGTAAAGTCTGGGACCCCAGCGTGCAACGTGCCTCTCAGCCAAGGAGGTTCGGCTGCGAGGCTCGTACAGGGGTATACGTCTGCGAGTCGCGTAATTGTGGGCCGGGGTCACAGGGAAGTCAGACTGGTGCTTATGAATGAATTTTTGAGAATTTAATATAAACAAATTTTGAATATTTAAAGTCCGAAATTCAGTAAAAAGAAAAGCTGAAGGATAGTCAAGTGGTTTTTTTAGACAAATTTTTATTATTCTTTTATACACCAAATTTAGCGGATCTAGCACAGTCTGGCCACAATTGCACCAACCCACAATCCCATACTCAACAATAGACTTGACCAACGCCAGGAAGCCGCAACATGAAGTGGTTTCAACATGAAGTTGTTTCAACGTGAATTTGAAGACGAAATGTGGATTCGTGGTGAAAACATCTCTTCTCGTAGTTGAAACTATATATTATAGTCTTTTCTTCGAGATTTGGTTATTAGTAAATTTCACAATTTTTGCAAAATATTCTGACGTTTTCGTTAAATTTTGGCACAAGACAAAATAATTTTGCAAGGTTCGTCCATTCAAATTAACAAAAAAAAGTTTTATTAAAACAAATTTTGTTTCGTATATAGATTTTGGTTTTTAAAAATTTGGCAATATTTGCCAATTATTTTGACATTTTCGTCCAATTTTGACATAAAACAAATGAATTTTGCAAAATTTGTACACTCAAATCAACAAAAAGACAACATTTTCTTTTTAATAGCCATTTTGGTTTTTGAAAATTTGTCAATTTTTGCAAATTATTTTGTCGTTTTTGTTCAATTTTGACATAAAACAAAAGAATTTTGCAAGGTTAGTTCATTCAAATTAAAAAAGCAAATTTTGTTTCGTATAAAGATTTTGGTTTTTGAAAATTTGGCAATATTTGCCAATTATTTTGACATTTTCGTCTAATTTTGACATAAAACAATTTTTTAAAGTTTGTCTACTCAAATCAACAAAAAGACAAAATTTGCTTCGAATAGACATTTTGGTTTTAGAAAATTTGGCATTGTTTGCAAATTATTTTATCGTTTTCGTTCAATTTTGACACAAAACAAAAGAATTTTGCAAGGTTTGTCCACTCAAATAAACAAAATTTGCTTCGAATACAGATTTTGATTTTTGAAATTTTGGCAATATTTACAAATTATTTTGTCGTTTTCGTTCAATTTTGACATAAAACAAAAGAATTTTGCAAAGTGTGTCTTTTAGTTTTGTTAATCTAGTAATGTGCAATATCAAAAGTGTAAAATATGAGGCGTTTTCAGGCTAATATTGTAAGTCTTACCTCTTGGCACGTCATCATTTCCAAACGTGGAAATTTAAAAAAAAATGGTCCATTTTTTTAAGAATGCAGTAACTAGAAACCTGACTTACACTATGATAAATGTTCAATCTAGATACAATATTTGGCGCTAAATTCAAATATGGTTACTTGAATATGGTCCATTCAATCCATCCAAAATATAAAATTGGTAATTTATTAATGGTTTCATTGAATATCTTAATATTATTGAATAACTTATACAATACTAACAAATAAATGAAGAAAAACGCGAAAAATCTAAATGAAACAAACAGATCCGATGACAATTGTGAAGTGACATGGCAGCCATTGACAACTAACAGCTGCAAATGTATGTGAAAAGAAAGAGAGAAAAAAGCTTGAGAAGAAGAAGTAAATATCGTCGTTGTGAAGTTCTCCTCGATTTAAGCCAATCAGAGAACAAGGTCAAATAAGCCCTATCTTCCCTGTACTGCATTCTTAAAAAAATGGACTGTAGACATAAAAACATTATTTACAAAAAGTAAATATATGGCTATCTGCAGAGTTAACAATTATTTTAGGGATTTTGTGATATATTCATCTTTCCAGTGATAAGACCCTAGGTACAGGGGTGAGCCCCGAATCATTCACCCAGGGCAACACAACGCTCCAATGAGAGTGTATGTATTTACTAATCTCTTTGTTATGTTTAAAAAAGCTACAATTAATTCATAAAGTCTGTAGACTGCTATAGCAGTCCATAGCATCTGACCGCCCAATCAATTGGACTACTATAACAGTCCATAGCACCTGGGCGTCAAATCAATTGAACTGCTATAGCAGTTCATAGCAGCGAAAGGGTTAAAAAACTTATTTTACAAGTTAACCAACTGTGAATATTCAAACAATTTTGTAGGTTGGTAGTCGTATATTCTGTCAGATACAACTTCACAGCGATGTTTTGTGTACAGAGAATTGAAAGATAAACAAGCTCTCCAAACATCGAAATGGCAAACAAGATTTTCGAGTGAGAATGGCACAATGAACAAGATAATGTCGACGACCCAAAAACGGAAAACCCACGACCGTCTGTTAGCTGAATTCATCGGACGAGTCACGAAAATAAATTAACCAACAAAAAAAAAACATCAAACAGGATGTGCACTATTAACTAATTTACAAATAAACCCAATTCAACGGTGAGTACACTCACTATCTAATCTTATCTCCAAAAAAGAATCAACACAAAATCATCCCAACTCCATTACTGATGGATAAATTAACAATCATATTCCTCTCTCTATTTTTACCTCCAATCTCCACCCAAAACCTCAGTTTAATCACACAAACTCGTTCCGGCTACCTAGAAAAATATGATTCTTTCGCAAGCACCCGAGTCATGCATTTCACAATACCTGAAGACACCTCCATGGTGTCCTTCATGTTCCGAGCCAGTGAAATGAAATACTCGATATTCGGGTGTGAGACGCAAGATATTGTGATGTATGTGACGAGGGGATCTTTACCAGTGATCAATCCAGAGGGCTTTAAATTTCCGGAGGATTATTTTCTGAGCGGGAAGCCACAGCTGCACCATTTGGAATTCACAAACGATAAGAGCTTCAAGTATTTGAATTTAAGTACACCAGTACCTGGGAGTTATTACGCTGTTGCCTTTCATCCTTACAGTAATCCACAGAATGAAGGAATTACACAAGATGGTAATTATTTATTATCATACATTATTTCTTGTTTTGCTTTTTTCTTCTATAGGTGCTAGCAATTTTAGTTGACTTGACAGACAAGACTAGAAAGACAACACTGGACAAGCAAGACTAGACAGACAAGACTTTTATTTTTATTATTGTGGTTTGGGGGAAGCCCTACCAGCCTGTGTGTGAGGCTCACATTCACTCTACCCCCTTTTTCACTTGGATTTTACTATGCACCACCCCAGTATTGGGCGTTCCAGATAGATAAGATTCCCCTATTCCACTTTGGCTCTTAGTATGTGCCACCCCGGTATCACATATTTTGCCATCATTCGGGTGGGGTGCCTGGAGAGTTATTGAAAACTGCCCTAGTTGTTGCCTCCCCAACCAGGAATTAAACCAGGGTCTCCGGCATTGCCAGGCAGGTATGAGACAGATAAGACTAGACAGACCAGACACTAGAGATATGGGACTAGACAGATAAGACTGGACAAGCAAGACTAGACTAGACAGGCAAGACTTGACAGACAAGACTAGACCAAACAGACAAGACTAGACAGACCAGCAAAAACCAAAATCTGCAAACAGACACCACCCGGCCCATGCCGAGTGGTAGTGTGGGGCTGCCCAGTAAGGGGCGACCCACTAAAAAAAAAACCACCATTCATGCCCCCCAGCTAAAAACCAGAGGAAAACGTGATGGAATCCAAAATTGGCATAACTATATCAAGTACCTCCCCCTTTCTTTCCTAAAAACCATTTATCACCCATTCACTCGTTGTGCCGGGCGCGCCATTATTCGCCGTGCCCCCCCTCACATCAAAGGTTACAATAAATTTGTGCGCCTCCTTTGTACTAAGGGGGGCCCTGGCACGCACGGCTCGCGCGTAGCAACCCTTCGACCCGCCTCACTCTCATCCCTTTCATCTTTCTCCTATTTATAAATCTTATCATCCCAGTCAGCACGCCCCATTCATACTCACTATGGAGCATAATCCTCACCAAGCTCACCTTGCTTACATCCTCTCCCACCTTGCATTCTGCCTCACTCCACATTCGCACTCATCTCACACACTCACAGATCATATGCTCCGCCGTGTCCTCATTTTCACTGCAGTACCTGTATTGCACCACCAGGTCCTCCTCTGCCAACCATGCTTCAATCATTCTCACTCTTTCATCTTCTCTGGGGGATCCCCACCGAGCAGACTTGGCATTGAAATCCCCCCCTGGCAACAATCTCTTTGGACCAGGTTTTCATACTGATCCTCAGCTCATCCAAAAATGCTACAAACTGCTCCAGCGTAATGTTGGGCGAGATGTAGCACCCATACAGGACCAAGTTCTCCCATCCATTCCATATCAACTCCATTTCAGTTGCACTCCTATTTGAGTTTGTCTGCAGTATAATCATTTTCTGATAGACTTCCCTTTCATACTTTCCACACATTTTCGGTACACGGGGCCTCCTTGGTGCACGGCCTCTTGTGCCTTGTGCCCTCATTCCCCACACCACAGACATACCATCTTTCCCTCCTTTTCCTTGCGTGCTGTCGCCAAGTGCCCGAAGGCAAGGCACCGATAGACGATACTCACCCGATACATAACCCTTAATTCTCCCTTTCTCCAGAACGGTTCGCGCCGCTCTTACTGGAAGTGCAACGACCGCCATGTTGGCCCCTCGCCGCACTGGGCGGAGGGACTTTGCCACGCACTCCTTACATTCAGTGGCCTTCTGCAAGGCCTCTTTCACTTCCTCTGTGGTGGTAGCCTCACTTCTAAAGCCCACCTCCGTTCTGACCTCACTCACCTCTATCACTTGGGCTATTCTCTCAGCCAGTCGCTACTTTTCCCCCTCGTCTTTCACTCTAAGCATGAGGTCCCCAGCTACGGTTTTCCTCATCCCTTTCACATGTATAACCTCTACATCCACTTCATCCTTTATGGCATTTACCATCTGTGCATAAGGCACATCCTCTGCCCTCCTTACCAGAACGGCTTGGGTCGTTCCCGTGTCTCCGGCCACTTTCTCTCAATGGGATTTACCTTCCACTATCATCCAGCACAGGGTTACCTCAGTTCCTGTGCCGAAAAACACGCATTCAATCATCTTTCGCACATGCCACCTGTTAAGGTTCCCAGCCACACCCATGACTAACCTCTTTCTAAACTTCTTCTCAAAAAGTTCTCTCATTTTTACTAAGGTCTCTCCATGCACACCATATTCTGGCTCTTTATGTAGGCCACAGAACCTACATCCATGTCCTCATACACACTTTTGGCTTGGGGCAACCGATCAAGCATCTCCCAGCCCTGCCTTTCACCCTGGTTTACCCCTTTCTCTCCTGCAATCAGAAGGAGTACATCCTTGTCCCTTACTAAAGGAGAGCCCTCGTCCATCTTCACCACGGTGAGGATTCCTCAGGATTCCTCGTCTTTAGTGACATGAACTCCTCTAAATCCATCTCCAGCTTCAGCGCACGGATCACCTTGTGATCACTCTCATACGTTTGAGTGCCAACCTCCTTGCATACTTCACTTACTTGTATGTCCACATCGTACTTGATCTTCTCGATCGGCTCATACCGGTGCTCTTCAAGCCAACGGGCGACTGATGTGAGTTTGTGCAATAGCTCTGTCTAGGTCATCGACTTGTTTTGTGAGAGACAGACTAGACAGACAAGACAAACCCCTCCTACCGTTCGATAGCCGCATGCAAAGACTAGACAGACAAGACTAGGCAGAGAAGGTTGGAAAGACTAGACAGAGAAGATTAGACAGGCTAGTCAGACAAAACTAGAAAAATAAGTTTTTTTTTTAAATTGTGGTTGGGGAAGCTCTATCAGCCTGAATGCAGAGCTCTCATCTGCTAAACCCATAGTCCACTTGGCAATATTGTTTCTCCATCCTGGAATCATTATCATCTTTAGGGTGGATCGCCTGGAGGAGCTTTTCTCTGGCCCCCTAGGTATTAAACCTTGAAATCTCCCCGTCAGTTCTCTCTTCTGCTTCTATTATTGTTAGGATGTTTTTTATATAGTTATGTATGCGCGTCCATTCAATATTTAGCATCTTCTTGATTGTGTTTTCTATAGTCAACTCTCCCACCTCTTTATATAGCCGACTTCTTTCTGAGCTCCATCTTATGCACTTGTAAAAGGTGTGTCTACTCCACGTTACAATGAGGGCAGAGGTCGTCGTTAATAATCTTAAAACACTTTAGATATGCTTTAAAGCACCCGTGTCCTCTTAGGAATTGAGTGAGATGATAATCGACATTACAGTGCTTCCTGGTGGTTCTTTACCTAATAACCATATTCATAATCTCGTCTCATCTCAAGGAAAAAGGACGCCTTGGTAAAGGCTTCTTTGAATCTGAGAGGCGTTCTTGTTTCATAGTCACAACTCGGCTCTTCCTTCCAGAAGGAAAACTTATTTAGAGATATGTGATTGCTTATGGTGGTAAAACTGCTGATAGGAGCGCCACTCGGCTATATTAGAAACTAACTCAAATTACTCAAAATTTATAATGTACCAACTTATGGCGGCGGTTTAGCCCTAGTGCGGCCGAGATCTAACGCCGCAGCATTAAGAATTCAGTCTAGTAGCGCATCCCTTGTTTCCACTTTCGTAGCATAAACTAACGTCTTCATCCATACCCAAAAACAAAAATCTAGGGGAGTGAGATTCGGTGATCTAGGTGGACAAGGGTGCGGGACTCCTCTGCCAATCCAGCGATCACTGAAATGGGTATTTAGAAAATTTCTCACAATATTTGCATAATGAGGAGGTGCTCCATCATTTTGGAAGATAATACGTCGTCGTATATTCAAAGGTACTTCGTCCAATATTTCCTCAATATGATCTTTCAAAAAATGTAAATAACCTTGATAGATCATTGAATTGATCTTTTAGAATGCCGCACCATTCATTAATAATAAATCGATGTTGGAAATTGTGTTCTTGCGTGACGAGATTTTCGTCCAACCATCGATGATTATTATGGCAATAGACCTTTTCATAGTTGATTTTTTTTTTTGGGCGCATGCGTCATTTTTCGCCATGTACGTCAAAAAAGTGCGTGAATTATTTTGACGTATAATCAGTGAAAATAAGAAAATGTGCCCGAAACTATCATATTCCCGCCTTTTAAACATTGCGGACGCGCAACGGACACTTAAGTAACCGTGAAAAGGTCTATTGTTAATTCCATCTCGAGTAAAATGAGCTTCGTCAGTAGATAAAATGCATTTGAGTATTCTTATGTTTTCACGAATCCATTGACAAAATTGTAGACTTAATGGATAATCGCCTTCTTGAAGATTTTGTACTTTCTGCAGATGAAGGGCGTTAGGCTTTTAACCCTTGCTGTTTTAATGTTTCCCAAACCATTGTTTCTGGAATTAGATTGCAATGCGCCTTGTAATTATCCCTGGATTATTTTCTACAATATCCAGAATATCTTCTTCAAGTTCCAAACCGAGTCCTTGCTGTTTTTTTTCAGAAGCAATACGTGTGGAACATTCCAGTTTCGCTAACACGTGTAAAAACAGTTTGAAACAGTTGCCTATCAGGAATTCTTCGATTTGGAAAACGACGTCGATACTCTTCTACTGAACGAACTGAACGAAAATGGTCAGACGTAGTATCCAGCCTTGATTTCAAGAGATCTATCAGAAAAGCCTGGTCGCTTCTGAGCAAACTTGGTGACGGATACAAAACGACGAACAAGACAAAGCGCCTACCAGCAAACAAGATAGCAGCACACATCCTGTCCACAGCTATATCATTAAGGAACAAAGCTCATGCAACCCAAATCAAATGAGAACTTACGGAATTAAAAATTAAAGGCGAAGGTTCGACTGAATTTTCGTAACGTAAAGTGCCGGGAAAGCCCCAGGACCGGATGGAATCCACCCAGAGTTTCTTCTCAACTGTGGAAGATATACCAAGAAGTGGCTGGCCATGTTCTTCACGGACATAGTGGTAAAAGGAAAAAATTCCACAGGCAATGAAAAGATCAAAAATCATTGCCATACTGAAACCAGGAAAACCGAATGAACAACCGAAAAGCTACCGTCCCATCGCTCTAATTAACGCAATATACAAACTCTTCGAAAGGATCATTTTTAATAGAATAGGGAGCACAATACTTGAACGAGTCCCTATTGAACAGGCTGGTTTCAGACCACAGAGAAGCTGCACAGACCAGGTGCTCACATTAATAACATACATAGAAGCAGGATTTCAGAAAAAATCGAAAACGTCGGCTGCTTTTATAGACCTGTCTGCAGCTTACGACACCGTGTGGAGACACGGCCTTCTGAACAAGGTCATACAAATAATACCATGTTCAAAGACCATAAAACTTGTGTCGACAGCATGCTAGCAAACAGAACCTTTGAAAGTTCAAGGTAATGCTATACAACCAGATAAGTTCCACAAAGACACTGAACGATGGGCTGCCGCATCGATCCATGCTCTACTAAACCCATCTATCTCCGTAAATAATAACCAATGGCCGCGTTAATAGGACGACATGTCCAGTAATCCGGCGGTCTGGAGACCGCTCGCGCTCTTCCCTCTCACCACTCTTTCTGATAATCCGGCGGTTGTCTGGTCCCATGATACGAAATCCAAAAAATTCGGATATGCAGATGACTGGGTTATAGCTACAACAGAAAACGTTCGAGGAAACTGAAGCTACCCTGACATCCGACCTAAGAACAGTGGGAGCTTACTTTCGCAAGAGGCGATTAGATCCCAACCCCACAAAGACTGAAACGTCTTGCTTCCACCTGCGCAACAAATACGCTGATATTGAGCTACAGGTCTATTTCGAAGACAACCTTCTCCACCAAAACCCGCACCCAAAATACCTCGAAATTACCCTCGACTGAACGCTATCCTACAGAAAGCATCTAGAAAACACTGCTGTTAAACTGCGAACAAGAAATAACATCCTACACAAGCTCTGTGGAACTTCTTGGGGACGCTCTGCTGACACTTTACGCCCTTTGGCAATAGGACCAGTCTAGTTAGCTTCAGAATATAGCGCCCCAGTCTGGCCCAACAGCAAACACACACACACACACACAAAGTTGACGTACAACTAAACGTAACAATGAGGACCATTAGCGGCATACTAAAATCGACTCCAACCCCATGGCTGCCTATTCTGAGCCACATATCGTCGCCAGACCTCCGACTCAAATCTACCCTCGTTCTGGAATTCAAGACAAACCCCAGCTGCCAATACATCGTGACCTAGTCGATCTAGACAGAAGAAGAGTACGCTCCAGAAGAACTCCTATGAAAACTGCCAGGGAACTGCGAGCACCCGATTTCAACCCTACAGATTTCTGGGAACATCAATAGAGAGAGGCCTGTCCAGCCCAATGCCAGAATCTACCATGCATAGGCCAAAAGCCACCTGTTTACAACAAGCCCCGCAAAATATGGTCATCTATAAACAGAATACTAACCGGACTCGGAAGGTGTGCAGACTCGCTTCACAGGTGGGATAAAATACCATCCGCAAGATGGTATTTTATCCCACAAGTGACTGCGGAGCGGCCAGACAAACTGTTCACCACATCATCACCGAATACCAGAATAGGGCCTACGGAGGCGACTTCAACGATTTCCTGATGGCGACCAACGAAGCGATCGAGTACTTCTGCCAACTGGATATTAGCCTATGAAAATGTTTTGTTTTTGTTGTGTACATGTCAGGGCCGGCGCTCTATTTTGCGGGGCCTTGTGCAAAATAGTGAAGCCGCAAAATAATGAAACGGAGCATTCTCTCATATGAAAGATGTCTTTCACGGCTAGACATTCTGGGTTTATATCGGAATGAAGAGCATTTTCCTGTTAAATTTTCGTCCGTTTCAGTAGAAAATTTCGAGGATTACCAGAATGAAAATCCTTTCCTTCGCGAAGATGCGCTAATCTTGATCCGCTCGCTAATCTAAATCCTCTCTTGATCTAGTTCCTCGAATTCTTCCGGTCAATCCGTGTCTGCTTCTGTGGAAAACCTGAAGGATTATCTCGGAATGAAGAGGATTTTCCTATTAAAACCTTGTCAGTTTCTGTGGAAAACTTCGAGGATTACCGAAATGAAAATCCTTTCCGTCGCGAAGTTGCGCTTGTCTTGATCTTCTCGCTAATCAATTTCCTCTCTTAATCTAGTTCCTCGGATTCTTCCGGTTAATCTATGTCTGCTTCTGTGGAAAACTAGAAGGATTATCTCGGAATAAAAAGCATTTACCTGTTAAATCCTTGTCCGTTTTTATGGAAAACTTCGAGGATTACCGGAATGAAAATCCTTTCCTTCACGAATATTCGCTAATCTTGATCCGCTCGCTAATCTAAATCCTCTCTTGATCTAGTTCCTCGAATTCTTCCGGTTAATCTATGTCTGCTTCTGTGGATAACTTGAAGGATTATCTCGGAATGAAGAGCATTTTCCTGTTAAATCCTTGTCCGTTTTTGTGGAAAACTTTGGATTACCAACCGGATTACCGGAATGAAAATCCTATCCGTCGCGAAGTTGCGCTCGTCAAGTTGTGTCCGTCGCAGCAGACGCGGCACAGGCGGCTACGCGCGCCAATAGATGCCGATCCCAGACCTATAGACAAAATATCAACTCAACTCTCTGAATGCGCGGGTTCGCCCACCCTTCGCGCCGGCCCTGGTACATGTGTTAAAGCCGATTCTCATATACGCGATACTCAGCTACGCGATGAAGTGTCGCGAATTGTCGTGTCGCTGCTAGGTATTCTCATATATGCGACACCCAGCTACGCGATTCTTTACTACAAGTGTCAAATCTGCAGTTTCTCTGCATTTCAGGTTAAGTTATATTTTCAAAATGTTAGTTTCCGATGATTTTTGCGTCGTAGCTATGTGTTATGAAAATGAGAAATTCAAAGAAAAGAAGAGTAAAAAAGATATTGAGTGCATCAGATCTTAAGAACAAGACTAGTAGAAGGAGAATTCCATACTCAACAATTCAAACAATTGCAAGTCTCTTACGTCAATTACGAGTCTCTACTTACGAGTCTCTTACGAAAATGAAATTTCTTTCCAAATTAGATCTTTCCTTTGTTGATTTTTAATTTGTTGTAATTTTTATTTTGGAAGTCGTACAGTTCAACATAATCGGCCACAAGAGCGATCAATTCCTCTGCTTTTTCGTCGTTCATTCCACTCATTCAACAACACGCCGTTTTTGTCACAATCCACCATTAAAATCACAAACAAACTGGTCAAACGTCGAGCGACAAAACGTAAAAGAATGCTCACGAAATAATCCCAGCGACAGTGCGCGGCGTAGCGACTTGTAGCAGCTGTCGCGTAGCCATAGTGAGAATGTGCCCATTTAAAACAATGTAATCATTATTTATAATAATAAATATAAATAATTCACATAGGCGATGTCGTGTAAGAGAATCAGACTTTATTGGGACATAGGATAAATAAATAATACTGAACGAACATAATTACCATTACAAAAAAAATCCATAAACAAACAACATATCTGCATATTCTCTATGACTGAAAATATGAGGCATTTTTATAATCTCGTAAAACAACTACACCTGTCACTTTTGATGACATTTACCAAATTAATATTTTGTTTCAAATTGGCATTTAGAACAACGTCGTCAAATTTAACTTTTTAAAAAGAAAAACCTAATTATCTCTGAAACAAATGAAAATCGGACTTAAGAGTATGACGGAGTTATGAACATATGAGCTTATTTTGCTAATTTTTACTTCCTGGAAATGTCTTTAAAATATTCCTTAAAGATCCTGTGAGTTTTATTCTATCTACATTATTTGTTTAGTTCTGTTTATCTGGATGTTATTTAGAGTTGTATCTCAAAATCTATTATCAAAAATTAAAATCTATCTATCTCAATTTCAAATCCTACAGATAATTTCTACAGATAGTCGAAAAAAGTTACATAAAACTTTGTGTAAATATGTAATCTTATCTGTGTGGGTAAATTACTCACAAAATATTATAACGACTAAATGGAATCTAGTTATAGTTTATAACAAAAGGACTGCTTTTACATTTTTAAAGTTCCCCTATAGAGTACAATCTTGATTGAGGGATTGTTTAATTCCATACATTCTGTAATTCGGCGCTCTGGGGAAACACGTGTCTTTTCTTTACGCTGTCCCTCGCCGGATATGAACCTCGCGCACAGAAGAAATAAAGTCAAAAACAACTCCATCCAGTGTTCTTGGAAAAAGGGCTGGCCAACACACCCTGCTTTTAACTCTGAAAACTTTATTGACGATTCTGACCAAGCTAATGCCCGCCATAGGCGCTACGGTCTACCAGAGAGGTTACATGTGCAGGTTTGCCTGCGCAGGTCAACCATACGCAAGAAACTGTACAGGTCTATTCCCACACACGCTCCGGTCTACCTGTGCAGGCAACCCTGCACAGGTAGACCTATCCCGTGGACCGTTGTGTGTATGGCGGGCGGGGACATATTTTGTGTGTACACGTTTACCTATTCGCTATGTGCGAAATCCATGGTGGGGGTATAGCAAAGCGATCGCGCCGCATGCCGTGGCAGAAATCCGCAACGATTCAGGATAGTTAATCTTTTTATTTGCAAATGGGTCACATCAATGAAGTGAGAATTGAAGAAAGTAATAAAGCTTTTTGTTCATTACGCCAACCATACCGGGTTACAACAGAATCAACTTTCTTTGGAAGGATTGAGGAAGATCAAGGATTTAAATACTTGACATTAAACTTTGAATGGTTATGGTTGCACGAGTTTTTATGTGTATTTTTACTTGCAGTTAAATGTGAATAATATCTTCAGCTACATGTTTCTCGTAATAGACTTTTAGATTTTCTCCTAGTGTGAGGTCTTTTTGTTTTGTCCAGGATCTTGCAAAATGTTCAATTTTGCAAAAAAATCATTACAGACAACGAAATTATCTTTAAATTGATGTAAAATAGTCGGTTGAGGTCCTTCTGTCTCATCCAGGATCTTGAAAATTGTTCGAACTTTCTATGGGATTTTATTTTCAAGATTGTTTCTGACGCAGTTCGACTTTGCGGAAAATTTAAATAACATCCACAATTTTCAAGATTTTTCAATTTTGCAAAAAGTTCAATAAAGGCAAGAAATTTATCTTTAAATTAATATAAAATAGTCCGTTGAGGTCCTTCTGTCTCGTCCAGGAACTTGCACAATATTCGAACTTTCCACAGGATTTTATTTTCAAGAGTTCAAGTTTCTGACGCAGTTCGACTTTGCGTAAAATCTTAATAAAATCCACAATTTTCAAAATTTTTCAATTTTGCAAAAAGATCAATAAAGACAACAAAATCGTCTTTAAATTAATGTAGAATAGTCCGTTGAGGTCCTACTGTCTCGCCCAGGAACTTGCAAAATGTTCGACCTTTCCACAGGATATTATTTTCAAGATTGTTTCTGACGCAGTTCGACTTTGAGGAAAATCTTAATGACATCCACAATGTTCCAAGCTTTTCAATTTTGCAAAAAAATCATTAAAGACAGCGAAATTATCTTTAAATTGATATAAAATAGTCCGTTGAGGTCCTTCTGTCTCGTCCAGGAGATTGCAAAATGTTTGAACTTTCCACTGGATTTTATTTTCAACATTGTTTCTGTTGCATTTCGACTTTGCGGAAAATCTTAATAACATCCACAATTTTTAAATTATTTCAAAATTTCAAAAAAATCAATTAAGACAATAAAATTTTCTTTAAATTAATATAACATAGTCCGTTGAGGTTCTTCTGTCGCTTCCAGGATCTTGCAAAATGTTTGACCTTTCCACAGATTTTTTTTTCAAAATTGTTTCTGTTGCAGTTCGACTTTGAGGAAAATCTTAATGACATCCGCAATTTAAAAAAAAATTTAATTTTTTAAAAAAATCATTAAAGACCACGAAATTATCTTTAAATTGATGTAAAATAGTCCGTTGAGGTCCTTCTGTCTCATCCAGGATCTTGCAAAATGTTCGAACTTTCCACGGGATTTTATTTTCAAGATTGTTTCTGACGCAGTTCGACTTTGGGGAAAATCTTAATAACATGCACAATTTTCAAAAAAATTCAGTTTTGCAAAAACGTCAATAAAGACAATCAAATTATCTTTAAATTAATATAAAATAGTCCGTAGAGGTCCTTCTGTCTCGTCCAGGAACTTGCAAAATATTCGAACTTTCCACAGAATTTTATTTTCAAGATTGTTTCTGACGCAGTTCGACTTTGCGGAAAATCTTAATAACATCCACAATTTTCAAAACTTTTCAATTTTGTAAAAAGATCAATAAAGACAACGAAATTATCTTTAAATTGATGTAAAATAGTCCGTTGAGGTCCTTCTGTCTCGTCCAGGAACTTGCAAAATGTTCGACCTTTCCACAGGATTTTATTTTCAAGATTTTTTCGGACGCAGTTCGACTTTGCGGAAAATCTTAATAACATCCACAATTTTAAAAAAATTTCAATTTTGCAAAAAGATCAATAAAGGCAATAAAATTATCTTTAAATTAATATAAAATATTCCGTTAAGGTCCTTCTGGCTTGTCTAGAAACTTGCAAAACTTTCCACAGTATTTTCTTTTTCATGTTTGTGTCTGTCGCAGTTTGACTTTCAAGAAAATCTTAATAACATCCATGATTTTCAAATTTTTTCAATTTTGCGAAGAGATTAATAAAGACAATAAAATTCTCTTTAAACTGATATAAAACAGTCCGTTGAGGTCTTTCTGTCTCGTCCAGGATCTTGCAAAATTTTCGAACTTTCCACAGGATTTTTTTTTCAAGATTGTTTCTGTGACAGTTCGACTTTGAGGAAAATCTTAATGACATCCACAATTTTCAAAATATTTCAATTTTGTAAAAAAATCATTAAAGACAACAAAATTATCTTTAAATTGATGTAAAATAGTCCGTTGAGGTCCTTCTGTCTCGTCCAGGAACTTGCAAAATCTTTGAACTTTCCACAGTATCTTCTTTTTCATGATTGTTTCTGTCGCAGTTCCACTTTGCGGAAAATCTTAATAACATCCACAATTTCAATATTTTTCATTTTTGCAAAGGGTTTAATAAAGACAAATATCAATTTGATATAAAATATTCCGTTTAGGTCCTTCTCTCGTTCCACAAGATGAGGACTGTGACATATAGTAATTCAAATTGGCTTTTGATCATAAAAAAGTTAAGGATGCAAAACTGTCTTCTCGCTCCAACAGTGATTCAACTTGTCCAACATATCAGTTATTGCTTCTGTAATTAAACTTATCTCTTGAGTCTGCAATGCTACATCTCATACTTGTTTTAAAGATGACGATACGAGATATTTGTCATGGTTCACATTCGGTCTTCAATACTGGTCGAATTAAAAGGGCTCATAGATATAGGCAACCCAATGTACGCAATGTCAATGTCCGTTAGTTTGAATTGTGGCACGGGGGGCGCTGAACGTATGAGCACGTAGTAGCAGCTCTCAACCAATCAACGAATCGTAAACCAAACGCACGTGTGTGTTATCAATCATAACTTATCATTAATCGCGTTGTTAAATAATAATAAATAAATCGCGACTATTACATACGTGTGTGTTGTGATGTATTTACATAGTCCACGAACTGTACAATAATGGGCATTTTTAATAGTAGTCGTAGATAAAATTGTTATTGTTTTCTACTAATCCTGATAATCCGGGATTTTTTCATAATACGGCAGTTGTCTGATTAATATATGTCCCATATGTGTCGGATTATCAAAATTATTCTGTATTATAGTATTGCCATTTAAAATATCGAAAATCCAGACAACGATTTCTACTTACAATTCAAATATATAGCCTTATAGTCTAGTTCTTAGCCTTTTAAAAGTTCTTTATCGAATATCCATTATAATATCTACGCAGTAATAATCTCAAATATATTTATTTATATGTGTTTTTAGGTTTGATGCCTGAATGCCACACATACATAGATGCAAAAGTTTATGTGAAGACAGGAGAACAAGTCGAGTTTATTATGCAGGACAAAGAAATAAAATCCAGTGTGGCAGTTTCCAAATCCAAAATTTACAAATTCTACGTGCCCGAGAATGCAAAACACGTAATAATCCAGTTCAAATACGTCCAATTATGCGAAACTTGTTCGAAATTGGTGGGCAGAGTGAGCCCATTTAACATTCCAACAACAAACAGTTCAGAAACTTTTGCCATTGAAAACTTATCAGAAGGGGAAAAAATCAGCTACAACCTGCAAGTGCTGGAGAATAGTTTTTTGTATATCATGTTGGATTTAGAAAGTGAAGATGCAGAAAACGGAACAGCAGAAGTGATTTTTCAGTTGGAAATTATACAAACCAAGAGTGAAACACAAATAGAAAATTTTCTTAATGCAGTAACCAAAGTACAAACTGTTAACTCGTTCAATTTGCAGCTACCTTACAAACAGTACGACCTTCATAAGAGTATTACAGCAGAGAGTTTTCTCTTCACCTATGAAATGCAGCCACTAAAAGATGGTTCTGTCCCCATTACTGTAAATATAACCAGTCAAGACTTCTCCGTTATAAAATTCAACGTTGAAGATGTGATGGACATAGGTGGAAGTCTCCAAGTAATCCTTGCCTTCAAACCGAGAGTAACAAAAACTGGGAGGATGATTCTAAGAGAAAAAGAACCGGAAAATAATACCATCGTAGCTTGCATTAGCAACACCAAAAAACAAGTACCAATTTGGCCAAACCTCTGCCAAGAATACGACCAACTCACACTAAGTCCAATAATAATCAATAAAACGAGTCATAATTCAAGTTTTTTCGTCCCTTTCCCAGAAGCTGGAGATTGGTATCTATCAATCCGCCTGTTCTGTGGACCATGCCAACCGTGTGATTGTCCAGAATCTTGCAAAGCCACTTTCAAGAATTGCACAGAAACTTGTCCGATTAACGAAGCATATGGCGATTGTTTCGAAGTGTGTCAGAGGCAATTCACCGGGGGCCGTTGCAAAGGTTGCGATTGCGTTGGGAAGTGTAAGAGGGATGAGAAGGAATGCAATAGTACAGTGATGTTTGATGTTAGTTCGTACCCCTGCGTAGGAGACGATTGTGGGCCCAATGGCAAATGTGCGTTGATCGTTTCTGAAGGATTGGTTTATAGTTCTTGTTTGTGCACAAATAAATATAAAGGTAAGTTTGTCGTAGTCAAACTAATTTCACAATAGTGTCACTTGACTAGACATATAATACTACTTAAATAGAACTAACTAGAGAGACAAGACTCGACAGACAAGACTACACAGAGAAGACTAGACAGACAAGACAAGACTAGACAGGCAAGACTAGATAGACAAGACTAGAGACAGACAAGACTAGACAGACAAGACTAGACATATAAGACTAGACAGACAAGACTAGACAGACAGGACTAGACAGAGAAGACTAGTCTCTAAATTACAGTCTCCCGACTCCGCGCAACCCGGCTTGGCTGAGCCGAGCCGTGAGACTAATTTACACGTCGTTTATAAACTACCCGCTACCCAAATATTATGTGTGGACATTATGACTAGACACACTACACTAGGAAGACAAGACTTTTTATAAAGTGGTTCGGGGGAAGCTCTCACTAAACCCCTATTCCACCTTGGCTTTTAGTATGCGCCACCCCGGTAACGCATTTTTTGCATTAATGCAGGGTGGTCAGCCCGGACGGTTAGTGAAATCCGCCCTAGTTGTTGTCTCCCCGACCAGGATTCGAACCCGGGTCTTTCGCATTGAAAGGCGGATATGTAGACAGACAAGACTAGAGAGACAAGACTAGACAGACAAGACCAGACAGACAAGACTAGAGAAACAAGACTAGACAGACAAGACTAGACAGCAAAACTAGACATACAAGACAATACAGACTGGACCAGGGATGGAGAACCTATGACCCGCGGGTCACACACTGACCCACACAGGCTTTTTAAGTGACCCAGGCATTGATTTTCTAACTTTTATTATTTTCTTATAAAAGTTTCTCAACTACAAATGAAGGCCCTTTATTATAATCGTGTATAAAAGTATAAAAATCGTGCGTAAAAGTCTAATGTAAATCAAATGGAGTTTCATTATTAAATTATTTATGTTTGTTGTTACTATGGCAACAACTCGCGTCACTAAACAAAACACATAGGCGTAGTGAAAATTTTCTGACCTCTATTAAAATTAACACAATTTTAAGTCTCGGCCCCTCAGTCCGGATTTGTCTTACTCTAACAAAACTTAATCTAATCCAGATTAAATCTACGTTTACCTGGATTACATCGACAACGACCAAATAGTGTTCCCGTCACAGTGCGTTTTTACTAGTTAGCAACTTTTGCCACGGCCGCGCTGAACGTTCTAAGAAACATTGGTTCTATTCAATATCTTAAGCAGAATATTCCACATCCTTTAATTCGATTTCATTGTAAAATAAATACATCAGTATTTTTTATTGAGTTATTCATTAATGCGACACCAAAAGAGGTAAATTCTTATAAAGCATTAGAGTTTTGTGTAAAGAGTTTTTGACTAGGCTCCTTCAGACCGGCGCGGAGCGTATGCGCCATGAATTTTCCGCAACGAAAAATTCGCTAGCGGCGCGGCAGCGAAATGGCAATTCCCACATCAAAATGCAATTTTTACGTGCATATAGTAGTCATGATGTCCTCAGAGCAAGAAGCATTGATTGCATAAGATAAAATCTGTTATTTTGTATTTATTTTGAATTTATAAAACACATAATAGTAGTTTATGATACTAGTGTGTGAAGAAGGGCTTTTGTGCATGAGTTGCGAAGTTTAAAGCACGAGCCGAAGGCGATTGGTTTTCTCGCAATGAGTGCACAAAAGCCCTTCTTCGCACACTTGTATTATTAGAAGCCTTTCACGCACGAAAATACTGTTGAATCTACAAAAAAAAAATGTTTCTTACCGATAATATTGTAAAAATTGTAATTTTAACAGATTTGAACATACTTAAAATCACTGACCAATAACTTCAATAAGGTTAGAACGTTCATCGCCTCCGTGGAATAAATTGCTAACTAGTAAAAACTAAAAAAAACGGTAACGGGAACATTATTTGGTCGTTGTCGATGAGTCTAGGCCCTCCACCTCCACTGATTCTGACTTTGACACTTCCGGTTTCGATTTTGAATTTTCCCGCCTGCGCCGAATTTTGAATTTTCCCGCGCACAGTGCAGAAACCGGAAATGGTGCGGCCGGATGTGGAACACCAGAAATGCGAAAAGGGAAAAGGAAGTCAACACCAAAACTCACACCCAGCGTGGGGTTACATAGACCTCACACTCCCATGTGTGAAAAACCGGAAGTGGGAAACCGGCAACGGAAGTAGAGATTGGAAGTCGGAACCGGTCAAAGTTAATGGAGGTGGAGGGCCTAGAAGGAACCATCTTTCCCTACTTCGATGTAATCTAGGTTAACCTAGATTAAAGTGACCACATTTTCATTGAGACAAAGCGGGACAAATGGGATGAAATGTACTCACACAATCAAATCTACTCACACACCAAAATCAACACATTAATAAATACATTAAGTATTGCATGAGAAAGATGCCATTATCATAATCGTGTGTAAAAGTATCCAAATGGTGTGTAAAAGTCCAATGTAAATCAAATGGAAATTCATTATTAAACTATTTATATATGTTGTTTCTATGGCAACAACTTGCGTCACTAAACAAAAAACATTGACGTAGTGAAAATACATTTTCTGACGTTTATTAAAATTGAAATAATTTTTCTTATTTTGAATCAAGAAGTCTAGGCCTCTCAATCTGGATATATCTGGCTCTAATATAACTTAACCTAATCTAGATTAAATCTACTCATTGCGATTAAAACACTCGCCTTTGGCTCGTCCTTTAAACTTCGCAACTCATGGACAGTTCAGTTCGAGGATATTAGAAAATTTCATTGGGGACATTTAAAAAGGAGATTATATAAGAATATGTGGAAAAATCTTATTTTATATATTACAGTACATTTAATATAAGAAATGCAGATATTTTCTAAAAAGCGGGACATTTTTAAAAATCGACGGGACGCGGGTTATGAATTGGGTCAAATCGGGTCAAAAATTGGGTTATGGTTACGTAGGCCATAGTAACAACAAACATAAATCGTTTAATAATGAAACTCTCATTTCTCTCACTCATTTACATTGCACTTTTACGCACGAATTGGATATTTTTACACACGAATATAATAATGGCATCCTTCATATACAATAATGTATTTATTAGTGTGGCCATTTTGGTGAGTAGATAAAACTCATTACAGAATTAAACATGGGTTCATAAAATCAATGTGATCACAGAGATCACTATTTCAAACACAGCAGCAGCGAAACTAACCGCGCATGCAGCGTCTTTGTGCAACGCTGCAGTACCGCGACTATGACGGAAATCGCGCTTTTTGATCTGAACATGTACATAAGCCGCCGTGTCAGTCTGTCTGCCGCGATATCGCACCGGTTGCGGCAGCGAAACTTCCGCGCCGGTCTGTGAGCTCCTTTAAAGTTGACTTGGCCCAAATTGAACCTTTATTCGTTTTTTTTTGCAATTTTTTGCATAAAAAAACAAAATTGCAGAAAATTGGTTAAAACAACGTTTATTGAGAATTAAATTCTCTATAAGTCTCATTTAAAATACTTGTCTATTTCATCTAGGTTCTGAATAATAACCTGTCAAACATTCAGCTTTTTTTCAAAATAACCTGTGAAGTAAATATCAATTTCTTATAACGCCATGCGAAATTTTTGCAAATTTTAAAAAGAATCTTAGACAACATTAAATTTGCAACAAATTTTGTCTAAAACGTTTCTCTAAATTCTTTACTTTATTGTGTGTCAGTCTGTCCGTCTGTCCCTATATGTGGCTGTTTGTGGAATCGTAGCTCCTAAACAAATGGACCGATTTTGATGCGGCTTTTTTTATTTGAAAGCTGAAGTGAGCGAGGAGGTTCTTAGCTATAATTTATGAAGATCTGTTTGTGCGCATGATGATCATCCGCTCATTTCCTTCTTGACAAAATTAATCTGCAACGAATTTGACACAAGTGTTTGTCTAGCTCCGTATATCCAAACTTGTGTTTGAAAACTAACGTGATCGAGAAGGTTCGTAGCTATAGTTTATGAAGATCTGTTCAGGCATTTGATGATCCTTTTAACTTATTAATATTTTGATTTTGAGCGTCGTCGCGTCGGGCAACTGCTAAGTAAGTCAAGTAATAAAACCAGAATGCAAAGAAATAAAAAGAAGATATTGATAATGATAAAGTGTGGATTATACTTACTCTGTGTAAGCAATGTACGTAAGTAACAAAACAACAATATCCAATCGTTTAGTTTTCAGTCTTGATTCATTTACTCAGAAAAAATCGCAAAATAGACAGTTAACGACGTCTGCTCTCACCTGTCTGCGCGTTCTCTTTAACGCCAATGTGACGCATACAATGTCGAAACTCTGCAGGAACTTAGTAGACCTTGTAAGATAGATTGATACATCTAAGTTCATACGTATTTTCTCATCGTTATACCTATGTAGGTATAACTAGTTATACTTCTTCACATAGCGGTCCCCCGAAGCGGCGATGCTCATCAACAAAATATTAATAGGTACTTTTAATGGAGTTAAATGGGCAAGAAAGAAATTTAATTTTTTGGCTTTTTTACAAGTTTTTTTTTGTATCGGGGGTTGCTTAAAATTTTTAATTTTTTTTATTAGATATCCCTTAAATTTGACAACCCAAAGCAGCTTTTCAGCTTCATTCCGTTTTTTGCAATTTTCTCCAAAAAAACACAAAATAACAAAAAATTGTTGAAAGTAACTTTTATAAAGAATTAAATTCTTTACTACTTTTATCTAAAAAAAATTGCCTAAAATTCTTAGTTTTTGAGTTATATTCTTCCAAACTTTCAACTTTTACTTATATTAGATTTTCGATTTTTTTTCAGAAAATTTTCAAAATAGTTAAAAACTATTGCAACATTATATGTTATAGACAATTCAATTCTCTACTAATGTTGTTTAAACCACTTTTGTCTATTTTTCTCAATTTTCTCCCATTTAGACTTCCCTTCCAATCGTTCCAAAAATCACAAAGCAAGTGATAAAACCAAACAAATTTTCTCTTAGACAATGAAACAGTTTTTGTCTAAAACATTTTCACGTATTTTGTTACAACTTCCAAGTTCCAACGAATAAAACCCAAACCTTTGTCTAAATTTGATTTCTGAATTTTTCAATTTCTGATTTTTTCTAAATTTCTAAATTTTTTCCGTTTCTTAGACCAGTGGTGCGCAAACTTTTTTCATTGGCGACCCCCCATTTCGTGAAAAATTTTGTCGCGACCCCTGGATTTAGATAGTAGACGTTTTTTAATCGTTTACGTAGGTAAAGTGAAATTCTTTCTGGGATTTGCGTTTACAGGGTGTTTTAAAAGGAGTTTTGGTGACGACATTGATTAAAATACAGCCTTTTTAAAGTAGCGCAACAAACTTAGGCACCATAAAAAAATGCTTTAAAAGTTACTTAAAACTTTAGATAATCATACGCATCTACGCGCAGATATTAGTAAAGTCTAGTATTAGTATGAAGCTGAATATTTGTATTTGAAAATTAAAATTTGTTGACTCGCACTCTTTTAAAAACACCCCTTGCATGCCTTATTGTATGCTTGCCTTGTTAGATGTTTGAGTACATAATTTTAGGAAACAATGGTTTTATTTATGCATATGAGTATAAATATTTTTGGAAAGAAAAGTATTTTTAAAACACCTTACATCATAAGAATTAAATGTAAAGTATGCATTTGCAACGAGCTCATGATTGCGTATGGTAGCAATCCGAACTAGTTTTATTTTATTTTGGTTTTATTCATCGAAACCCGTAAGTCATCCTCAGGAACAAATCTAGATCGATATTTTGTTTTAATGGAAACTAATTTTGAAAAGCCGGATTCACATAAGTAGGTAGATGAAAATTGAATTAAAATATTGATTGCTTTTCTTTTCAAATTGGCGTATTCGTTTCCAATCGATAACCAATTTTTTTTGCAAATTTGAGACTTAAATTGAATGAGCAGTGTTTCGTCGCTTGAAACAGAAATCAATTAACTGTTCTTATTCATCTAAAGTCTAAAGGGATATTAGTAATAATAATATCAAACGAAAATGGATCACGGATCCAATCTAATTAATTATCTGGAAAATATTCAAACCTATTCATTAAGTTTTCTCTCAATTTTAACAAATTATGGCAAACGGTGCTTTTAAATAACAATAAATCTTATCTTATATTATTTACTTTAGTAAATTGTGAAAAGCACAGGAACATGTCTGTTGTTTTTTTAATTCTCCTTGACAAAGTATCAGCTTCTTTATAAAAGCTTCCATTTTACTGATCAATATTAAAATGTAAATGATCAATATAATCAATATAAATGTTTCTCTCTGTAAACTTAAGTTCAAATCGTTATGTTTTTCGAAAATGTCAACCATGTAACTGAATTTTCCGGGAAAATCTTCATTAATGAATGAGCGTTCTAATATATGTTTCTTTTCTATCAAAAAAAATGTAAACCTCTTTCCTCAAATCTAAAATACGTCGCAATATTTTGCCGTGTGAGAGTTCTATTTTTATGTAATTTGGTAAAATTTAATTTCACTATTTTACTGGTAATAAATAAATTTCTTTGAATTAAGCGACCCCGACAATTTATCTCGCAACCCCCCTAGGGGTGGCGACCCTCAGTTTGCGCACCACTGGTTTAGACAATGGAATTTTCTACAAATATTGTCTAAGCCACTTTCACTTATTTTGCCTAATTTCTAAGTTACAACCAATCAAACTCAAAACTTAGTCCAATTTCACGATGGCATAACTTTTGAACGGCTTATCACAGTGACTTCTAGTTTTTACTGATCGATTCAGCGTCCCAATATTAGTCGGAAAACATATATCATATTCACAAGAAGCTTTTAATTCAAAAATACCATCGAACCAGCCATCGATCCGCTCGAGGACTCTTATACAGTATAATCTCGATAATCCGACATATATGGGACTAGACAACCGCCGGATTATAAGAAAGAGTGGTGGGAGGTAAGAACACGAGCGGTCTCCAGACAGCCGGATTACTGGATTACGTGCCTTCCCATTACCCAACTGCGGAATTACCGAGATTATACTGTATACATTTTTTGATTCCGATCTTTATTTTTTGCTCTCCACTTCCAAAGTAGAAGTTGTAAGACAAGAAGCAAACTTCAATTTTGTAAAAGCCTTATAAGTGAGAACAAAAAAAGTAGTCTTTGACCTCCCTCCTCTTTTCCAAGTGATGCTTCTGGCCTAGTGAGTTACGAGCTAGTACGCAAAATATAATGAACAAAATTTGACCCACTTCTCAAAAAGGTTCGCCATCCCTGTACTAGACAGAGAAGACTAGACAGACAAGACTAGACAGACAAGACCAGACAGACAAGACTAGACAGACAAAACTATTATTATTTATTATTATAACCTTTTATTGGCATATATACAAAATATATTAAAATATATTACATACTATACATATATTACCTACACATTATATACTAAATTAACCTAAACGAACCTATTCCTTCTTCCTTTTTGCCTATTTGCTCTTTCCACTTTTTCACCCTCTTTAACAATTCCAAACCAATTCCACTTTCATCCATACACTTCTTCCATTCTTGTCCTAGCCTTTTCTCCTGTTCCTTCCATTCATTCCTTGTACATTCTTCTATCCAATGTTCCCATCTATCGTCTCCAGCCCCACAAACTGTGCACTTCCGATATTCTTCACTCATCCAATATTTCCTACCACGCTCTTCACTTCCACACCTAAACCTTGCCAGTATGACCTGCGTGTCTGCCTCTTTCGTTGAGTATAAATAGGTAGGTAAACGACCAAGCACCTGAATCTTTGCATATTCTTTGAAAAATCTACTGTTTGCAATTTGGTCTTGGCGTTCCTGTAACTCTACCTCGCTCACCTAGCATTTCCACCCAGTTTGCCCCTTCCCTCTTAAGTTTTTCTAGTCCCCCGCCAGATATCCCTGCTCTTTCATATAATTTCCTTTTATTCATTCCCCACGAATTCCCATTCTTCCCTCTTTCACCCTCCTGATTTGCCATTCTAAATACCTCTTTTATTATTCTTTCATCCCCCATTTCACTCACCTTGTATTCATATCTTATCACCCTGTTTGCCGCTAAAACGGCTACCTTGTAGGCATTCCCCTCTTGCAGAACTATGTAGCCTGGTGTCGATTTGTCTAACTTTAGGAATTTCTTGTAGAAGTTTTGTTGAACCCTCTCTATCTTCTCTTCCTCTCTAATCCCCCATACTTCCGAACCATAGGTCAAAACACTTCTCACACACACTTTCCATATTACCTCCGCCGCCCTAAAGTTCCCTTCAAAACTAGATCTCCATCCCTTCCACATGCGTTCTGCCGCCACCCACGCTTTTTTTGACACATAATCCACATGCTTCCTATTAGTGCACCCAGTTCCAAACACATATCCTAAATACCTAAACTTTTGCACCTCCTCAATTTCCTTTCCTAGCCATTCGAAACGTTCTTTCCTATATTTACCTCCCCTTTTAAAACGCATCCATTTAGTTTTTCCCACGTTTACATTTAGCTCTCTCTTTTTAAAATAACCTCTCAGCCTTTCAATCAACTCCTTCATTTCTCCTGCGGTTTTAGCGAACACTACCATATCGTCCGCGTAGGCTAAGCTCCACACTTTCTTTCTCCCTATAAGCACGCCTCCAGCTTGGCCATCTGTCAACACTTTCTCCATGTCAGCCACATAGAGATTAAAAAGTGTAGGACTCAACGGGCATCCCTGCCTCAGACCCTTTCTTACTTCGAAATACTCAGATTCACACCCATTCACTCTAATCTTACATACTGTTTCCTTATATAACTCTCTCCTAACATTCCTTATCACACTCTCTGAGATTCCCTTTTTTCCCAAGCACTCTACCAACTTCCCTCGATCTACCGAATCATACGCCGCCATTAGGTCAATGAAAAGAGCAAACAGGCTCCCTCTGCTTATTTCTTGATCAATTATGTAGCGCAGGGTTACTAAATACTCTATCGTACTCCGTCCCTCTCTGAAACCAGCTTGCACCTCTGGCACTAGATGCTTCTCCTCTATCTCTCTCCTCAACCGCTCGTCCAAGTTCAAATTCATCGGCCAAATTCACTAGCGTAATCCCCCTGTAGTTTCCTACATTTTCCCTATCTCCACTCTTATATATTGGGTGAATTATTCCCTCCTTCCAGCTCTTTGGTGCACTCTTTGCTCCCCTCCATACCAAATTCAATTCTTGGGTGATTCTAGTCTTACACTCTTTCGGGATAGCTTTCCAGGCTTCGTTTCCTACGCCGTCAGGGCCTGCCGCTTTTTTTTGTTTTAGTGCTGCTATACCCTTTTCCACTTCATCAATCTTTATTTCTTCTTGGCCTAAATCTTCCAAAGCTTGTTCCTCCCTTACTCTTCTGTTCCCTACTCTTTCCTGTGGCTCGACTCCTTCCAACAAAACCATAAAGTGACTTTTCCACTTTTCCATCAGAATGCTGTTTGGAAATCGTTCTCTCCTCGCTCCTCTTTCTTTTAAATACTTCCAGAGCTGTGCTTCTGTTTTGATGTCAAGTATGCGCTGACGTTCTCTTCTCTCCCAATCCTGTTTTTTCTTCGTCTCCAGATCCTTTAATTCGCCTTTAGTCTTTAACCAATCTTCTTTACTACTGGTGCCCTCTCGCCACTTTCTCATAACCTCTATACGTTTGTTTCTCCGTCATATATTCTTTGTGTGCCCATGATCTTCCCGGTGATGCTGTTGTGATTTTCTTCTTTACCATTCCTGCCTCCATCTTCTCTATAATCTTGTCTATATCTTTTAATTCCTTCCAGTTTATTGCTTCCATTCTAGCCCTATACTTCTCAGTCGCTTCGTTGTCCCATCTGGTAACCCATTTCTCCTCCCTAGATGCAATTATTGTTTTCGTCTTCAAGCTTATTGCCACTGGCATGTGGTCTGAATCAATTCTCCCTCCTATCTCCAGCTCTTTAATTTCCTGCCTTGCTGGGTCATTTGCCACTACCAGATCTATAGTCGATAATCCTCCTGCCCCCACAAATGTGAAATCTCCCTAGACAAAACTAGACAAACAAGACTATATAGACTAGACAAACAAAACTAGACAGACAAGACTAGACAGACAAACAAGACTAGACAGACAAGACTAGACAGAGAAGACTAGACAGACAAGACTAGACCGACAAGACTAGACTAAATTAAATTTGTTGTTGGCTAGCTGGTAGTTTATAAACGACGTGTAAATTACAGTCTCCCGACTCGGCGCAGCCCGGCTCGGCTCGGCCGAGCCGGTCTGTGCAGAGAAGGGAGACTGTAATTTACACGTCGTTTATAAACTACCCGCTACCCAAATATTATGTGTAGACAATATGACTAGACACACTACACTAGGGTTACTTTTTATGAAGTAATTGCTAGCGGGTAGTTTATAAACGACGTGTAAATTACAGTCTGCCGACTCGGCGCAGCCCGGCTCGTCTAGACAGCCAAAGACTAGACTAGGCAGGCCAGACAGACAAGACTAGCATACTAGAGTAGACAGACAAAACTAGACAGACAAGACTGAAAAATAAAATATTAATTAATCATATTTGTGGTTTTAGGTTGGGATTGTTCGGATGGTTCGGACGCGAATACGATGGGAATGATAATCTTGGAACTGGTCTTACTAGTTCTGAGCAATATCTTCTTCCTTCCAGCCGTCTATGTGGCTTACAAGAAAACTTACTACGTCCAAATGGTAGTCTATTTTGCGATTTGGCTGTCGTCCTCCTTGTACCACGCTTGCGACGCGGGCGAAAATATCATTAGTTTCTGTATAGTTCGTTTAGGCGTTTTGCAATTCTGTGATTTCTATTGTGCATTATTAGCGATTTGGGTTAGTCTAGTGGCTATAGCCTATATCCCAGAACCAATTTCGTCCGTTTTGTACATAGCTGGGGCTATTGTCATAGGAGCTGGTACAACTTTGGATAAAACCTCGATATGGGTGTTCCTAATTCCCGTTACCTGTGGGATCATAATGATTGTTATCCGTTGGGGTTTGTTTTATTATAAGCATAGGGTTCTTATACCCAGTCGAAGATATTTAAAAGTTTCTTTACCCATTGGTTTAGTTGTTGTGTTAGCTGCACTGCTAGCTTTCAGTGTCTTTCAAACGCAGAGCAATTACAAGTACGTGCACAGTCTGTGGCATTCTCTGATGGCGGTAGCTATAATTATTCTGTTGCCTGATAAAAAAAGTTTTTATCAGGTTGTGGAATTGGTTTAAATATTCCTTTTATGGATATTGGAGTTGTGATTTTTAATTTGTTTTGCACAACAATTTGCATAGATTCCAACTAGTCTCATAACACTGGCATTTATTATTCAGGTATATTAGTTACTTTATTTTTAATATTATATTAAATACTAATATTTATATAAAACCATTATATATTTTTAACTGTTAATGTTTTAATAAGATATTTTTTTCAAATATATCAAGGTTTTTATTCTATCATAGATTTTTTCCAAGACATTTCTCCGCCCACAAGTATTTTTACCGAAAATTAAAAAAAAAATTGGATTACAGTATAATCTCGGTAATCCCACGACTATTTCTTGTAATCCGGCGGCTGTCTGGTCCTATATATTTCGGATTATCGAGAATATACTGTATAGTACAATCTCAGTAATTCGGCCGTTGATAAATCGGACGACACGTCCAGTAATCCGGCGGTCTGTAGACCGCTCGCGCTCTTTCCTCCCACGACTCTTTCTTATAATCCAGCGGTTGTCTGGTCCTATATGTGTCGGATTATCGAGATTATACTGTACAGTATAATCTCGGAAATTCGGCCGATGGTTAATCGGACTATACGTTCAGTGATCCGGCGGTCTGGAGACCGCTAGCGCTCTTCCCTCCCGCCACTCTTTCTTATAATCCAGCGGTTGTCTGGTCCCATATGTGTCGAATTATCGAGATTTTACTGTACAGTATAATCTGGGTAATTCGGCCGTTGGTTAAACGGACGATACGTTCAGTAATCCGGCGATCTGGACACCGCTCGCGCTCTTCCCTCCCACCACTCTTTCTTATAATCCTGCGGTTGTCTGGTCCCATATGTGTCGGATTATCGAGATTATACTGTACTTCGATGAGGAGTTAAAGAAGCCAACACTAAAAAAACTATAAATATATTAATAAAAATATTTACAATAAAATTTATATCAATCAATAATTTATATATACAGCCCACAATTAATAAATTCCGTAATCATGTTAATCTTCCATAAATCATTTGCCTTTCCAGCTGTTCCGCCTTTAGAGTCCCGTCAATGCTTTCACAATTTTTATTAAACACCGAGTATGCACTAACTTCATTTCTCTTCTTCCTGCCTGTCCGTGTATTCAAATAAATCCCAACTAAAGCCGATAAAATGAAGTAAATCGTTCCGAATTCTAGCTTGATGAAGATTGCGTAGACTGTGGCCCAAAGTATAAAGAAGAGAGAGTAGTAAACTAGGTCTAGATACGAACAACAGTTGATGCTATCGACGTCAGTGATGTCACTGTGGGAATCGCTATCGTCCAAAACTTCGTTTAAACTTTCTGGGGGAGTTGTTTCAATAAGCGTTTTGTAATCCTGAAAGCATTAGTTTTAATTATTGAGTAATTCAGCAAAACATTTATTAACAAAATTAATAAAGAGTAAATGATAGTAAGCAATATGAAACGGTTTTCTAAAAATCAATAAGTTTTTACCAGATTAATGTGCCTTGTGGTAAGTCTTATATAAACCCACTGTTCAGTGCAAGAAAAGTCTATAGGCCATCAAGAATGGTCGAACAACACTAAACAGGCGAGACTAAGCAGACAAGACTAGACACAAGAGTAGATAGACCAAACTAGACGGACAAGACTAGACAGACAAGACTAGACAAACAAGACTAGACAGACAAGAGTAGATATACCAAACTAGATAGACAAGATTAGACCGACAAGACCAGACAAACTGGACAGACTAGACAAACAAGACTAAACAAACAAGACTAGACAGACTAGGCTAGACAGACCAAACTAGACACACAAGACTGGATAAACAAGACTAGACAGACAAGATTACACAAACTCGACTAGTAAGACTAGACAAACAAGACTGAACAGACAAGACTGGACAGACAAGACTAGACAAACAAGACTAGACAGAAAAGATTAGACATACAAGACTAGACACCAGGTGGCATTAAAGAAAAAGAAGTAATGACAAAGTTCCTTCAGATAAAATTAGGAAGAGGCCGCGAAGCACAGGATCTCATGCTATAGACTGCAGCGGAAAAATGTGCGCATGTGCCTATTATCAGCGAGCAGTATAGATGTCTGGATACAGGCTCATGGTTCCAAGATGAGACAGGTAGAACAGCCATCGCCGTGCTGAATCGGAATCTACGAATCAGAGAAGTCAGTAGTACACATCCAACTTTGTATGGATCGATATCAATGGTTTAAGAATATATAGCTGCTATATCTAATCAAATATTGACTACGAAGATTTTCTGAGACAGATAGACGAGCTGGAAGAAAATCTGAGATCGGCGAGCAGTGAAGTACTTGTGACAGGTGATTTTAACTGCTAATCACCAGAATGGGGCTCAAGAATAATGGATAGAAGAGGCGAAGTCTGTCTGAAATGATACCGAGGCTGTACCTAGTGATCCTTAACGATGGAAACTCTTTTACATTCCGAAGAAGAAATTTCTGTTATCGACGTTACAATAGCATCGGAAGGCATCGCGCATAGGGTGGAGAGTACTAGAGGACGCCATCCTTGGCGACCACCAATATCTGGAATTTAGCCTGAAAACGAACCCAGAGAGTCAACAGAGAAACACTACCATCGAACATGGAAACAGAGACGGATGGCTGGTCAAGAAACTCGATAGCACTCAGTTAAGAGCCAAGCTGGAAGTGGCTAAGATACATGGAGAGTTGCAAAGACTTTCAGAGATAGGTGACGTAGATTGACTTGCAGAATATGCGGTCGAAACCATTACAATAGCGTGCGATGTTTCGATGCCAAAGCGCAAATTTGCCTTAAATGGAAAAAGTCAGTTTACTGGTGGAACGCTGAAATCAATAACCTAAGGAAGAAGTACCTTAAGGCACGCAGGTCTGCCCAAAGCCACAGAAGGCGGCGGCAAAACGCAACAGATAGGATGGCTGGACAAGAAGTGGACCTGGACGCGAATTTCAAAAAAGCGAGAAAGGAATTGCACATGGCAAAGTAGCAAGCAGAAATGCTGGCTCGAACTCTGCCGATCCATAAATGAAGACCCGTGGGGACTCCCATATCGAATTATTACGAAAAAAACTAATGGGTAGACAACTGATACCTGGGATATCATGCCCACAAGGGATGAGAGAAATAGTTTTAAAAACGCTATTTCCAGTTCAGGAACGAAGACCTGCAGAAATATGGCAAGCCACTGAGACTCTCGTGACACCTTTCAGCGTAGAGGAGATCTTTGAGGCTAGGAAACGATTACGGTCAGGGAAAGCACCTGGTCCAGACAATACCCCAAATGAGATAATCGCAGAAGTGGTGGAAATGTGGCCAGAGTTGTTGCTAGAAACTTACAATGCGTGCCGTCGAAAGGGAATTTTCGCTACGCAATGGAAAAGACAAAAACTCGTCCTACAGAGAAAAGGGGACAAAACATTGGAAGAATACCGACCGATCATACCGACCGATATGCCTCTTGTACAGCTTAGGGAAACATTCTTGAAAGATTATTACTTAAGAGACTCGAAACGTACATCAAAAACAACGGAGGACTGTCCCAATGGCAGTATGGTTTTCGAAAAGGTCGTTCAACCGTAGACGCTATTGCTGAAGTAATAAAGGCAGCACTAATGACCCTTGACGTAAAAAACGCCTTTAATTCAGCCAGATGGGATGTAATCATGAAGGCATTAGCATCAAGACAGACACCAGAATACTTGAGATAGATGATAAGCAGCTACTTGAGCGACCGACGGTTGATATACTACAAGGACGAAGGAAAAGTTGAGTATGAGGTAATGGCAGTCGTCCCACAAGGATCGGTCCTGGCACCATTCTTGTGGAACATTATGTACGATGGCTTGCTAAACCTAGACTTGCCTAGAACAGCTAAACAGACAAGACTAGACAGACAAGACTGGACAAAACTAGACAGACAAGCCTAGTCATACAAGATTCTAGTCAGACAAGACTCACTAAACGCCCTATTCTACTTACTACTACGTTGATTTCGCATTCATCATCAGGGTGGGCAGCCTGGACGGTTACTGAAAATCGCCCTAGTTGTTGCCTCCCCGACCGGGAATCGAACCCGGATCTCCCACATTGCCAGGCGGGTAAGTTATCAACTACACTATCGAGCAGGACACACTAGAGATGGAAAGAGAGAATAGGTCTGTCCTCGTCGGTCTAGAAGTACAAAACTAGACAGACAAGACTAGACAGACAAGAGAGACAATACTAGACAGACTAGACTAGACAGACAAAACTAGATAGAAAAGACTAGACAGACAATACTAGACTGACAAAACTAGACTAAGATAATACTAGACAAACAAGACTCCTGATTTAATACCTGATCGGGGAGGCAAAACTAGGGGCAGTTTTAACTAACTGTCTGAGCTGCTCACCCTGAATGAATGAGAAATATGCGATAATGGGGTGGTGCATACTAAAAGCCATAGTGGAATAAAGAGTTTAGTGATAGTTTCCCCCAAAACTAGACACACAAGACTAGTAATAGTGTTAATGTGATGAAAATGCTAATTGAAGTGGAGTGTAAGAAAAATAGAAATAGATAATTGTAGGTATCACAAATATATTTATTATTGAACAGGGTGAGCGAAGCTCAATGTTTCAGCTATATTGTACAAAAAGGAGAAACGAGAAACAAAACTTTTGAAATGTTTAACCCCTTTTTGAAAATAATACCTTTTTTACAAATTCGCTTATATAATTTATAAATTCTATAACGTCATTTCTTGATTTTCCAAATTCTTCATCTTCTTCGTCGTATTCCGTTCATGCGGGGTCGACGTTTCCATTTTCCTGGGTCCCAAATGGTGTTTTCTGTTAACTGCTTCTCCCGGAGATCATCCTGCATGCAGTCCATCCATCTTCTTGTAGGCCTGCGCTTTCCCTTCCACCTCCAGATCAAGTACTCTCCTTCCTACATAACTCTCATCCCTGCGCTTAATATACCATACCAGAGCAAGCGTCTTTCTTGCACCTTTTTTGATATTTCAGTCACTTTTACGCTGCCTCGTATGAATGTTTTTGATGTGATCGTTTCTTGTAACACCACACATCCATCTTAGCATTGTGATTTCAGCTACTTCCAGTCACTTGCACTGTCACTGCACTGTTGGCCAAGTTTCTGCTGCATATAGCATTGCAGGTCTCACTGGACATTTGTAGGCTTTACCCTTTACTTGGATATTCAGTCTCCTGTCACAGAGAATACCAGATAACCTTTTCCAGTTTAACCAGGCAGCCTGAATTTGGTGGGTAATTTCCAGAACTAGATTGCCATCGACAGATATAGTGAATCCCAAATACTTGAAACTGTCCCTTGCTTGTAGCAGGCTATAATCCATCTGAATAGTTTCATTTCCAGATCCTCCAAGGCACAGGTATTCTGTCTTATTCCTACTGATTTTAAGGTCTCTGTCCTCTATGGCTCTTTTCCAGCATTCCAGTTTATATTCAAGCTCTTCCCTGTTTGGGCTGCATAAAATAATATCATCTGGAAATAGCATGCACCAAGGCGCTGGTTCTCTTAAGCTTTCAGAGAAGACAACCATTATAAGATCAATAATATTGGGGGTTAGTGCAGGTCCTTGGTGAAGACCTACTTGAACCGGTATAGTATCTGATAATCCTACACTGCTTCTAATTCGTGTTCTTTGCTCCACGGTACATATCCTTAACAATGCACACATACTTCTCCGGTACTCCCTTGAATCTTATGCATCTCCATACCTCCTGACAGGGCACTCGATCATAGGCTTTCTATAGGTCTATGAACTCCATCTATATTGTCGTCCACCCGAAGCCTAATAACTTTCTCCCAGATCTTCATTGTGTGTGACATGAGTTTTATTCCTATGTAATTTCAACAATGCTGAATGTCACCTTTCACCTTATAAATGGGAATTATGGTACTCTCCCGCCATTCCTTGGGCATTACTTCCTCTTGAAGTGCATGTTGGAATAGATTCCACAATATATCTATGCCCTCTTCACCCAGACATTCCCAAGCCTCCAATGGAAATTTATCAGGGCCGGTTGCTTTTCCACATCCCATTATTGTAATACCAGTTAGAACCTCTTCCCTGCATATGCCAGTTGTTACGTTGTGATTTGGGATAACATCCTCAAACAGAAGCCAGGCATTTGCTCATTTAGCAACTTTTCAAAATGTTTCACCCATTTCTTCTTAATATTCTCTTCATTTTAAATTTGTTAAATTCAATTCATTGTTCACTTTTCATCTGCCTCATGTGTGTGAAATCTTTTGAAGTCCTGTATTGTGCCTTAGCGATTCTGAAAAGCTTGGCCTCTCCTTCTGTGGTCTCTAGTTCTTCATAGACTTCCTTCCATGCAGCTGCCTTTGCTTTCCCTACAGCTCTTTTCACAACTTTATGTTCTCTATCTTCGTCATTTCCAGAGTCATCCCATTTCTTTCTTGCTTGTCGTTTTGCCTTGAAACTGTCAAAAGAAGGTGTTACATATTGCTAGATCTAATTCCAAGGCAAAACCAAAGGCACTCTCTCACCCTCCTCATTTCTCGTATCAAATCCCCAGCCTCTATGCACTCTCCTCATTGCTTCCCCTTCCACACTGGTGCCAACATGTCTATTTAGATCTCCACCCAGAAATACCCTTTCATCTGTTGATATACTCAGCTTAAAATGGACCTTAATTACGAACCTCTTTTCAGATTTTTTTCTATCTTTTTTTCCTTTTCATAGTATAATAGAGCTGAAACATTCAGTGTACGTACGTACTAACGCCACCATAGCTACAGATTTGAACAAAATGGATGGTTGGATTAGGTTATAGTTAAAATGGAGCAGATAAATCCAGACCACATACCGCGCAGTAGCGCGATCTCTCACTGTGGTGGCGTTAATAAGTACTATATAAGGTTCACTCGCCCTGTACATATATAATAATCCTATTTTCTTTTAGTGATTGCATGATCTAAGAAAAAGTTCAAACTTCTGATTTCACGCTAGTGGGATGTAAGAGTAGAATATATGGTGGTGCAGACTATGGTGAAGGGCTTAAAACAGCGAAGTAGATTAAAACAGTCAATTCAAGAGAGATGTTTAGAGTAGAGACACATCCGTTCAGATACATCCATAAAAATAAAGGCAGACAAGGTTTGAGTAGAATAGCTAGAATATCTCTTATGAAAAGATCTTCTTAGCAGGCCCTATCAGAGAAGGGGGGGGGTGGCAGAAGGGGCAGTTGTCAAGGGGCATTCCAACCGAATTATAACTGAATTTGCTGATGCTAACGTGCAAAAAGTATTAGTTAAGTAAATTAACTTAAATATTAAGTAGTTCGTTTTAATGTTAAAGTGACATAAACGTATTTTTTGCTCTCCCTCCTTTTTCGACCTAATACACCGTCGTCTCCGCCGTCGTCTGGTCCCAAGCCCAGGGTGTGAAAGGAGGAGGGTGGTCGGCCTGCCGCGCCGACCAGAATCGGGAAACCGAAGAAACTAGGCAAGAAACCGCATGGATACACGACTTAACCACTTACGAATTAATGCTACCGCATCCGGGGCAGCCGATGCGCCAGCTTTGGGAACCAGGGATGCTGGTGAGAAGTGGACTACTGGCCAAAGACTCAGGTTAATCACACCGAAATCAGAAATACGAATCGCCGCATGGAATGTGCGAACGGGACATCACGTTGGTCAAAAGGAAATTATCGCCAAGGAATTATTGAAATGCAAAATATCGATCTGTGCATTATCAGAACTGCGGCTCACAGGATCTGGGACAATGAAGGTTGACCCACCATCAATTGACGAGACGATGACGCTATTCTATTCTGGTGGCGACAAACGAGAAGCGGGCGTTGGCTTTATGGTTGATCGACGGGCCTCTGCCAGTGTTATCGCATTCCAACCGATATCCGAGCGTCTGGCGGTTATCACTATTGATGGAACGATTAAGACCCATATCGTATCCGTCTACGCCCCAACTGAGACCAGCCCGAACACAAACAAGGATGAATTTTATGCCCAGTTTCAACACACACTGGATACAATACCCCAAACCGAATTAATCGTACTTATGGGCGACTTTAATGCACATACGGGTGCAGATCGAACCGGTTGGGAAGAAACGATGGGAAAATTCGGATACGGGGAAATAAATGACAACGGATTACGCCTCTTATCATTTGCAGCGTCAAACAACTTGATCATCGGCAACAGCATCTTTCGTCACCCCCTCAAACATCAACTCACGTGGCGAAATCCATCCGGCAACGATTCGGCGATGTTGGACTACATTTTGGTCAACACCAGATTCCGATCGACGCTCAAAGATGTACGTGCGATGCGTGGACCCGACTGTGGATCAGACCATTATCTTGTCCGAGTGAAACTACAATTGAAATTACAAAGAGCAAAGAAAAAGGCACCACCATCAGCCAAGAGGAACTGGGCCTGTCTGCGAGACCCTGAAACCAGCCGAAAATTTCAAATCGCATTATCCAACAAATTTGCAGCACTCACGATACCAGTCGATATCAACATAGAAGAAAAACAACTTTCTGAGTCTATTGTGGGGTGTGCAACGGAGCTGTGTCCGCCCATCCATCGACGGACGCAGCAATGGATCTCGAACGACTGTCTCAATCTAGTCGACCAGCGGAAGCAAATGAAACACGTCGATTTCAAACAATACCGACGATTGAACAAAGAAGTTCGACAGAAAATGAAATTGGAACGGGAAGCTTACTGGAATAACATCGTGGCTGACATGGAAGAAGCAGCGTCAAGGCATGAGTACCGGACGCTGTACCAGACAATCCGACGGTTAAGTGGCAAAACAACATCAACAAATGACAATATCAAAAAATTGGATGGAACTTTCGTGACCTCTCCTCAGGAACGTCTACAGCGGTGGAGAGAATTCTTTCAACAGCTGTACAACCACAATCCGCCAGTAGGTCCAGCACCCGAACTGCCGATTATTGAGCAGCCGATAAATCAGTTTCCCGATACTGAACCAACAATCAATGAGGTGAAGACGGTAATAAAATCCCTGAAAAATGGTAAAGCGCCGGGAGGAGATCAAGTAACTGCCGAAATGATCAAAGCCGGGGGAGACGTCTTATTACATCAACTTCACGTTCTCACAGTGCATATATGGCATTCAGATTGTGTTCCATCCGTGTGGAAGAAAGCGATTGTTGTGCCTATTTTGAAGAAAGGCGACAGTCGGGAATGCAAGAATTACCGTGGTATTAGCCTCTTCTCGATCGTCGGCAAAGTATTTATGAAAATCATACAATCAAGACTACAGAAACATCGAGAGCAAACAAGCCGGGAAGAACAAGCTGGATTTCGACCACATCGAGGATGCATCGATCAGATATTTGCTCTCCGTCAGCTAATGGAAGAAAGAATTCGATGTGGCAAACGAACTGTCATCGTCTTCATCGATTTCAAATCTGCTTTTGATTGCATCGATTGGACAAGCTTGTGGGAAGCCCTGAAGATCGAACACGTGCCACTGAAAATCATTCAACTTCTTCAAGCATCGTACGACGGCTCAACCAGCAATGTTCGTATCCGAAACGACATGTCTGAGGAATTCCCGATTCGAACCGGAGTCCGGCAAGGAGACGTGGCCTCGCCGCTCCTTTTTAACATTGTGATCGACACGATTATGCGAAAAGCGTTTGATGGGCGACGCGGAGTTCGATATGATGACAAAAACTTCCTAACCGATCTGATGTTCGCCGATGACAGTGCGGTTTTCGCCAACACAGATGCCGAAGCAACAGACACCTTGTATGACATTTCCCACATTGCCCAGTCATACGGACTGAGAATCAATGCGGATAAGACCAAAGTGCTTACAACGGATGGATCTGAAGCCAGAGTTTACCTCCTGTGGATCCACAATCGAGCAGGTACCACAGTTCAAATATTTGGGATCACTGGTTGTGGAGAAGAAAGTAGCTTCGACAGCCGAAGTTCACAGCCAGATAGGCCAGGCAACAGCAACGTTTGCTTCACTCAAGTGATGCATATGGAAGCGGACGAATATTACCATCAAAACCAAAATACGCCTATACCGGACGCTGATCCTCCCTATTCTTCTTTATGGATCGGAAACATGGACATTACTCAAACCAGACCTTAACAAGCTCGAGGCCTTCCAAATGCGATGTCTGAGACAGATTCTCTGTGTCTCACTCCTCAACCACCTCCGAAATGAGACAATCAGAGAAAGGTGCGACCAACAGACACCGATTGTTGAGGAAATTCAAAAACGCCGATTACGATGGTTTGGCCACATCTGTAGGATGGACGACAATCGAGTACCGCACAAACTCCTATGGAAAAAACGACCTCTTGATTGGAGAACACAAAAACAAGCACCAAAGACCACATGGTTGAAACACGTAGAGAACGATTTAAAAAACCAGCGAATAACAACAGCTGAGGCAAGAACCGTTGCAACTGATCGATTAGCATGGAAGCGTATAGTGAATGGAGCACGGAATCTAGCGGCACCAACAGCAGCATACTGGCTACGAGGTCGACCACCTCTCCATGCGCCGGCTATGGATTAAAGAAGAAGAACTTAAATATTTAATAACATAAAAACTATAATTTTTTCTTCCCGTAACTTTTTACTTTTCAACGGATGTAGGAGGGCACCTCCAAATATCAATTGCCCTGGGCCTCACATTTTCTCTGAGAGGCTCTGCTTCTTAGTATGATCTTTCTTTTTCGTGACATGAGAGCATGAAGAACATTAATGAAACTAAACTAGTATTTAACGATATTTTCAATATATATGGACAATTGACAGGTGTTTTTGTAGTTGGCAGTGAACATGTTAACAATAAATTTTTTTCGATTCTATATTAATTAAACGGAAATGGTAATTTTTTTAAAGAATAAATTATGAAACCTGGAATAAACTTACAGAATCGTCTTTTTTATTTTTGTTGGGAAACGAGAACAAATTTGTAATTTTCTCCCTGGTTTTGTTCAAGAATTCCTCCCTTTCCTTCTTGGCCCTATACTCTGCCAACTTTTGTTCCATCTTCTCTTCTCCAATACAATGAAATGTTCTCAGTCAAGATGATATACTCATAAATATAATAAATTCTACATAACGTTCAAACAACTAGTTTTCAAAATATAGTTTTTGATCGAAATTCAACACATTTGGTTGTTTGAAAGTTCAATGTTTTGACAGATGCAACGTTTACAAAAACGTATTAGTCCGAAGATAGGCAAATATGAATATGAGCTATGTTCAGGATACATAAATTTCAACAAGTAGACTCGACCAGTTCAAAATTAACTCGGGGTATCGATAGAGTGATCCTTTCTCCACAAATGTTTCTACAAATTTTATTGTTCCACGTAGTGTGAAACTTACTAATTGAAAGATATTTTTTTCTTAATTGAATTAAATAATTTCAAATAAGTTTTTGAATTCCGCGCACAAATTTCTGGGGCCGCCACTGAAATATATACTACCTGGAACGAACACTGCCTCTTGGAATGTGCGGGCCGACAGATCTCTCGTATCGCCCTGTCTTCGTCTAGTACAGTCCAAAAGGAAAACTAAATGTGTGTCCATTTGTACCATTACCAATAACAAATAAAAAAAAGGCAATACCATTGTCTTTTTGAAAACAACTTTGATTAAAATATATAAACTTCGGTTTATAATAAGCTCACCGATTGAACGATCTCACTCTCTTTCTTGATACAACTCAATAGCTTTTCGCTCTGACTGTATCACACCCTCGCACTCTCGAATTCACTGTTGACTAGGTAAGGATGAAGGGAGGTCTTGGGACCTCTCTCTCGACCCGCACAAGCCAAGAGACCAGCGCTCCTTGCAGGTAGTATATATTTCAGTGGTAGGAATACTTACGCGGTTGACGTTTGCTTTGGCGACTCCTGGTATAAAACAACGCGTCGAAATATCACAACGATAGAACAACGCACTAAGAAAATATCACTTCCCAAATTATGTGAAGATAATAATGATTAGAATGTGATATTTTCGACGTGTTATTTACGTCTATTTTGTCGTTTCTTATTTTTGTCCGTCTCATTTTAAGACGTGATGTTTTGGTGGAGCGTTGTTATGTCGCTGTGACATTTCGACGGGTTGTTCAGTCGCACATTGTTATAGAACGCAAAGTACAATTGACGTAAAAATGACGTTACGTTCTGGTCGTCCTTGATCGCACACTCTAAAATCGTCCTCGAAAGAGTTAAGGAAATAGACATGGAAAAATGAAATAGCACTTATCAGCAAACGAACGATAACCCCAAAATGATCCTACTGAAAAACATAAACAAACTCAATCATCTTAAAACTGTGCTCAGGGGTGATGTCAGGCTACCATTATTTAACGTCAAACGCACTAGTAAATCGACTGTAGGCATTAAGCTGAATGAAACCAAAGAAGAAATTCAACCAAACCAAAAACTTGTGGCAAGATTAGTTGGGTTAACTCCAAAATCCATACAACCCTATCTAAAATTAGGACGATACGACAAACCTATAGGAACATGGTTATTATATTGGCCTTGTGGATGGGGGATTGCCGCAGCTGCTGCCCCTGGTTTACTTCCAGATCCTTTTATGCTAGCTTTATTTGGAACAGGAGCTATGGTTATGCGTGGAGCTGGCTGCACGATAAACGACATGTGGGATCGTGATATAGATTCAAAAGTAGCTCGGACAGTTAATAGACCTTTAGTGAATGGTGATATAAATTTGAGACAAGCTTGGATGTTCCTAGGTGGACAATTAGGTATAGGATTATTAATTTTATTACAATTGAATTGGTATAGTGTACTTCTTGGTGCCAGTTCATTAGGTTTAGTTTGTATATATCCTGTTATGAAAAGGGTAACCAATTGGCCACAATTAGTATTAGGTTTTGCCTTTAATTGGGGAGCCTTATTAGGATATAGTGCCATAACAGGCTACGTAGACCTAGCATGTTTACCTCTGTATATATCGGGAATTTGTTGGACAATTGTATATGATACAATTTATGCACATCAAGACCGTTGTGACGATGTACTGTTAGGACTTAAATCTACAGCAATCCATTTCAAAGACCAAACTAAATATTATCTAACAGGTTTCTCAATGGCAATGATATCTGGTTTAACAGTATCAGGAATTATGAATGATCAGACTTGGCCATATTATTTAACTCTAGGGTTGATCTCGTCACATCTTGCCATTCAGATTTACACTCTGAATATCGACAGTCCAATTGATTGTTCAAAGAAATTTATATCAAACTATCAGGTGGGATTGTTACTCTTTTGTGGGATTATTGTAGGAAACCTGTTAAAGGATGATAAAGAAAAAGGACAAATTGAGATAGAAAGTATATCTATGTGATTTAGATAGATGTGAATTTTTAATTCACAGTAGTCAATATAAGATTAATTGTTTTGTTTTAATAAAAAATATGAAAATATATTTTAGTTGCTTTTTTCATAAACTACCACTTAATAACATTCAATATAATTAATATTTATACTTCACTATTGGTGAAACCATACTAATTATAGATAATCTTATTAGAGGTGAAATATAGCCTGAATATATAAATATATTCTACCTGTTTGTAGCTCTATAATATTAACTCTTTTTAAGACTACAAAACAAATCTCGTATTAGAACAATTTCTTCCCTTGCTAGTACCATGCAGGATATTGAATTATACAACAGATATTTTCATGTTATAACTAGCCCCCCAGTCCATGTCCCCCCAGTCCAGTGGTCGTAGAAAAAGTATAGTATAAAACTCTAAAGTACTAGAGGGCAGAAGGAATGCCTTCGGGTCTTCTGTCCGATGAAGGGAAAACCCCTATCTGCAACCTCCACGTGGTAGAGTATGGTAACATCATGATGATGGCAAATGCAGAGGGGGACCGAACCGTTGCCGGGATAAGCAGCAAACTTATTCTTAGGAAAAAGCTGGGCTCTCTTTGGTCCAGGGGGTTAGAAATAAACCCCGAAGGCGGATGAACCGAACAATACGGTCAACGGCATAGGATGTAGAAGGCAACGGGAAACCACTACATTAAAGATTGTCACAGATATCCCTAGTACAATCAATGGCCATGTTCAAAACAAAATATTGTACCGGAGCATCAAGTCTCCCAATCGGATCTCCGGAGGGGACTGTTTTGAATATTGCTACAAACAAAAAAACTCTATTGCGAATCCCAAAGACCTCAACCAAAGATAAAAACTATAGAATAGGAACATGGAACCTGCGAAGTATGTTCCAAGCAGGAAAAACGGAAAACGTCTAAAAGAACTAGAACGAATGAAGATCGACATACTCGGATGCAGTGAAACGAGGTGGCCGGGTACTGGAAGATCTGACGTAGATAACTATCACATCTACTACTCAGGCGACGATAAAACACAGAATAAGAACGGCGTTGCAATTATAGTCACGGAGGAGGTACATAAAGCAGTTCTAGGATTTGTACCAATATCAAACAGAGTGGCAATAACGAAACTAAATTCCAGCCCTTGCATAATTAATATAATACAGGTTTATGCACCCACAAGCGAAGGAAGCGACGAGGACATCGAACAATTCTACGAAGATATAAGAACAGCACGAAAACAGACCAAAAGGACGGAAATCACAATACTAATGGGTGACTTCAATGCGAAAGTGGGTAAAGGAGAACAAGAAGATATAGTAGGAAGATATGGTTTGGGAACTAAAAACGAGAGAGGAGACCTGCTGATCCAGTTTTGCAAAGAAATTGAGCACTCAATAATGAACACCTTCTTTAAGTTACCTCCAAGAAGGTTATATACGTGGAAATCGCCGGACGACCGCGAACAGTGTGTAATTAGAAACCAAATAGACTTTATTACAATAAATAAAAGGTTTAGAAACTCCATCACATCCACTAAAACTTACCCTGGAGCAGACGAATATACCGACCATAACCTACTGCTGTCAACACTTAAAGTACGCTTTAAGAGAACAGAGAAGAAGCCCCAATTGAAGAGACATGACATACAGAGACTGAAAGACCCCAACGTGATGCAACAAGTTAAAGACCAGATTAAAGAAGGTATGAACAAGATCAGAAGCCTTGCCAGCCGCAACATAGAACAACAAGTCGAAGCCATCACCAATGTAATGAAAACTGTTGCAGATAAAAACCTTTACACAAATCATAGAAAAAAGAAAAGCAAGTGGATTACAGATGAGATCTTAGGTTTGATGGAAGAACGAAGAAAAACAAAGAGCAAAGACTTAAAGTCATATAAGCAAATCCACAACAACATTAAAAAAAAGATCAAAGAAGCCAAAGAAAACTGGTGGAAAGAACAATGCTCTGAAATAGAAGAACTAGACAGAAAACATGACGTTTTAAATACACATAAAAAAATAAAGGATGCAGCTGGAATAAACAAACCACGACAGAATAACATAATTACCGACAAAAACGGGACTGCACTACTGAACGTGAATGACAAAGTAGCAAGATGGCAACAATACATACAGACTCTTTATGCTGACGATAGCCGAACAGTTTCTAACACAAATAGCCCAGCACAAACAGGACCTTCTATAACTCATCAAGAAGTTCTTAAGGCAATTGGAAGACTCAAAAACAACAAGTCCCCGGGCCCAGATGAAGTTCTTGGCGATATGTTAAAGCTCATTGAGGAAGAATACCTAGACCTAATCACGGACTTATTTAACAACATATATGAATCGGGAGATATACCCGAGAAATGGCTAGTCTCTACGTTTATACCGATTCCTAAAAAAACCACAGCTAAACAAAGCGAAGATTATAGAACTATCTGTCTCACAAGTCACTTCATGAAGGTCTTTCTTAAGATTATTTACGAACGAATATATCAAAAACTAGAAGAAGACATTAGCGAGACGCAATTTGGGTTTAGGAGTGGATTGGGGACTAGAGATGCCCTTTTTGGTCTGAGTGTTCTGATTCAGAGAGCAAGAGACGTGAATTGCGATGTTTTCACGTGTTTTATCGACTTCGAAAAGGCATTCGATAGGGTTAACCATGATTTGCTAACAGAAACCATAAAGCAATCAGGAATAGATGACAGAGATGCACGAATAATCAACAATCTGTACAGACAACAAACAGCATGTGTTCGTGTGGAAAATATAATGTCAAAGGAATTTCCAGTAGAACAAGGTGTCAGACAGGGCTGCGTACTATCCACGCTACTGTTTAACCGATACGCAGAAAACCTTTTTAAGAATGCACTCGAAGAAGAACAGATTGGGATAAAGATAAACGGGGAAATAATTAATAACTTAAGGTATGCAGACGACTCTGTACTAATTGCCGACAGTGCCGAAGGACTACAGAGACTGATTGATAAAGTAGTAGAGGCATGCGAACCACTTAATATGCGATTGAATGTGGCAAAGACAAAAATTCTAATCGTCAGCAAAAATGCGTCTAATGCCCAATTCCTGGTAAATGGGGCCCAACTACAGAGAGTACCATCAATATCGTACTTGGGTGTAAACCTCAATGACCAATGGGATCATAGTCGTGAAGTAAAGATCAACATAGAGAAGGCACGTTCTACATTTAACCAAATGAAGAATGTTTTGTGTAACATGCGCTTGAACATCCATCTTCGAACACGCATACTTAGATGCTACGTCTTCTCTAAGCTTTTGTATGGAGTGGAGGCATGGACACTCTCCGAGGCAACTAGTAAGCGACTGGAGGCCTTCGAAGCATGGTGCTATCGTCGAATGCTTTGCGTTTCCTGGACCCACCATGTTAGCAACGAAACCATACTCCTACGCATGCAGAAGGACAGAGAACTGCTCACAACAGTCAAACACAGAAAACTGTCATACTTTGGCCATATCATGAGAAACAGCAACAGATATAGGCTACTTCAACTCATCATGCAGGGAAAAATCGAGGGGAAGAGGTCACAGGGAAGACGACGGATCTCCTGGTTGAAGAATCTGCGACAATGGACCGGAAGAACATCGGTTGACTTGTTCAGATCGGCTGTGGATCGAATCCGATGGGCCATATTGATCGCCAACGTCCACTGAGGATATGGCACAATAAGAAGAAGAAGATAACTCGAGTTGTAAGGCAATTACGTACTCGCGGAATTATGCACTCCCCGCTACGCGGGGATATAATATGCTTCTTACAACTCTCGTTACGTAATATACTATTAACTGGTTGTAGTTACAAATAATTTATATAAAATAAATTTCGCAGAGAAATATTCCTGTGCGTAAACTTGCTACTACACTAAATAATTTATCGTAAGATTTTAATTTAGTTAATAATAGTAATAATCATTTTATTTACGGTTTCCCATTTATCAACATAAAATAATAAAACATTAATACAGACAATTTTAAAGTAGCAGTAGGAAACATTAATACCAGCATCATCAATATTAAATACTTACAAGCCGGAAACACTGCGCGAACAGATCAACCACTCCGACCCCGAAACATTGCCCAAATTGGACAAGCCAAAAGCAGAGGAAACTTGGCTTCTGACGGATCTTGAAGTCAAATTAAAGAGGTCCAACATCACTACACTTGTTTCCCAGTCTGCATATTAGTGTAGGAGAACTGTTCATACTGTAATTTGTTTACATAAAATAAGTCAAATGCTCTAGTAGCGCATTGGGGTACATTTAAAGATATTAGAGAGAAAAGGACGATAAAAGTAGCATCCATTAACAAGATCGATGCATTCGAGATGTGGACACTCAGAAGAATGCTCCATATCCTATGGGTGGACCAAATTACCGACGAGGACGTGCTGAGAAGGGTAGGAGTGGACAGATTACTATTCAATACCATAAAGCAGCGCAAGATCGAGTCACATACTAAGGGGACCAAAATATCGAATTCCCCAGCTCATACTCGGAGGAAAGACGGAAGGCAGAACGGGGATTGGACGTAAACAGCTATCATGGCTTAGGAACATAAGGAACTGGACCGAAATCAAAAAGTTTGGTGACATGTGCCAAGCAGCAATAAACATTAACAAATATTCAATAAATGATAATTCTCCAACGCACATGGGTGTAAGGCTACAGAAGAAGAAAGAAGAATCTCTGGGGACTTTAATGAGCCATTAACGATTTTAAACAGTGTACATACATCAAGTAAGCAAAAGAGTCGCCAATATCCACATTTATGAAGCTCCAACGGCTGCAATGCCAGGACACGTGCTGAGGATGGACGATTCGCGACTCCCAAAGAGAATGCTAAACGCAAGAATGCAAGGTAGGCGACCAGTAGGGAGACCAAGGTTAGACTGGAAGTGCGAGATGAGAAAAGATGCACACCAAATACTGGGGATAAGAGCGTGGAGGAGAACGGCGACGGACTGGAATCGGGGCCTAAGATCCAGGAGGCCAAGGCTCGATTTGTGCTATAGCGCCATATGATGACATACATCAAGTATATCTCGTCTATTCTTTAGTCCGTACAACCCAAGCAGCATCACAAGGTCAGAATAACTAATTCGCTCACACGGAATCCCCAGCTGTGATTCTTATAAATTTTCGTTGGACTTTATTCAACATATCAGTATGAATCTGATAATATGGAGACTAGGGATTGCAATCCGGTGTTATTTTTCAATCCGGCCGGATCAGGCCGAATTTCTACCGAAGGATCTGGCTGTATCGATGAAATTAAATCTAACATAATAAACTTTACTTAAAAGAAACTAGTAAGAGTCTACAAATGTTAATTTTGTAGAATTTCAACCTCATCTTCATCGATCTGGCGCTGCCTTATTTTTCAAAATATTAACAAAATGAGTTTCAGATTTTCAAAATTTGGACTTTCTGGAGAAATTTGTTTTTAGATTTCCAAAATTCTTCCAAATAGTCGCGCAGTGAGGAAAATACTGAGAGTCTACAAATGTTAATTTTGTAAAATTTCAACCTCATCTTCATTGATATGTCGTTGCCTTATATTTTAAAATATTAACAATTTGGTTTTAGATTTTTTAAATTTGGACTTTTTGAAGAAATTTGTGATTTTTAGATTTTCAAAAATCCTCCAAATAGTCAGACAGTAAAGAAACTAGTGAAAGTCTACAAATGTTAATTTTGTAAAATCTCAACCTCATCTTCATCGATCTAGCGCTGTCTTATTTTTCAAAATATTTTCAAAACGGTTTCAGATTTTCAAAATTTGGACTTTCTAGAGAAATTTGTGGTTTTTAGATTTCCAAAATTCTTCCAAATAGTCGCGCAGTGAGGAAAATACTGAGAGTCAACAAATGTTAATTTTGTAAAATTTCAACCTCATCTTCATTGATATGTCGTTGCCTAATATTTAAAAATATTAACAAATTGGTTTTAGATTTTCAAAATTTGTACTTTTTGAGAAATTTGTGGTTTTTAGATTTTCAAAAATCCTCCAAATAGCCACACAGTAAATAAACTAGTGAGAGTCTACAAATGTTAATTTTGTAAAATCTCAACCTCATCTTCATCGATCTGGCGCTGCCTTATTTTTCAAAATATTAACAAAGTGGTTTAAGATTTTCAAAATTTGGACTTTTTGGAGAAATTTGTGGTTTTTAGATTTCCAAAATTCCTCCAAATAGTCACACAGTAAAGAAACTAGAGAGAGTCTACAAATGTTAATTAACAATGACATTTTTTTTGGACAAAAGGTGCGCGTTATACACCGGTAAATACGCTAATTATTTTAAGTATAGATTATTTATAACAAAATCAATTTTGGATTTGAAAAAACCATGTGGCGCCATGCGCATTTAATGTACCTACTCATGCAACAGCGCGATTATTTTACCAAAAATTAGCATCACCGGATCCGGTATATTGGTGCCGGATGCAGTAAACGTTTATTGATGCCGGATTACCGGATCCGGTTTTCCGGGTTTCAATCCCTAATGGAGACGAAAGGGGACTTCCATACTCAAGAATGGACCTGACAAATGCACAATACAAAGTCCTAAGTTTGTATACAGTAAATATCATTAAAATCTTTCATGGCCATATTCCTAATATAGTGAATATGAAAGTCAAATGTAAATTAACTACTTGATTTTTGTATGAAATGGAGTTAGGAAGATTATTATTATTTTGCTTTGCATTGAATAAATTTCCAATATTCGTTGCTATTTCTTTTGACTTTGTGTTGAGTTGCATTGATACGTGGTTGGTAACAAGTACCATAAAGTGTCCGACATTGGTCCTGCAGCTCTCTAAATTTAACATAATCACGGAAGAAACCATTTTCTTCCCCGGCTTTATAAACAACTTTTTAATTAATAATCAGTGATTTTAGTATATCAGTGATTTTATATATATATATATATATATATATATATATATATATATATATATATATATATATATGATCTTAAAAACAGTATTATTTATCCAGTACTCATTTAGTGCCAGGAAAGTGGACTCGGGGGCTAGTTATAACATGAAAATAACTGTTGTATAATCTCTAAAATTAGTCATAAGGCCTTTAAGATATTGGGATGTGAACTAAAAAAATGTGATATATTGAAAAGAAATGTGAGATAATGTTACCTTCTATGATAACAATGTAAAACAATTATATCTACTAACCAAGCTTTAAGCATTTTTTTTAGTATTAGACAACCCTGTATTGATATTTATTTACAAAAAAATATATCTAAAAATAAAACATTTCTGCACAGGTGTAGTCAGGAACTAAAATCACTGATTATTAATTTAAAAGTTGTTTATAAAGCTGGGGAAGAAAATCGTTTCTTCCGTGATTATGTTAAATTTAGAGAGCTGCGGGACCAATGTCCGATGTGATTGCAACCCGGAAAACTGGATCCGGTAATCCGGCATCAATAAACGTTTACTGCATCCGGCACCAATATACCGGATCCGGTGATGCTAATTTTTGGTAAAATAATCGCGCTGTTGCATGGTAGGTACATTAAATGCGCATGGCGCCACATGGTTTTTTCAAATCCAAAATTGATTTTGTTATAAATAATCTATACTTAAAATAATTAGCGTATTTACCGGTGTATAACGCGCACCTTTTGTCCAAAAAAAATGTCATTGTTAATTAACATTTGTAGACTCTCTCTAGTTTCTTTACTGTGTGACTGACTATTTGGAGGAATTTTGGAAATCTAAAAACCACAAATTTCTCTTAAAAGTCCAAATTTTGAAAATCTTTAACCACTTTGTTAATATTTTGAAAAATAAGGCAGCGCCAGATCGATGAAGATGAGGTTGAGATTTTACAAAATTAACATTTGTAGACTTTCACTAGTTTCTTTACTGTCTGACTATTTGGAGGATTTTTGGAAATCTAAAAACCACAAATTTCTCAAAAAGTACAAATTTTGAAAATCTAAAACCAATTTGTTAATATTTTTAAATATTAGGCAAAGACATATCAATGAAGATGAGGTTGAAATTTTACAAAATTAACATTTGTAGACTCTCAGTATTTTCCTCACTGCGCGACTATTTGGAAGAATTTTGGAAATCTAAAAACCACAAATTTCTCCAGAAAGTCCAAATTTTGAAAATCTGAAACCGTTTTGAAAATATTTTGAAAAATAAGACAGCGCCAGATCGATGAAGATGAGGTTGAGATTTTACAAAATTAACATTTGTAGACTTTCACTAGTTTCTTTACTGTCTGACTATTTGGAGGATTTTTGGAAATCTAAAAATCACAAATTTCTCCAAAAAGTCCAAATTTTAAAAATCTAAAACCAAATTGTTAATATTTTGAAATATAAGGCAACGACATATCAATGAAGATGAGGTTAAAATTTTACAAAATTAACATTTGTAGACTTTCACTAGTTTCTTTACTGTCTGACTATTTGGAGGATTTTTGAAAATCTAAAAATCACAAATTTCTCCAAAAATTCAAAATTTTAAAAATCTAAAACCAAATTGTTAATATTTTGAAATATAAGGCAACGACATATCAATGAAGATGAGGTTAAAATTTTACAAAATTAACATTTGTAGACTCTCAGTATTTTCATCACTGCGCGACTATTTGGAAGAATTTTGGAAATCTAAAAACCACAAATTTCTCATAAAAGTCCAAATTTTGAAAATCTTAAACCGTTTTGAAAATATTTTGAAAAATAAGACAGCGCCAGATCGATGAAGATGAGGTTGAGATTTTACAAAATTAACATTTGTAGACTTTCACTAGTTTCTTTACTGTCTGACTATTTGGAGGATTCTAAAAATCTAAAAGTCACAAATTTCTCCAAAAAGTCCAAATTTTAAAAATCTAAAACCAAATTGTTAATATTTTGAAATATAAGGCAACGACATATCAATGAAGATGAGGTTAAAATTTTACAAAATTAACATTTGTAGACTCTCAGTATTTTCATCACTGCGCGACTATTTGGAAGAATTTTTCAAATCTAAAAACCACAAATTTCTCATAAAAGTCCAAATTTTGAAAATCTGAAACCGTTTTGAAAATATTTTGAAAAATAAGACAGCGCCAGATCGATGAAGATGAGGTTGAGATTTTACAAAATTAACATTTGTAGACTTTCACTAGTTTCTTTACTGTCTGACTATTTGGAGGATTTTTGAAAATCTAAAAATCACAAATTTCTCCAAAAAGTCCAAATTTTAAAAATCTAAAACCAAATTGTGAATATTTTGAAATATAAGACAACGACATATCAATGAAGATGAGGTTAAAATTTTACAAAATTAACATTTGTAGACTCTCAGTATTTTCATCATTGCGCGACTATTTGGAAGAATTTTGGAAATCTAAAAACCACAAATTTCTCATAAAAGTCCAAATTTTGAAAATCTGAAACCGTTTTGAAAATATTTTGAAAAATAAGACAGCGCCAGATCGATGAAGATGAGGTTGAGATTTTACAAAATTAACATTTGTAGACTTTCACTAGTTTCTTTACTGTCTGACTATTTGGAGGATTTTTGAAAATCTAAAAATCACAAATTTCTCCAAAAAGTCCAAATTTTAAAAATCTAAAACCAAATTGTGAATATTTTGAAATATAAGACAACGACATATCAATGAAGATGAGGTTAAAATTTTACAAAATTAACATTTGTAGACTCTCAGTATTTTCATCATTGCGCGACTATTTGGAAGAATTTTGGAAATCTAAAAACCACAAATTTCTCATAAAAGTCCAAATTTTTTAAATCTTAAACCGTTTTGAAAATATTTTGAAAAATAAGACAGCGCCAGATCGATGAAGATGAGGTTGAGATTTTACAAAATTAACATTTGTAGACTCTCACTAGTTTCTTTACTGTCTGACTATTTGGAGGATTTTTGGAAATCTAAAAATCACAAATTTCTCAAAAAAAGTACAAATTGATTTTGAAAATCTAAAACCAATTTGTTAATATTTTTAAATATTAGGCAAAGACATATCAATGAAGATGAGATTGAAATTTTACAAAATCAACATTTGTAGACTCTCAGTATTTTCATCACTGCGAGAATATTTGGAAGAATTTTGGAAATCTAAAAACAAATTTCTCCAGAAAGTCCAAATTTTGAAAATCTGAAACCCATTTTGTTAATATTTTGAAAAATAAGGCAGCGCCAGATCGATGAATATGAGGTTGAAATTCTACAAAATTAACATTTGTAGACTCTTACTAGTTTCTTTTAAGTAAAGTTTATTATGTTAGATTTAATTTCATCGATAGAGCCAGATCCTTCGGTAGAAATTCGGCCTGATCCGGCCGGATTGAAAATAACACCGGATTGCAATTCCTAGTCTCCATATTATCAGATTCATACTGATATGTTGAATAAAGTCAAACGAAAATTTATAAGAATCACAGCTGGGGATTCCGTGTGAGCGAATTAGTTATTCTGACCTTGAGATGCTGCTTGGGTTGTACGGACTAAAGAATAGACGAGATATACTTGATGTATGTCATCATATGGCGCTATAGCACAAATCGAGCCTTGGCCTCCTGGATCCTAGGCCCTGATTCCAGTCCGTCGCCGTTCTCCTCCACGCTCTTATCCCCAGTATTTGGTGTGCATCTTTTCTCATCTCGCACTTTCAGTCTAACCTTGGTCTCCCTACTGGTCGCCTACCTCGCATTCTTGCGTTTAGCATTCTCTTTGGGAGTCGCGAATCGTCCATCCTCAGCACGTGTCCTGCGGATTGCAGCCGTTGGAGCTTCATAAATGTGGATATTGGCGACTCTTTTGCTTACTTGATGTATGTACACTGTTTAAAATCGTTAATGGCTCATTAAAGTCCACAGAGATTCTTCTTTCTTCTTCTGTAGCCTTACACCCATGTGCGTTGGCGAATTATCATTTATTGAATATTTGTTAATGTTTATTGCTGCTTGGCACATGTCACCAAACTTTTTGATTTCGGTCCAGTTCCTTATGTTCCTAAGCCATGATAGCTGTTTACGTCCAATCCCCCTTCTGCCTTCCGTCTTTCCTCCGAGTATGAGCTGGGGAATTCGATATTTTGGTCCCCTTAGTATGTGACTCGATCTTGCGCTGCTTTATGGTATTGAATAGTAATCTGTCCACTCCTACCCTTCTCAGCACGTCCTCGTCGATAATTTGGTCCACCCATAGGATATGGAGCATTCTTCTGAGTGTCCACATCTCGAATGCCTCGATCTTGTTAATGGATGCTACTTTTATCGTCCTTTTCTCTCTAATATCTTTAAATGTACACCAATGCGCTACTAGAGCATTTGACTTATTTTATGTAAACAAATTACAGTATGAACAGTTCTCCTACACTAATATGCAGACTGGGAAACAAGTGTAGTGATGTTGGACCTCTTTAATTTGACTTTAAGATCCTTCAGAAGCCAAGTTTCCTCTGCTTTTGGCTTGTCCAATTTGGGCAATGTTTCGGGGTCGGAGTGGTTGATCTGTTCGCGCAGTGTTTCCGGCTTGTAAGTATTTAATATTGATGATGCTGGTATTAATGTTTCCTACTGCTACTTTAAAATTGTCTGTATTAATGTTTTATTATTTTATGTTGATAAATGGGAAACCGTAAATAAAATAATTTTTACTATTATTAACTAAATTAAAATCTTACGATAAATTATTTAGTGTAGTAGCAAGTTTACGCACAGGAATATTTCTCTGCGAAATTTATTTTATAAAAATTATTTGTAACTACAACCAGTTAATAGTATATTACGTAACGAGAGTTGTAAGAAGCATATTATATCCCCGCGTAGCGGGGAGTGCATAATTCCGCGAGTACGTAATTGCCTTACAACTCGAGTTATATACTATACTTTTTCTACGACCACACTAATTTGTTTCTGTTTAATGAGAAAAATATGTTTGATGTAACAAATTTCTTATTGGATACATTATTTAACATTATAATAAACAAACAGTTGTATTTTCATATATAACTGTTACTCGACATTATTTAACTTGATAGAAATGAGAAGAAATACATTCTTAATGGTCACATACCTTATTATTTAATACTTATTTGGGTTAAACTGGAATAAGAGAGCTCATAGATATAGGCAACCCAATGTACGCAATGTCAATTTCCGTTAGTTTGAATTGTGGCACGGGGGGCGCTAAACGTTTGATGGCAGCTCTCAACCAATCAACGAATCGTAAACCAAACGCACGTGTGAGTTATCAATCAAAACTTATCATTAATCGCGGACTGTTACATACGTGTGTGTTATGATGTATTTGCATAGTCCACGAATTGTACAATAATCGGCATTTACAATAGTGGTCGTAGATAAAACATATTTCTGAATAACCTTTATTACTACTACTACAAACTAAATATTTTCTGACTGGTAACTACTTTAAAAACTGCACTGTATTCTACCGTCTCTATCGGTCAAAAAATTTATGACATTCGACATTATGAGTTGGGAATTATATAAACTCAATGGTTAATTTGATAATCAAGAAGAATTCATATTTACCAAACTTAGTGATGTTTATAATTAAGCATAATCACCGGATTAATCACACGTAACGTAACATACAGTGGGTCCGTGGAAGGGTACCCCAATAGGGGGAAAACGACCAAAAGTCATTCTTTCTGTTTGCTTGTTGAGAAAATGAATTGAAGATAAGAAAATTTTAGATCAAATGTACAAGGTGTTAATAAATTAGGAAAGTATGTATGAAAATGCTTGAAGGGATAAGTACTTGAAGGGTAAGTAATTATTTATTATTTATTACAAAACTTTTATTAAACAAAGTTGGTTATAAACTGGCATAAAGTCTGATTACATATTTTGAAATAAAAATTCGAAGTTTTAATAATTATCCCACATAGCTACATCCCAACTCGACACACTTTGCCGGTAACTTAATAAACCTACTGTACACTTTACGAATGGCTCGCGGCATATTCAAGTCATGGAATGCTTCTTCAATGCGTTGCTTTAATACTTCCCTATCATGTTGAACATCATCTGAATAAACCTTTTGTTTTAAGGCACTCTAGGTCAGGCGAAAGATGGGTCTTTCGCCCAATTGATCACATTACCATTGTCTGACCAAGGTTGCGCAATGTGCAAGACACCCGTCTTGTTGCCAAAACAAATTATTACGAACTTCTGGCTCTAATGTATTAAGAAACGTTAAGACATAATGTTCAAATACACGTTCTGACATTAACTTTTTTGCAACGTTGAGAAACGTTTAGAAAATATTTCGGGGGGGTTTTTGCAGAAGTGCAGCAATTTACTTTCGGAAACTGACACACAAGGATTCCTAAACTCCACACTACCATGCTCTCTTGCAATTAGTCGTCTCCACTCATTCCTCCTGATTTCAATATAATATTTATGTTATATTTTGTCTATTTCGGGGGGGCTTTGATCAATTTTGGTCGTAAAATGAAAAATAAAGATTTTTACCCTATTGCAGTGTTTTTCAAAGTGTGGTACGCGTACCCCCTGGGGTACGCGAATGGTTTGATAGGGGTACGAAACGAAGTTCCAAAATATTAATTTGAATTGACAAACGGCCATTTGTCGCACCCAAAACCGGGCGCCAAAATAGTACTTATCCCGCATGAGCAAAAAAATAACAATATTTAAATTACATCAAAAAATAGTGCATCAAACATTACTTTTTATAAAGTGTTTGAAATAAAAAAATAATTCAGATTCATCATCTTTGATAATTAATTAATACAATACAACCAAGAAGTTGAGTTTAGATTAAGTTTCTAACTGCTCACGATAAAATGATTGCAGATTGTTTTTAAGTATATAAAGACAAACGTAAACTGTCTTAAAATGAACTCATAAAGAATAAAACTTTTCCTTTTGTTTTGTTTGTTTTGTAATAATTTTGATGCGATTTTACCTTAAAAAGTCATGTTTAATTCCTTGGATGTGGATGAATAAAACAGTGAAATGAACAGTAATGAAATCAAAAAATTATTTCGCCAGTGAAATAGAACCATCTAACCCAGTGGTTCTCAACCTTTTTTTGTCGCGGCACCTTTATCGAGCTTAAAAAATATCGCGGCACCCTTTCCTTTCCCAACAGAAACAAAGCCAAACAATGTAAAGTAGCTAGGATCATATTTCCTTATTTTCCTCGGATTATCTTTTGTGATTTTTGATATTGATAAGTGGAATGACGTGAGTGATAGCTCCAATATTCCAGAAAGATTTACTTTTGATGTTTCACTCACCACGAGTTGCACTGGAAACCACTGGATTTTTCAAATTATATTTCACTGAAGAACTCGTGGATGATTTAGTTTCGAAAACAAATGAGTACGCATATCCATTTGGGATACATGGAAAGATGTTGAGAAAGAGGAATGTTGGGCTTTCATTGGCGTTATTGTGAACATGGGTACAATGGCAGTTCGAAATATCAAAGACTATTGGTCCTCTGATGCCGTTAGCAGACTCCCATTCTTCGAAAAACTTTTTAAGGTCCTTGCATCAAAGGTCTATTTGTTTCTGACGTGCTACGCATGGCTCCTAGATCACTCGCGTGGATAGCGTACGAACATCCCCTCCACCTTCCCACACCGGTCTGGACATCTCAGATCGACCTTGCGTGTGAGGCGTGTGATTGCGTTGCATACGATAAGTGTGTTTCTACGGCATAGTTTTTCAGAGTCCAGATATCGTAATGCGTTGCATACGTTGCGTACGTGGGAAAAGTGTGTCTCTACCTTTAGGGTACGCTCGGTAAATCCGTGGGTTGCCATCAGTTAAGATTTCACACTCACACTCACTTTTTGGATTACGTCAGTTCAACTGATCATTTTAAAGGACCGTGCTTTCTGCAGGCAGAAACTACGCGGACCCGCTGAGTTCTCGCAACAGAAATGACGCCGACCGCAAAGGGTTTTAAAGGAGTGATATAAGAAATGAAGAGCTGCCAACGTTCATAAAAAGGTACTATATCTAACGATGTGATATTAGTTACTAAGGCTTACAAAAAAAAAAATCAGCTGTGGCGTAATAGTATATTACGTAAGAGCGGAACAATTACGCGCGACCCGCGTAGCGGGGAGCGCGTAATTCCGCGAGTACGTAATTGCCTTACAACTCGAATTATGTACTATACTTTATCTACGACCACACTATTTTTTTTCTATTTAATAAGAAAATTATGTTTGATGTAACTGATATAGTGATTCATCGATATAGGCAACACAATGTACGCAGTGTCAGTGTCAAATGAAATAATTTATATTTACTTAATAATTTATAATCTTTGTTTAATTTCATTAATACCTACTGTGTTGTAGCAGTATCGTTTTGATTTTACATGGAGCAGTCTATATAGCCTTCTGCTACTGCAGACGATCGCCAGCCACCATGCCTTTTTAGTGACAATAAATCACCACCGGAATCCAAAAGAATGGTGGCTGACGAACGTCTGTAACAATGTCCTGTATAAAGAAAGATTTTCTTCTGGCAAATGAAGATAATTGGCAATTTGTTTAGGAATAGAGCCAATTTTATTTATTCCATTGCTTAGTGCATTTCTCATTTTGATAATTTAGAAAAAAAAAGACTGAGTTTTGTCCATATTTTGTGGGCGTACGTTAATATATTTTTTACAGGTTTGGTAAAATTCTTTCGGTAGCACAAAAGATCTTTAAGTTTTTGTTTTGGAATCAGGAATTTTAATGATCAGAGATGTTCCGGTGTCTTCTATATGGCAGGGTTTGACATTTCGTAGTTCTTGTTTTCTGCAGGCACCACTAATGCCAATGATAATAATAATCTAAAATTATATACAAAAATATGTCATTATGCCCATTAGAGAGCATTATAAGATAAAAAAGTAATGAATACCTTCATCAATAAATATTTGTTATCCGGTGAATTATTGAGGAAACGGAATTTGTAAAGAATATGGGAATGGCCATTTTTTTGGAGTTGGCGGATTTTTACCTTGAATAACTGTTACTAATCGTCCTCCGTAGTGTATTTGCAAACTTAGAGAGCCAAAACGAAGCTTCTACGTCGATTTATTAAAAAAATATACGGGTTTTTATGAAAAAAATGACATTTTTTTGACGCAACAGTTAATATTTTCCTTCACTACCTAACCTCTCTAATTACTTGTCAAACAAAAAGTGCAGGAGAAGCCCAACCGACGTTGCCAATTTTATCTTTTTATTTTACCTTGTTCTGGTAAACATTCAATATACAATTTCTTCACATGCACTTACAACAACATTGAAATATAAATTTAATTTTTAATTCTAATTTCATTCTAATTGGTTTAACTCAGGTTAACTCAATACTTCTTGCAACTTTATCTTATTTTAGACCATATAGGCGGTACTCTTAAGACCATATAAAAACCTAATCTAACCAAGGTAAAACCACCGGTCGTTGCCACTTTGTCCTACATTGGACCGAGAGTTCGCGCTGCCGCGCGTATGTTGTCTTGATTTATCTTCCCGCTTCGCGGCGGACAACCTAATCTAACCAAGGTGAAACCACCGGTCCTTGCAACTTTGTCCCACATTGGACCGAGAGTTCGCGCTGCCGCGCGTATATTGTCTTGATTTATCTTCCCGCTTCGCGGCGGACAACCTAATCTAACCAAGGTAAAACCACCGGTCGTTGCCACTTTGTTCTACATTGGACCGAGAGTACCATAAAAGTTTGGATCTACGAAGTTAAAGTTTAAACCACATGCGTGCGGCAGCGCGAACTCTCGATCAAACCACATGCGCGCTGCGCGCGCATGTGATCGAGAGTTCGCGCTGCCGCGCGTATGTTGTCTTGATTTATCTTCCCGCTTCGCGGCGGACAACCTAATCTAACCAAGGTGAAACCACCGGTCGTTGCAACTTTGTCGTGCGGCAGCGCGAACTCTCGATCAAACCACATGCGCGCTGCGCGCGCATGTGATCGAGAGTTCGCGCTGCCGCGCGTATGTTGTCTTGATTTATCTTCCCGCTTCGCGGCGGACAACCTAATCTAACCAAGGTGAAACCAAGGGTGCTTGCCACTTTGTCCTATATTGGACCGAGAGTTCGCGCTGCCGCGCGTATATTGTCTTGATTTATCTTCCCGCTTCGCGGCGGACAACCTAATCTAACCAAGGTAAAACCACCGGTCGTTGCCACTTTGTTCTACATTGGACCGAGAGTACCATAAAAGTTTGGATCTACGAAGTTAAAGTTTAAACCACATGCGTGCGGCAGCGCGAACTCTCGATTAAACCACATGCGCGCTGCGCGCGCATGTGATCGAGAGTTTGCGCTGCCGTGCTATATGCGGTCTTGATCTATTCTCTCTCGGACAACCTAATCTAATTTATACCCATGGTAATTTCATACCCATGGAGGAAGATAACGGGAAATCACCTCCATTATACTTCCCAAGAGAACCACATGATGACGACATTCAAGTCATTATCGTGGTCGCAAACATTCATTAGTGAATATGCATAAGAATAAGAAGAATACATAGAAGATTAACATGACCCCTGCGCAAGAATTAAAATAAAATTAAATATATTTAATACATATAATACTTAAATTGTAGCGACACAGAAAAAAAGTATAATCTCTGCAAAAGAATTGAACTTGGCAACAGCGTATCTGCTGTATAAACATATTTTCTGTCAAATAACCGGACAGAAGTTGCAGTTATATTTGTTGTTGTATTAAAAAATGTCAGTTTTTTGGATTACAAAAGCCCGTATATTTCTTGAACCAGCCGACGTAGAAGATTCATTTTTACTTTCCACGTTTAGAAATACAGTTTGGAAGACGATTAGCAACAGTTAGTGAAGGTAACTCCACCATTCCCATATTCTTAATAATAGCCGAGGAGGAAACTTTTGAATTTCTTGAATGTTTAAAATTTTTGATTTGTTGCTTTTAAATCCATCAGATTTTCCCTTTAGTAAAGCTATTAACTTTGAATGTTTTGAAATGTCGATGTTGTGCTTTATATTAATTGATGTCCAAACCATTCAATAAATTGCCCAAAGTGAAGATCACTGTTTGAGATAACTCATCAAAGTATAATAAAACATTTTCTGAAAAGGATTTAACTTTATGCTTCATTCTCCGGTCCATAAATTTTCTATATGCATCCTCGTATCAATCCCGAGATTTAATCCGTAGCAAATTATGGGCAGCTTGTTTCGCTTTTTCAACAATTTCGGGCGGAGTAGCATTTTCTATTTCGCTATCACTGGACATCACTGGACTTTAATTGTTATAATTGAAAAAAAAATATAGTGTTTATGTTTAGTTTGACGTTTAATTTTTTTTGACAAATAACGGAATGTATTGGGTTGCCTATATTAATGATGGTAGCAGCTCTCAACCAATCAACGAATTGTAAACCAAACGCACTAGTGTGTTATTGAATCATTACATAACATTAATCGCGGACTGTTACATACGTGTGTTGTAAGATGTATTTACATAATCCACGAACTGTACAATATTGGGCAATTATAATAGTGGTCGTAGATAAAAGTTATTAAAAATCTCACTAAAAATTTCATAACCTTTAAAATAATTAAGTTTGACATTGACATTTATCATTGATGTTGTCAACTTTGACGTTCAACATAACCAACATATATTGTGTTGATTTCAATCACGAATTCCAACCAAAAACGAACACTAAAATTAAAAAAAATTTATTAACACAGTAAGGATTTCAACGAAACTTTTACCGAATGTGGGTGGCCACATGAAGTACCCACTGGCCAAATTTTAACTCTCCGCCTCCAATGGGGACGGCGTGGAAAATTATTTTGTCTTGAAATGGATTTTGCAAATATCTCGTCAACGCCTCAAAATAGAAAATTATAACCAGGATATCCGGATGTAGGACGTCGGTGTCTATAAAAAAGTATTCTTTGCAAATTTTGCAAAATCCCTCGGTTTTGTCACAAAAGTAAAAAATATGAAATTCTAAAATTTATTCAAGAGGTAAAATTTATCCAAGGGGTATTCTTATCAACCTTTTAGGAGCTCTACTTAACGCAAGTCCTAGTACCTTCGCCGGACTTATTTTGAAAAAAGGTTGAAATTTTAAGTAAGGTGGAACAATGTGGAAGGGATGATTGCTTTCCTAAAATTTCCAATGTTTGTTTTGTCTTAAAAACTATTTAATTTAACGGAACTATGTGGAACTTTTTTTTAAATTCAATGTATTCAGTATATTACAAGATTTTTTAAATTTACATTAGTCGTTTACAAAACTTATTTTATAACGCGATTGATTAAAACTTTCTACAATTTTGATATTATTACATGTAAATACATACTAGACGCTATATTTGAACTCTCCGCCTCCAATGGGGACGGCGTGGAAAATTATTTTGTCTTGAAATGGATTTTGCAAATATCTCGTCAACGCCTCAAAATAGAAAATTATAACCAGGATATCCGGATGTAGGACGTCGGTGTCTATAAAAAAGTATTCTTTGCAAATTTTGCAAAATCCCTCGGTTTTGTCACAAAAGTAAAAAATATGAAATTCTAAAATTTATCCAAGAGGTAAAATTTATCCAAGGGGTAGTTGAAAAACGAAATACAAAGGGCACAAGCCCTTCTCTGAATTTCGTTTTTCAATTTACATCGGTTTAAATGTAGAAGGCTTTAAGAGGTTTGCAAATAAATTTATTCTGCAAAAACGGTTCGCTTTGAAAAAAAAGAAAATGACACAATTTTTAGATGAAAATCTGCTCTATAAATTAGTGAGTAGTAAATGCATGTTTGGTAGACTTCGGAGATTTGGACAAAAAATATATTTATTTTCAAGTTCTCAATGAGTAATTCTTCATTAGAAAAAAATTGTGTCAAGGCTATCGGCCACGAAGATACCAAAACGTCAATTTCAATAGAAAAAATTATAATCTATATAGATCTGAAAGAAATTTCAATATATCTGTTACAGTTTTCAATTTACAGTTATTTGTATTTATTAATTTTTGTTATGTTCGAGTTTGAGTTTTTTGCAAAACTAACTGAAGGATATTATAAACTGACTAATTCCCTACAAACGTGTCAAATTTTATTGTTCCACGTTGTGTGAAACTTACAAAATAATTTTTTTAACACATCCAGACATGTCAATCACGAATTTCAATCAAAAACGAAAATTTCAAAATATTTAAAAATTGCGAAAAAATATATTAATCCTTTAGGGATTTCAATGAAACTTTTACTGGAATTGCGTATCCCCCAGAAGTATCAGCTGACAAAATTTGAACGCTCCCCTCCAATGGGGACGGCGCACACTAGCCCGGATTACAAATTTACGGCGACAAAAATAAAAAGCAGTTCATTTAAATGTTTTGCCTCAAATATTATTTAAGATGGCATTCTGATGATCTTAATATAAAATGAGTCTATATTAGATGTATACGCCCTCCCTCGATTAATTAAAAATGCAAAATTATGTGGAAAAATATATTTATGACAAAAGTGGTAGTGCACCATTTTTTTTACAAGTTCACGATTGATCTTCGTCAAAATCAATATCATCATCACTGTTCATAATCACTATCGATTTCAACAGTAGTTTCTCGTGAACGTTCTTCATTGAGATTGTTGGGCATTCGAGGCTTTCCTAATACCATAATACTAATAATATATTTTTTAAATTTTCGTTTTTGGTTGACCTCGTTCCATTTTTAATTTTTCCTGGTGGGTTTTGTCCTAGAACTAGTGATTAGAGGATCTAATGATATAAGTAACCAGTTAAAAATGTCTGTAATCGAATTAATTCTTGATATATTCCTGGAGTGATATTGTCTAATCTGTTTGTAAGTCTTAAGACTAGCCTCTATAACATCTTCGGAGAGGAGGCCTACAGGCAATGGAAGTATATCAGTGTACATCATCAGTGTACATCAATAATTTATGGGCACAAATTCTATAACATCCATATGTCAGCCATCATCTGCTACTTGCTGAATCCTCAATTATGAGCACTGTATGGCCTTTACTCTCTTAGAAGGCATAGTGAGCCTGTTTCATTCTTATCAACCTTTTAGGAGCTCTACTTAACGCAAGTCCTAGTACCTTCGCCGGACTTATTTTGAAAAAAGGTTGAAATTTTAAGTAAGGTTTTTTAGGAACAATGTGGAAGGGATGATTGCTTTCCTAAAATTTCCAATGTTTGTTTTGTCTTAAAAACTATTTAATTTAATGGAACTATGTGGAACTTTTTTTTAAATTCAATGTATTCAGTATATTACAAGATTTTTTAAATTTACATTAGTCGCTAACAAAACTTATTTTATAACGCGATTGATTAAAACTTTCTACAATTTTGATATTATTACATACTAGACGCTATATTCTCCATATTTAAAAAGTTCAAAATTTTTGAGCGCAAACACAAAACAGGCGTAGTTACTTCGTGAAATATCGAGCGCATTAATTCCTTCTTGGTACCGAAGGGACAAGAGAGATGTTTGACACGTTACCACTACCAATAGCATTGGTTTCTTGCATTAATTTGTTTCTATTATTGTGAATGGGTTATCAAACAATACTTTTTAAGTGGTTTTGATTAATTGTGAGACGTTGTAAAATTCTATTTTTGTCGCCGTAAATTTGAAATCCGGCCCAGTGTGCGGCGTGAGGAAATGAGAAACGTAAAAGTTTGAAAATCAAGTAAACAATTGATGGGAGATTTCAAACATCGGCCACGTCTAGACTGTCAGCCGCAGAAAAATCATGCAATATATTTTAGTAGAACTTGATGTTGTTCTATTCGAATTTGAAACGAAAATGACGATAAATTTTGAGATGGCTGTTCGTTTCGCAATCAAAGGGTAAAACTGACAGTTTTTCGCCAATAACTATGTGGGTATACATCGCAGGAAGACGCGAGTGATACCGTTGGAATTTAAATTCTATTTAATTAACCTTAGAGGATTTTAAGATTTAATTATTCTCAAAAAAACTCGTAAATATTGCCGTTTACGAAAAATTTGTTATTTTTTAAATATTTGAATTTTGAATTGAAATGTGGACGGAAGCAACTATTTCTGATGTAAAATCCATCTAACCAGCAACGCAACGAAATAATTCACTTGTGGGCTCCGTAAACACAACCCTAAATTTTGACTTCGCTGATGTTCTTTTTTGATCCCCAATTCTTCTTCTTATTGTGCCATATCCTCAGTGGACGTTGGCGATCAATATGGCCCATCGGATTCGATCCACAGCCGATCTGAACAAGTCAACCGATGTTCTTCCGGTCCATTGTCGCAGATTCTTCAACCAGGAGATCCGTCGTCTTCCCTGTGACCTCTTCCCCTCGATTTTTCCCTGCATGATGAGTTGAAGTAGCCCATATCTGTTGCTGTTTCTCATGATATGGCCAAAGTATGACAGTTTTCTGTGTTTGACTGTTGTGAGCAGTTCTCTGTCCTTCTGCATGCGTAGGAGTATGGTTTCGTTGCTAACATGGTGGGTCCAGGAAACGCGAAGCATTCGACGATAGCACCATGCTTCGAAGGCCTCCAGTCGCTTACTAGTTGCCTCGGAGAGTGTCCATGCCTCCACTCCATAGAAAAGCTTAGAGAAGACGTAGCATCTAAGTATGCGTGTTCGAAGATGGATGTTCAAGCGCATGTTACACAAAACATTCTTCATTTGGTTAAATGTAGAACGTGCCTTCTCTATGTTGATCTTTACTTCACGACTATGATCCCATTGGTCATTGAGGTTTACACCCAAGTACGATATTGATGGTACTCTCTGTAGTTGGGCCCCATTTACCAGGAATTGGGCATTAGACGCATTTTTGCTGACGATTAGAATTTTTGTCTTTGCCACATTCAATCGCATATTAAGTGGTTCGCATGCCTCTACTACTTTATCAATCAGTCTCTGTAGTCCTTCGGCACTGTCGGCAATTAGTACAGAGTCGTCTGCATACCTTAAGTTATTAATTATTTCCCCGTTTATCTTTATCCCAATCTGTTCTTCTTCGAGTGCATTCTTAAAAAGGTTTTCTGCGTATCGGTTAAACAGTAGCGTGGATAGTACGCAGCCCTGTCTGACACCTTGTTCTACTGGAAATTCCTTTGACATTATATTTTCCACACGAACACATGCTGTTTGTTGTCTGTACAGATTGTTGATTATTCGTGCATCTCTGTCATCTATTCCTGATTGCTTTATGGTTTCTGTTAGCAAATCATGGTTAACCCTATCGAATGCCTTTTCGAAGTCGATAAAACACGTGAAAACATCGCAATTCACGTCTCTTGCTCTCTGAATCAGAACACTCAGACCAAAAAGGGCATCTCTAGTCCCCAATCCACTCCTAAACCCAAATTGCGTCTCGCTAATGTCTTCTTCTAGTTTTTGATATATTCGTTCGTAAATAATCTTAAGAAAGACCTTCATGAAGTGACTTGTGAGACAGATAGTTCTATAGTCTTCGCATTGTTTAGCTGTGGTTTTTTTAGGAATCGGTATAAACGTAGAGAATAGCCATTTGTCGGGTATATCTCCCGATTCATATATGTTGTTAAATAAGTCCGTGATTAGGTCTAGGTATTCTTCCTCAATGAGCTTTAACATATCGCCAAGAACTTCATCTGGGCCCGGGGACTTGTTGTTTTTGAGTCTTCCAATTGCCTTAAGAACTTCTTGATGAGTTATAGAAGGTCCTTTTTGTGCTGGGCTATTTGTGTTAGAAACTGTTCGGCTATCGTCAGCATAAAGAGTCTGTATGTATTGTTGCCATCTTGCTACTTTGTCATTCACGTTCAGTAGTGCAGTCCCGTTTTTGTCGGTAATTATGTTATTCTGTCGTGGTTTGTTTATTCCAGCTGCATCCTTTATTTTTTTATGTGTATTTAAAACGTCATGTTTTCTGTCTAGTTCTTCTATTTCAGAGCATTGTTCTTTCCACCAGTTTTCTTTGGCTTCTTTGATCTTTTTTTTAATGTTGTTGTGGATTTGCTTATATGACTTTAAGTCTTTGCTCTTTGTTTTTCTTCGTTCTTCCATCAAACCTAAGATCTCATCTGTAATCCACTTGCTTTTCTTTTTTCTATGATTTGTGTAAAGGTTTTTATCTGCAACAGTTTTCATTACATTGGTGATGGCTTCGACTTGTTGTTCTATGTTGCGGCTGGCAAGGCTTCTGATCTTGTTCATACCTTCTTTAATCTGGTCTTTAACTTGTTGCATCACGTTGGGGTCTTTCAGTCTCTGTATGTCATGTCTCTTCAATTGGGGCTTCTTCTCTGTTCTCTTAAAGCGTACTTTAAGTGTTGACAGCAGTATTATCCCCAATTACAAAACTTATTACACATTTTTTGTATAAATGTCTTGATCTCCGCGGGAGTAATCTTTCACAACAATTCATAGGATGTATCCATTTATGGTTAATAAAAAACAAATTAATTAAACACTAAACAAGATTTTGACGTACGAATCAACAATTTTATCGTTGTTATGACAACAATACAATAATGGGCTTCGGGCGACTTCGATGCTTCTCTTAAAAAAAATGGAACTTTTCTTTGAATTTAACTTGTTAAATGAAAAGCAAAATTAATTAAAAGTTTGTATGCACTAGCGAATAAAATTAAGCTTTAACTCGCGAATTTAAATCTCATTAAACCTTACTTTTATCCGCTTGTATAATAAATAACTATATTTTTATCTTTGAAACACCAATCTGGAGACTGTATATTACTTAAAAAAGACAAGTACAGTTGTTGATTATAATAACATATCTCAGAAATTTTCTACTAAGGGGTAAGAAACGTTAAAAAAATATTTGAAAGGGGTACACGTGGATAGAAAGTTTGAGAAACACTGCCCTATTGGGTACTCCCATCCGCGGACATGGTATATGCATGGTGTAGTAAGGATTTTTAACTTTTTGTATAAAGGCTTGTAGAGATTAGATTAGATTAGATTCCCGACTTCCTCTAAGGGTTTGGCGCACGTCAACCTTAAGGCTTATTGTGCTGTCGGTTGATATCAAACTTGCAGTCCGACGTCTGTGTCACTGACTAGTTTCCTTAGTTTTCCTACAAGTTTGGGTTCCCATGTGGTTTGTTGGTTCCAGTCGAGCTGGTGTCGCATTCGTTCTAGGGCAGGGCATTCGAAGAGTACGTGGTTTGCTGTTTCATCTTCCTCTCCGCAGAGTCTACATAAAGGTTCGTCTCGGTAGATTTTTACTTTATGCATGAATTCTCTAAATCCGCCAGTGCCTGTTAGTAAACTAACTATCTGCTTCGTGTGAGCTTTGTTTAGTTTTAACAGGTCCTTTGCTATATTGGGATTAGGTGAGTCTATTAGCTTCCTGCAATGGATTGCTTTATCATAGGAGTTCCATCTGAGTTTGTGTTTATTTTTCATCCAATCATTGATGGATGCTCTGGCGCAGGCTTTTTCTATACCTATGCTCGGTTCGGGACCAACTAGTTTCTTGCGGGCACCTTGTTTTGCTAGGTCGTCTGCATGTTCGTTTCCCTCTATACCACTATGCCCGCGAACCCAGATGATTTTTGCTGTGTTCTGTTGGCCTAGTGTATGTAGTATTTCTTTGCATTCTTTTATGATTCTTGATTTTGTACTGCAGGCCTCTAGTGCTTTTAGCGCCGCTTGACTATCAGATATAAAATAAATGTTTCTGTTCCGATATTTTTGTCTGTGGCATTCAGTAGCACCCAATAGTAATGCGTGTACTTCTGCTTGGAATATCGTGCAGTGTTCGCCTAGGCTGGCTGATTCCCTAATTTTGGGATTTTTGCTGTACAGGCCCGATCCGGCCCTTCCTTCAAACATTGAACCATCCGTGTAAAAGATTATGTTCTTGTTCGTAGGGGTGGGAAGCTGGTCCGGTTTCCAGCTTGGATCTATGTGTACGGTGAATGATTTTTCGAAATGGAATGACTTGTTGGTACTGTCGGTTCTCATTTCCATCAACGGTATTCTGACTGCCGTCATGATTTTCGTATGCCCGATCCTACTGGCTGCAATCCATTGACCCGCGCATTGTAGTCGGTATGCCGCCATTCTTGCTTCTCCTTTTAGAAAGATGTCTAATGGCGGTGTATCTAGTATCACGTCTAATGCTAATCCAGAGGTAGTTCTAAAGGCTCCTGTGGTGCATAGATTCGCTAGATGTTGTATCCTGCTTAATTTTGCAACAGCAGTTGATTGTTGTAGTTTAGGCCACCAGGTTACTATGCTGTAGGTTAGTATTGGTCGAACTATAGTTTTGTATAGCCAGTGAGTCAGTTCCGGTTTGAGACCCCATGTGCTACCTATGGCTCGTTTACTTATCATCAGCGTTTGTTTGCATCTGGAGATTGTCTTGTTCATGTGGGGATTCCATGTTAGTTTGGAATCTAGTGTAAGTCCTAGGTATTTGACTTCGTTGCTCCATTGAACAGGTTTCCCAAATATTGAGATATTGGTTTGGTTTGTGATTTTCTTCCTATTTGTGAAAGGGATCAGGGTGGCTTTCGCAGGGTTGATTCTTAGGTCTCCTGTCGAACACCAGGTCTCTGTAATATTCAAGGCTGCCTTCATGATTTCTTCAACCGTTCTTTGGTGTTTACCTTGAATCAGTATGACGATATCATCGGCATATCCTTGAGTGAAGAACCCTCTTTTGTTAAGGGTGATTAGTAGCTCGTCGACTGTTAGGCACTACAAAAGTGGTGACAGTACGCCGCCTTGGGGGCAACCTCTTGTTGTTGACATGGTTATCTCTTCTTCCAGTAGTTTAACTTTTACAGTTCTGCTGTTAAGCATCGACATGGTCCATCTGGTCGTAGTGTTATCTACGTGGTGATTGACCATTGCGTTTTCTATTGAGATGTAAGATGTGTTATCGAAGGCTCCTTCTATATCTAAGAAAGCAGCTAGGGCAACTTCTTTGTTCTCCAAAGTTTTCTCAATTTTACTTACTAACTGGTGTAACGCTGTTTCGCATGACTTTCCTGTTTGGTAAGCGTGTTGGTATGTATGAAGCGGAGATGAAAGAACCTTTTTTGTGCAAGAAAAATTCTATTTGTTTGTGTCAAAGTTCCCCAAATTAAAATGTCATACACCAAAACTGAATGATTTTCAACATGATATACATTAAGGAGACTCTCTTCTGCCACTGTTTAACGCACTACTCTTAAAAAAAACGCCTTATTGTGTATCTTCATAATTATTTCTTCTGTGGTTGTATTCCACTTAAAATGCTCTACTAGAAATATTCCCATAAATTTGATTTTCTTCTGTCAATTTTATTAACAAAAAGAGGGGTGTTATAAGTTTGACGTGTCTGTCTGTCTGTCCGTATTAGTGGCTGTTTATGGAATCGTAGCGCCTAAACGAATGGACAGATTTTGATGCGGTTTTTTTTGTTTGAAAGCTGACATGATCGAGAAGGTTCTTAGCAATAATTTATGAAGATCTGTTCAGGCGTTTGATGACCATCAGCTCATTTCCTACTTGACAAAATTATCTGCAACCAATTTGACACAATGCTTGTCTAGTTCCGTATATACAAACTTGTTCTCCAAGTAAATTTGTGTAGATACGTAAATTTCATTCGAAAAATAATAACGCTAAGTACGTTATCACATCAATTGAAAATAATTTCTACGAAATTATCACCTAAACATGAACGAATTACTGGTTGTGAAACATATGTGGTGACTAAAATTCAATTTGAAACGTTATAAAAGTGTGTTTTAATATTTATTATACAAAGAATATATAGTGTAAAAATAAGAAACAAAAAGAGAAAGCAGCAATTCAGAAAATAAGATACACTGTAAATCATAAAAGTCCAAAATACTGTAAACATGATTCAAGAGAGTAAAATCTGCTGTAATCAGAAGACACATCTTATCTTAAGTACATTATAATCTTGATAATCCGACACAAATGGGACCAGACAACCGCCGGATTATCAAAACAATCCGGATTATTCAACGAAAACTAACAATTTTACATATTTTATCTACAATTGTATTTCAGACAGAATAAAATATGCATCTATATACGTAAACGTGTACATACAAAAAATATGTACAAACGAGCAGATAGTAAGACAATTGTAGAGTGGAGTTAGCTTGGTCAGGATCGTCAATCAAGAGTAACCTAACCTAACCTTCACAACCGTATTAGAAGATATACTAAATAGCATATTCTGTAATTCGAAGAAGACTATACTAGTAGGGGACTTCAATATTAACTTCAATGAAACCTCAAAGGAAAGAACTATACTAGAAGACTTACTAATTTCATATGGGCTCCAGGAACAAGTACATCAATACACACGCATAACGGCCAACTCCAAAACAAAAATAGACAACGTATTTATGAATAAAGGCTCATCTACAATAACAAATGTAGAAGACACTATCCTCTCTGACCATAGATTAATAATGGTACAAAGGGTCAACAATAAAAAGAATAAAAATGAAAATGATTATCGCATCATAAGAAAATTTTCAGAGGATAATAGAAATAAATTCTCCGAAGCACTTATGAAAGAAACATGGATCGATATGTACACTAAACAAAACAGTAACGAAAAAACAGTCACTTTCATCAATACTTTAAAATACCATTTCGCAACCTGTTTTCCTCTTGTTAGGATAAAACAAAAAAAAATCTGTAAGTCATGGGTAAATAACCTAGTCAGGATCTCTAGTTCTAAAGTAAAAGATTTATATAACTTACAGAAGAAATTTCCTACACTACGAAAATTTTACCTAATTAGGAAGAAATTACATTTTAAACTACTATTCCGTACAAAACAAAGGTTTTACAAGAGAATCCTAGAAAAAACATCCAACAAACAAAAAACCCTATGGTCGATTTTGAATGAACTGTCAAACAAAAATAACTTAAAAGACGAAAAAGGAATTTCACTTAAAATTAATGATACATTGATAGAAGATCCACACAGCATAGCCACTACCTTTAATCTTTATTTTAAAAATGCAGCAGAATTGGTTACTCTGCAGATGACAGGAACAGATGCCACATACCAACACATTCCTCACAATCCGCACACTATTTATGTGCCGGATTACTGCGAAAGTGAAATGGAAGAGATTATAGGAAAATTAAAAACTAAACATACCTCAGGCACCGATGGATTACCTTGCAAAATTATCAAAGAATTTAGATACGAACTGTTATCACCAATAACACATATAATAAACCACTCATTCTCTACGGAAGAAGTTCCTACGGTACTGAAAACATCATTAATAATTCCTATATACAAATCTGGCGATAAAACGGACATCAAAAACTATAGACCAATATCACTGCTATCTGTATTATCGAAGATATTTGAATATAGTATGTTGAATAGGCTAACACCATTTGTAAACAAATACAAGCTAATTCCTGAACAGCAGCATGGATTCCAAAAAAATAAATCTACGGAAACTGCCATGGTACACCTGTATAACAAAATACTGGAAGAAGTTGATTGTGGGAAATGTCCCATAGGCATTTTCTGCGATCTCACCAAGGCATTTGACTGTGTTTCACATAGTCAATTGATTAGCAAACTTAACATCCATGGTATTAGAGGGAAGGCAGGTAAGTGGATACAATCATACCTCAAGGACAGAACACAGATAGTCAAGATATCAAAGGGTAGCAAAAGTGCACAATCTCCACCCCTGAGCACTCGCATTGGACTACCACAAGGCAGTGTACTTTCTCCGTTACTTTTTTCACTATACTTAGCGGATATAACCAAGTATATAGCGGAATATCACTGCACTCTATACGCAGATGATTCCAGCTTCATTATCTCTCACGGTGATCAGGTAGATAATGAAGTACACGCAAATATACTGCTAGAATCCATAAATAAATGGTTTGCAGCGAATAACTTGTTCTTGAATGGCTCGAAAACAAATTATATGATCTTTAGACCACAGAGAAGGTCTTGTAGGGCAATATCATTAACAATGGAAAATATTGAATTAAAGCAAGCCAACAAAGTTAAATTTTTAGGAATATACGTAGAAGATACATTGGGGTGGACAAATCACATAGATTACACCATCAAAAAAATTAACAAGAAAGCTTATTTAATAAGATCAATACAAAAAATTGTTAACTTGTCAGCTATTTTAACAATATATTATGCAGAAGTCCAATCAATATTAAAGTATGGAATCTTAGTATGGGGCTCATCAACATACGCTAAACAACTATTTATTGCCCAGAAACGAGTAATAAGAGCTATTAAGGGAATTGATGTTAGAGAGTCCTGCAAATCCTACTTCCAAACATTAAAAATTGTAACATTACCATCACTCTATATACTAGAAATGGCATGTTTCATACATAGGCAAAAACATCTCCTAAAACTCGAAAGACACCAACGGGGCATTCAAATCTATACCCTGGAAGGGTAAATCTCTCGATCTGCAAGGGGCCGTACCAATTGGGGATAGAGATATTCAATAGGCTACCAAAAAATATTAAAGAAGAATGTAAATACCAGTGCTTCAAAAAACAATTAAAAGAACATTTAATCGAACAAGCTCTATACTCACTGAAGGAGTGAGATACTGAAACTTTCTTTTTTCTTTTGACATTTCCCAGAATTTTTGTTATTTTTATTTTATGGGTGAATAAAATTTTGATTTTGATTTTTGATTTTGAGTTAAATGCAGGGTGTGTTGGCCAGATTTTTTTCCAAGAACACTGGATGGTAGTGTTTTTGACTTTATTTATTCTGTGCGTTAGGTTTATATTCGGCGCGGGGCAGTAAAGAAAAGACACGTGTTTCCTCAGAGTGCCGGATTACTGATTGTGTCGAATTAACCGCCGGATTACCAAGATTATACTGTATATGTCTTATATATCTTATTTATAATGTTCATGTTTTATTATATTTGTGCATATATGTTCGATAATGCATACATTTTCGGGCAAATGTAATACCCAACTGTTTCCAATCCATTTGGCAAATGTAACGTACTTAAGAACGCAAAACCTATGATATTGGAATGAACTTTGTTACCACTGTATCCCATCAAAATCAATCAAATTATCTTCCAACATTTTTATCGTCACTCTAAAGGCAACTGAGATATTTGCGATGGTTCACCCTGTATACTATAGTTTCATTATATATTTCATTATTGTCAATCTACTTTTCCTTTAGTTGTAGGCAAATGTATACATTTGTCAAATGTATACATTTACCGGGCAATGTGTATAGTATCCGACTATGTACCTATACCATAACATATAAGCTATTATGCGAGATATCTGCACAAATAACCTAAACAAACGTGCTTTCATATATTATTGAAAGTCATTGTGTTGTGTTTGTTTCAAATTCATTTCTAATGAATTCTACTTTAAAACGAATTCATTATTTAGAGTATTATACAAAAATCAACGTATCTGGTCTATACTAAAAACTAAACAAAAAAATTATTTCCCTAAAACTCCCAACTTTCTAACCATTTCAGTCCATGCATGGTAGAATTCGGCTCGTTTGCGCTCGGGCCGGCCATGCCGTACGCCAAAGGCGAAAACAAAACGAAACTGTAACTTATACCTGATAGAATCAGTGTTAACATGACGTGATGGATCGTGTTCGAGTATTTGTCGGAGAAGTATTTCGGGATTTCTTCGAGGAGGAGGTCGACTGTTATACCCGTTATCATAGAACTGAACAGCAGGGCAGGGAAGTAGTGATGGAAGTAGAGGATTCTTCCCATTGCCCAGAACGGGATGTAGTGAAGCATCCAGCCTATGAATAGCCAGCTACAGGCCACTAGTTTTCCTTGATGATAATCTGAAATAATGGAAAGTTGCTATAAGAAGTCATGAATAAATAAAACTAGATTATAAAATAATCGAGATATAACAAATATGTTTGATAGAAACAACAGAGAAAGCTAGATAGTGACTGGCAATACTAGACAACCGAAATTAACCGAACTTCGAACGTGTGATCATCAATCACGCCGAAACCGCAGGTAGCATATCTTCAGCATGGTTGTTGTAGTTAAGTTGGTTGTTGATTCATCTTATTTGTGCTTTTTCAAAATAGAATTTTTTTGTTTTTTTTTTAAATTTTCTCAAAAACTATTACTCAAACCAAATTTTAAGCAACATCATGTGAAACTAGACTAAATTATCTACAATTTGATATAAGCCACAACTAAATTACTCAACAATTAATGCCAATTTTGATGATTTTTAAAATTGAAATTTTTTTGATTTTTCAAATTTTCTCAAAAACTATTACTCAAAAGCAACATCCTGTAAAACTAGACTAAATTATCTACAATTTGATGTAAGACACAACTAAATTACTCAACAATTAATGCCAATTTTAAGCAAATTTTGAAAAATTTTAAAAATCGAAATTTTTGTTTTTTTCAAATTTTCTTAAATCCTGTTACATAAAAGCAATTTTAAGCAACATCGCGTGAAACTAGACTAAATTATCTACAATTTGATATAAGACACAACTAAATTACTGCAAAATTAATGCCAATTTTGAAAAATTTTCAAAATCGAAATTTTTTGTTTTTTCAAATTTTCTCAAAAACTATTAATCAAAACCAATTTTAAGCAACATCGTGTGAAACTAGACTAAATTATCTACAATCTGGTATAAGACACAACTAAATTACTCAACAATTAACGCCAATTTTAAGCAAATTTTGATAATTTTTAAAATCGAAATATTTCGTTTTTTCAAATTTTCTCAAAAACTGTTACTAAAAACCAATTTTAAGCAACATCGTGTGAAAATAGACTAAATTATCTACAATTTGGTATAAGATACAACTAAATCACTCAACAATTAAGCCAATTTTAAGCAACCTTTGAAAAATTTTCAAAATCTATTTTAAGCAACATCGTGTGAAACTAGACTAAATTATCTACAATTTGATATAATACACAACTATATTACTCAACAATTAATGCCAATTTTATGCAAATTTTGATAATTTTTAAAATAGAAATTTTTTGTTTTTCATTTTTTTTCAAAAACTATTACTCAAAAGTAATTTTAAGCAACATCATGTGATACTAGACTATATTATCTACAATTTGATATAAGACACAAGTAAATTACTCAACAATTGATGCCAATTTTAAGCAAATTTTGATAATTTTTAAAATCGAAATTTTTTGTTTTTTCAAATTTTCTCAAAAACAATAACTTAAACCCAATTTTAAGCATCATCATGTGAAACTAGACTAAATAATCTACAATTTGATATAAGACACAACTAAATTACTCAACAATTAATGCCAATTTTAAACAAATTTTGAAAAAATTTCAAAATCAAATTTTATTGTTTTTTCAAATTTTCTCAAGAACTATTACTCAAAACCAATTTTAAGCAACATCGTGTGAAACTAGAATAAATTATCTACAATTTGAAATACGACACTACTTAATTACTCCACAATTATTGTCAATTTTAAGCAAATTTTGATAATTTTGAAACTATTTCTTTTTTGTTTTTTGAAATTTTCTCAAAAACTATTAGTCCAAACCAATTTTAAGCAACATCGTGGGTAACTAGACTAAATTATCTACAATTTGATATAAGACACAACGAAATTACTCAACAGATAATACCAATTTTAAGTAAATTTTACAAATTTTTCAAAATCGAAATTTTTTGTTTTTTCAAATTTTCTCAAAAACAATTACTCAAAACCAAATTTAAAAAACATTGTGTGAAACTAGACTAAATTATCTACAATTTGATATAAGACACAACTAAGTTACTCAACAATTAATGCCAATTTTAAGTAAATTTTGAAAAATTTTAAATATCGAAATTTTTTGTTTCTTCAATTTTTTTCATAAACTATTACTCAAAACCAATTTTAAGGAACATCGTGTGAAACTAGACTAAATTATCTACAATTTGATATAAGACACAACTAAATTACTCAACAAGTAATGCCAATTTTAAGCAAATTTTGAAAAATTTTAAAATCGATTTTTTTGTATTTTCAAATTTTTTTAAAAACTATTACTCAAAACCAATTTTAAGCAACATCGTGTGAAACTAGACTAAATTATCTACAATTTAATATAAGACACAACTAAATTACTCAACAATTAATGCCAATTTTAAGTAAATTTAGTAAAATTTTCTAAATCGATTTTTTTTTCTTTCAAATTTTCTCAAAAACTATTACTCAAAACCAATATTAAGCAACATCGTGTGAAACTAGACTAAATTATCTACAATTTGATATAAGACACAACTAAATTAGTCAACAAATAATGCCAATTTGAAGCAAATTATGAAAAAATTACAAAATCGAAATTTTTTGTTTTTTCAAATTTTCTTAAAAATTATTACTCAAAACCAATTTTAAGCAACATCGTGTGAAACTAGACTAAATTATCTACAATTTGATATAAAACACAACTAAATTACTCAACAATTAATGCCAATTTTAAGCAAATTTTGAAAAATTTTCAAAATCAAATTTTCTTGTTTTTTCAAATTTTCTAAAAAACTATTACTCAAAACCAATTTTAAACAAGATCGCGTAAAACTAGACTAAATTATCAACAATTTGATATAAGACACAACTAAATTACTCAACAATTAATGCCAATTTTAAGCAAAATTTTGAAATTTTTTCAAAATCGAATTTTTTTGTTTTTTCAAATTTTCTCAAAAACTATTACTCCAAACCAATTTTAAGCAACATCGTCTGAAACTAGACTAAATTATCTGCAATTTGATATAAGACACAACCAAATTACTCAACAATTAATGCGAATTTTAAGCAGATTTTGAAAAATTTTCAATATCGATTTTTTTTGTTTTTCCAATTTTCACAAAAACTATTACTTGAAACCAATTTTAAGTAACATCGTGTGAAACTAGACTAAATTATCTACAATTTGATATAAGACACAACTAAATTACTCAACAGTTGATGCCAATTTTAAGCAAATTTTGAAAAATTCTCAAAAACGAAATTTTTTGTTTTTTCAAATTTTCTCAAAAACTATTACTCAAAACCAATTTTAAGCAACATCGTGTGAAACTAGACTAAATTATCTACAATTTGAAATAAGATACCACTAAATTACTATACAATTAATGCCAATTTTAAGCAAATTTTGAAAAATTTTCAAAATCGAAACTTTTTTGTTTTTTCAAATTTTCTCAAAAGCTATTACTCAAAACCAATTTAAAACAACATCGTAGAAAACTAGACTAAATTATCTACAATTTGATATAAGACACAACTAAACTACTCAACAATTAATGCCAATTTTAAGCAAATTTTGAAAATTTTTCAAAATCGATTTTTTTTGGTTTTTAAAATTTTCTCAATAACTATTACTCAAAACCAATTTTAAGCAACATCTTGTGAAACTAGACTAAATCATCTACAATTTGATATAAGACACAACTAAATTACTCAACAATGAATGACTTTTATAATTAATTTTTTTGTTTTCATCTCTTGCATTTTCTTCAAGACTCTTTAAGACTAAACATTCAAGGCTAGACAGATAAGACCAGAGAGGCTGAACCAAAGATTGGACCAACAATTTAGACTTTCATCTATAAATATTTCTTTGAATAGGATTGTCTATTTAATATATTGTTATAAATTACCTGCAACTGATTGGATGTATCCTCTTTGTTCCCTAACGGCATTCACTATGAAGATTAACAAAAATAATCCTAGAAATATTAAATTGCTCCACCAAATGACTGGATTGCCCAATAAGTAAATTCTATATGTGGATCCGGAGAAAAATTGCCCCTGAAAATAAAATAATAAGCATCAGGTATACAGTCGGAATGACTGATGATTCACACTTTCACGTGATGATTTTCACTTTGTGGAATTGTAACTTAGTTGGAGGTTATTTTTCTAAAATTTTAGGATTATGATTCTACTAGGGATATGTCATTTAAATACTGTCTCTTGAGAAAAGCTGTTTTATAATATGTTCTGCTGCTTCAACCTGTACAAATACATTGAATAATTGCGGAATTGTGGATCTCATAGATCCAAAGAATTACGAACGAAGAAGTGCTTAGACGAATGAAGAAGCCGAAAGAACTAATGACCCTCATTAAAGAAAGAAAAACTACATACATAGGCCACATTACAAGAGGCAATAAGTATGAACTACTGCGACTAATAATTGAAGGAAAGATTTAAGGGAAAAGATCTGTTGGTAGACGTCAGAACTCCTGGATGAAAGACCTCAGAAGATTGTTTGGGTGCACTTCCCTTGAAATCTTTCGAGCTGCTGTGTCCAGAACAATGTGGTAGCTATGTGGATCGCCAATCTTCGAAAGGAGAGGGCGTCATAAGAAGAAGAATAATTGCGGATATTTTATACCTCTATTAGTCCGTCTAGCTCCTCTAGCCCGTCTAGGTCGTCTCGGCCGTCGAGGCCGTCTAGGAGGTCTAGGTCTAGACGGTCCAGATATTACTTGGCCGTCTAGCTCGTCTAGACCGTCTAGGTCGTCTAGGCAGTCTACGCTGTCTAGGTCTAGACGGTCTAGATATTGGTGGCCCATTATGGTTACTTACTCTATAATTGATGGGCCATTGCCAAGGCCTCGAGGTAATTTCTCCTTCTTTGGGCTTCAGGCCAGCGTTTCCTTGAAACATCACTGCATGCGATTCCATAAATCTCTCATAGAAACTTGGAGCGTACACTTCGAAACTTACATTTGGCACTAAAATTAAAAAACTGAATTGAAAAATTCACTTTGTTTTTACAACTGAAATATATTGCAATAGTTTATACAATTTTGTAAAAATATTATATAACTTATGCAGTTATACGTTGTAACGATCGCAACTACCTTCTGCATTAAAACAGCTTGTATGGCATCCCAGACCCCACTTATGAGCTTCACAAATTCTCAAAATGAGTGAAGCTCATTGAGCCACAGATGAGCTCCACCAGTCAAAACTCGAGTCACTTTAGTGTTTGGATTTATGTTACTTCACATGTTATATAATATTTTTGAACCTAACAGCTTTTGGAGAGAATTCCAGCTTGATCATGTTCCCATTTCTAACAAAAAATACGCAGGAAATGTTAAATGTTAGAGCGCGTAAAAGGTTCTTCGAGTCAGATCATTACTTGTTTCAAGTTAAGATTAGACCAATTCCAAGACAGAAAATGACAGTAAAAATCAAAATAGTCAAGCCTGATCCAGAATATTTCCGACTGATTTGACGCTGTCATAACGTTTGAAATGCTCACCACAGAGACTTCTAGTCTTCACCAATCGATTCAGCGTCCCAAAATTAGTCGGAATACGTATATAATATTCCCTAGGAAGGTTTTAGTTAAGAAATACCATCGACTCGGGAAATCTAGACCGCGGAAACGACGAAATGCGAGAAAATCGATTTTCAAAAAATCGTTATTTTTTGAGTTACAGCAAAATTTAAAAACGTTTCTGAAAGCATTTTTGCGGCTGATTACAGATATGCAAATTATATTTCGTTAGCTCTTGCGGTTCACTTTCGCCTGCAAAAATTGAAGAATTTTTTATGAAATTTCGGCGCTCTAGTGGACATCTTGGAAAGTCGTGAATTTCCCGCGGACATTCTTAGTGTATCCATAGGAAAATGACCTTCTGAAAACGATGCCGCAATCCGTTTTTAATTATCTGCAACCGTTTCTGAGACATCTACTTAGCAAATCGAGAATAGGGTAAATTTCAGTTTAAAACTTATCGACGAATTATTGAATATTTCCGGACAATTTACACATCGACATATTCGTCTTGTCGTGTAGTTTCTGTGTGCCCAAAATGATTTCGCTACTCTTTACCGTTTTCGAAAAAATCGAAAAAAACCGAAATAGCATGTATTTTCCGAACGAAATGATGGAAAATTTTTGTCGAAACTTTTTTTGCAATTTTTTTTCGTGATTTTTTTTGGTTACACGAAGGAAATCTAAGTGCTGAAAACGGTTTTCCAGTTTATTTCGCTCTAAAGTTGCAATTAAACAAGTTTTGCATATTTTTTTGCTGTATACCATCTTGTATTTCCAACTGATTTTACGCTGTCATAAATTTTGAACGACTCACCACAGAGACTTCTAGTCTTCACCAATCGATTCAACGTGCCAAAATTAGTCAAAAACGTATATAATATTCCATATGAAGCTTTCAGTTAAGAAATAACATCGACATGGGGAGTCTAGACCGCGGAAAAGACGAAATACGAGAAAATCAATCTTTTTTTGAGATACAGCAAAATTTAAAAACGTTTCTGAAAGCATTTTTGCTGCTGATTACAGATTTGCAAATTATATTTTTATAAATAGAACTTGTACCGTAAAAGTGTGGCAACTACGGTGCAAAAGCACATTGGATTCAGGTACACTCGATGGCAAAAGTCGCGCTTTGAAATTATTAAAATTGGAAAATATATTTAAAAGAACCAAGTTTAGAGGAAAAATACACATGTAACACCTAAAAAAATTATTAGTTTACATCGCTCAGTTGATTTTTTGCATTTTTATGCTAAAATATGCTAATTTTAGTAAATTTCATATTTTGTCTCCAAATGTCCCTCCTAACATCCTTACATCACAGGACATCACAGTAAAATTTAGAAAAAATAGATTTTTTTTTTATTCGCTTAAAAGTTGCTTTAGGGTTTTAAAAATAACATACCAAAAGATGGAATGCGGCAAAAATGTATAAATGCCCAAATTTTCCATTCTGCCGCAACGCCTCTCAGGTATGCGCCGAGAGACTTTTGTGATCCCGGGGCGCGCTGTAATTTTCGAGTACGGGAGCAGGTATACAGGTAGTCGATGGGGAGAGACCTGCCGTCCGAAAAGTCTATAGTATTTGAGAGTGTCTATAGGAGTCTATACATTCCAAGAATAGGTGTGCAGCGTCAGTTGGCGTCAGTCAGGCGTCAGAAATTGTGAATCAGTTGAACAAATGAAGAAAGCTATAAGGGCCACATTTCTTCACAAAATATCTACGAATGACCATCCGAAACACGACGATTGCCCGATTGGAGGAAATTCATGGTGCTCACATCTTCGGTCACTTTGGATGCTTATACGCACAAAGCACCAATGTGCGATGAAGTTTATGAAGCTATTCAGCCAGTTTATCAACAACTCACTACGGATGATCTTCTCACTCGCTGCATCGGGAGTTCACACAAAACAGCAATGAAAGCTTCAACTCGACAGTATGGGCGCTGGCCCCAAAAACTACGCATTCCGGCAAAGCAGTCCTCGATATTACTACAAACATCACTTCTGCGTTGTTCTGTGTGTCACACTGTGTTTTTAATGACAAGTTAATATCAATTCTACGTATAATTCAGGTCATGGACATGAAAATTGGGTTAAAAAGTCACTAACTATGCATGGACCTGGATGAGAAACGAATACAGAACGCGGAGAGATCACTGAGTATCGGCGTAAAACAAGCCCGCATCGATTTAAAAGCAATTCGGAATAGCAAAAAAGAGGAGGAGATAGATTTAGAAGGCCAGTTGTATGGTGTAGGCATCGCAGATTAGACTTAAAACTTTAAAAGCGTTTTTCTCGAAACCAGTTTTTCTTAACTGGGCAGACACATTGCTCGGGCAAATCTTCACCGATCGATCTGAAATGTCGGTAGTATATTCCAAAAACCTCACTCTATCGAGCCACGTAGGATTTTTTTATACTACTTGTTTTTTTTTATGAACAATTTAATGACTTTTTTTTGGTTAAATTTTCAACTTTTTTTCAAAACGTGCACCATTTCGCCAAAAATCAATATATCGAAATAATCCTACATAGGTAATCCTCCATAGCTGTTGATATATAGAAACTAAAAAACTTAGACTTTTTGTTAGATGTCAAAAATTAAGGAGTCTAGATGTCCGCCCGTGGCCCTCCTTCAAAAAATTGGCGTCTCCGGACAAGTGCCACACAGCCGCCATTTTGCGTCAAACAAATTTGAAAAAAAAAATTTTTTGTAGTTTTTTAATAATATTATTAAACTTACTTTACCGTTTTTCTTTTGATCTTTTCATTGAGACAAAAAAAAATCCCGAAAATATAGCTCCTTTACCATGCTCTACTGTGATGTCCCCCCTTAAGAAATTTTCATCCTCCCTCCATATTATTGACATAAACTTACATTTATCAAAAACATTCTCTTCCACATTCCAAATGCCATTGTTGTCTCTTAAATTGGGATTGCAGGACACTTCCTGTTGCTCGTATCCCCACTTGGGCAATTGTTTTCCACTGGTAGTCAGAATACAGGATTGCAAGTAATGGATAATACGAAGTTTTCCGCTAACCGCTGTGATCTCTGTTCCTTCTTTCGCTCCGACCAATGTAATTCTCCATACATCATTTGCATCTCCCGTTCCATTCTACAATCAATACAAATCAAAACATTGTAATTTATTGATCTAGTCTAGAATATAGATTCATTTACAACTAAACAATCTATTGAATTACGATTATGAGTTATAATACACTGTTCAATACAATTAGCGGGTCACTAATTTGTGCCTACTTCAAATTCAAACAGGAAATTCCATGCAAATAAAATTAAGAACATCTGAACGTTACAAATTAGTGACCCGCTAATTGTTTGAGAGAGTTTGCAGTGTATATTTCAGATCAGATTTTTAGATCTCAGGTTAACTGATTGTCTTTGTAATCAGGCGATTAGTCTACTTATCTTAAAGCTATCTAAGTTATAAGTTTTCACCTCTCCATAGCCTGTAACTTGATAATGTTTCTTGGTGATGGGTGCATGTTCCTTGTGCGAGTGCAAATTCCGCTTGGTCTGAATGTGTTCCAGTCTAATAAGATCTCCGCTTTTCAATATATTCACCTCGCCCACATCCTCCGTGTTATATTTCTTTATCAACCATTTGTTATTATCATCTTTATGCGTATAAGTTGTTATCTAGCAATAAACAAATAGAATAGACCTTTTAATAGTTGACATTTTTTTGTGTGGATGCGTCAATTTCCGCGATGTTATACGTCAAAATTGCCCGAACTTTTTGACGTATAACTATATAAGAGCCCGAAACTTTCAAAATCCCGCCTTTCAAACATGACGGATGCGCATAACTAACCGTAAAAAGGTCTATTAAGGCAATTGTATAGACGCTTTTACGGTTAGTTAAGCGCATGCGCGTCCGCCATGTTTAAAAAGCGGGATTATGAAAGTTTCGGGCACATTTTGTTATTTTCACTAGTTATACCTCAAAAAGTGCCCGAAAAAAATGACGGAAATTGACACTTGCGCACAAAAAAATTTCAACTATGAAAAGATCTATTGAGAATTAAATCTGATTAAACAAGTAGAGTAACTAAAATCTCTCCAGCTTTGTTAGTTTCTAAATATTATTACTTGTTGTTGTCGAGCTCCCACTCCTTCTGGGTATAAATGGTAATGCGAATGTAAATATCCTCCTCCTGTTCTGTGATTTTTAAATGTTACGATCGACCCATAAGCTACCTGTCTAGGCATACTTGCATTATGCAGACTGTTACCGATCAGTTGAGACTGGAATGCCGAACTATAAAATCCATCTCCATTTCCACTAAAACAAATACATTCATTTTAATTGTCTATATAACATACTACATCTAGACCTAGACCTATTATCAGAATAGTCTTGTCTATTTGACTCCTGATGGTTAAATCTCCTCTGTCAAGTCTTGTCAGATTAGATTTGTCTGTCTAGTTTGTGTAGTCTTGTCTGTGTAGACTTGTTTCAGTAGTCTTGTCTGTTTAGTTTTGTCCATATAGTCTTGTCTGTCTAACCTTGTCTGTCTGGTCTTGCCTGTCTAGTCTTATCTATCTAGTCTTGTCTGTCTAATCATGTTTGTCTAGTCTTGTCTGTCTAGTCTTGTCTGTCCAGTCTTGTCGAGAGTCGAGCGCAGGCAGCTGAAGCGTGCGCTTGTAGTGTATGAAGCTTGTAGTGAATTATTAAAAATGCCAAGGGATTTAGGTAAGATCCAATACACTTGAAGGGCAGAAAGTGCACGTATTCTTAACAAGTTCGCAATTTGAAGAGTTCATAGCAAAAATTGTAAATAAAGAATTTGAGACTGTGGAAGTCAAGTGGGCACAGGAAATTAATTTGCTCAATAAGAAAATTGATAAATTATTAGAAACTAATCATAAACTAATAGAAACTAATAACAAGGTTACAAACAGTCTTGCTAATCAACTGTGTGAAATTTCAAATAATCCTCAAGTACCTATTCACGAAGGAGAGATAACTAAAAATAGCAACTGCAATCAGCAACGCCGTAGATATGAAACAGATAGCGGATGCTCTACAATCCAAAAGGACACAAATAAAATTAAACGAGAACAAGGACAGAGACATCGAGATAGAAAAGTATGCTGAAATAACAAACACCTGTGACGACGGAGAGGGGTGGAATGTTCAGGCAAAAAAACGCCAGCGGCTAAACAGAAAATCGAATGTTATTCACGGAAATTCAAATGCCGCACTTATTAAAGCGTCACAAAATTTGCACATGTGAATGTATACAGATTAGAGCCCAATTTGAATGAGAAAGACATAGTAGACTATTTGATTACTAAGAATATTAATTCGGTTAGCTGTACTAAGTTAAAATCGAAATATCCAGTGGAATATTCTTCATTCAAAATTACCGCACCGTTCGAACTTCTAGATGAATTAAAAAAAAAACCTGAAAATTGGCCAAGTTATGCCTGCATTAACCGGTTTTTCCTAAATCACGAAAAACCAAAGAAGTCCAGTTAGATAGTTTCTTCAATATTGCGCATGTGAATGCCCATTCAATTCGTAATAAATCAGAACTTCTGGAACTCTACTTAGAAAGACAAAATATTAATGTATTGTGCAATTGTGAACACTGGTGCACTCGAATTGAGTCGAATAGACTCTTTTAATATTAGTAACTTTATGCTAGTGTCAAGTTTTAGTAGAAATTCGTTCAAGCATGGGGCTGTAGCCATCTTTGTGCGTGATAATATTCAAGTTTAAAAACTTGATATTAAAAAGATTTCAATTGAAATTGATTATGAAGTGTGTGGTACTAACTTGGTTCTTAATAATATGATTTTTTCCTTAGTGTGTATTTATAGATCTACCTTGGGCAAGTTTAATTCCTTTTATTATAGGCTGAATGATACTTTGTTAGATGTTCTAAAATTTAATAAATCTATTATGTTGTTCGTTGACCTAAACATTGATTATCTAACAAAATCAAAACAAAAAAATGAACTACTCAATATGTTTTTGTCTTTTAAACTAAATGTGATTAGCAATGGGCCAACAAGAATGGGGAGGAGGCCAGATGGATCCTATTCAAAAACAGCTATCGACTATATGGTTACCAACCTTAAGTGTAAAGCATTCAATAACAGTTTAGTCGACCCGGTGCTAGCTGATCATATAAGCTTAATACTCCATTTGGATTTAGCCTTCTTCATGTCAAGAATCAATGATAAATCAATTTACAAATTATCCAGGGCATACACAGATGATAATCTTCAAAAATTACACCACTGGATTTCAAAGCAAGATTTTTCGTTTGTCACTTTAACTGATGCGGAATTAGGATTTAAAGATTTCCTCAATAACTGGTTTAGACCAATGTATTCCCTTGGAACTTAAAAGAATGACCTATAAACCTACCAATAAATGGGTTTCAACTGACATTATTAATGAGGGTAGAAGTTTGTGGGACCTTTACTCAACATTGTGCATAGGAGGAAGCTCTAATCTCTACTCTCTAATTTGTATAAAGCATTAAAAAAGCAACATCATATAAACATATTCACTGCCAAAAAAACATATCACATCAACAGAATTCAGTGTGCCGTCAATAGAACCAAAGAAGCTTGGAAAATTATTAATTACTGTTTAAACAAGAATAGAAAACAAAAAAGCATTTGTATACAAATTAATGGAAAATTGATTACGGAGGCAAGTGAAGTTGCGGAAGAGTTTGCTACCTATTTCTCCACCATAGCATTGCAAACTATCAATCATTTTCTTCCGTCACCAACATCACGGCAATGTACTCTATCAAGTGTTAGATGAATGCATTCCTTCTACATGACACCCATAGACACAATGGACCTAGAATATGTTGTCTCTAAAATGTGTGCTAAAACTTCGTCAGGTATTGATGGTTTCCCAATAAAATTAATCAAGAACAATCTTGACCTTCTATTAAAATCTCTTGTACAGCTATACAATAAGTCAATCAAATTGAAGGGGTATATCCAACTTGCCTAAAAGTAGCGTTGGTAGTTCCATTGCTAAAAAAATCGGATCCACGTATTTTGAATAACTATAGACCAATATCTATAGTCTCTACGTTTTCAACAATATTCGAACAATTGATTTACAATAGAATCATAGCATACCTTGTCAAAAACGATTTACTTTCCAAATGTCAGCATGGTTTCAGAACAAAAAAAATCTGTAGAAACAGCTTCCTGCAGTCTCGTGAAATTTGGACAAAGACAGTTGGAGAAACTGGACAAGGGAGATCACGTATATCACACATATTGGATTATTTTTTGACTTTTGATACAGTGAATATAGATTTTCTTATTAACAAAATTGAGTGTTTTGGATTTCGGAATCTCTTAATATCGTTTCTAACAAATCGCAAATTAATTGTCAAAATAAATAGTTACTTTTCTAATGCAAAAGATATCTCAATAGTGGTACCACAAGGATCTGTCTTGGGTCCTCTCTTATTCATTTTATTTATAAATGATCTCCCAGACTTTAAGGTGCTGAAACTATTTTGTTCGCCGATGATACAACAATTGGAGTATCAGCAAAGACTTCTGAGGAATTACATGCGAAGGTAGTGGAGGTTATGATAAAATTTAATAATTGGTGTACCGAAAATAAGCTAATATTAAACAGCAAAAAACCGTCTGTTTGCAATTTGGCAAAAGGAAAATTGTACCAGCTAATTTTCGATTAATTATTAACAAACAAAGTTACAAGCTATCCAGTTCTACTAGATATCTTGGGGTGTTGATAGATTCTAAACTAACCTGGTTTAACTACATGGATAAGGTATGTAAAAGACTGGCAATTGCATATTTCTCAATATCCCAAATGAAGAAATCTATGGAATCTAGCACCTTATTAAGCCTCTACTATGCTTTACTTTATTCACACCTCTCGTTCAATGTGTTACTGTGGGGGAATTCGAGTAATATGCATAGTTGTTTCATTTTACAAAAAGGGTTTTTTTTAATTTAAAGCAAAGACAAAGCTGTAGGAGTTGGTTCAAGAATAATAAGTTATTAACGTTGCCTTCAATTTTTATCTTTAAATGCTTATGTTACATACAAAATAACATAGGTCACTATTGTATAGGATCTAACATTGATTCATATAACACAAGGCATGGAGCATATCTAAGAAAAGAAAAGCACAACACAGCCTTTATGGAAAATCGTTTTTTTGTATGGCTTTACAATTTCACAATCATCTACCAACATAATTTAAAAATAAACAAAAAATAATTAAAGAAATACCGATAGATGGTGCATTCTATAGCATCAAAGAATTTCTGAAAAAGTGTAAAAAAATATGTATTCTAGCTGTATTCATTGTAAACCAACATTTTCTTATTTCTGATTCTTGTTTTATCTGCATTTTGTTCAAATATTATTTATTCGTTTTAAAAAGATATTGTATGGTACCATTATGATAATCACACCCAAAAAATTGTAAAAAATTATGATTTTATATTGGCAAAGTGAATATATTATTATTATTGTCTGTGTAGTCTTGTCTGTCTAGTCTTGTCTGTCTAGTCTTGTCTGTCTAGTCTTGTCTGTCTAGTCTTGTCTGTCTAGTCTTGTCTGTCTAGTCTTGTCTGTCTAGTCTTGTCTGTCTAGTCTTGTCTGTCTAGTCTTGTCTGTCTAGTCTTGTCTGTCTAGTCTTGTCTGTCTAGTCTTGTCTGTCTAGTCTTGTCTGTCTAGTCTTGTCTGTCTAGTCTTGTCTGTCTAGTCTTGTCTGTCTAGTCTTGTCTGTCTGAGTCTTGTCTGTCTAGTCTTGTCTGTCTAGTCTTGTCTGTCTAGTCTTGTCTGTCTAGTCTTGTCTGTCTAGTCTTGTCTGTCTGAGTCTTGTCTGTCTAGTCTTGTCTGTCTAGTCTTGTCTGTCTAGTCTTGTCTGTCTAGTCTTGTCTGTCTAGTCTTGTCTGTCTAGTCTTGTCTGTCTAGTCTTGTCTGTCTAGTCTTGTCTGTCTAGTCTTGTCTGTCTAGTCTTGTCTGTCTAGTCTTGTCTGTCTAGTCTTGTCTGTCTAGTCTTGTCTGTCTAGTCTTGTCTGTCTAGTCTTGTCTGTCTAGTCTTGTCTGTCTAGTCTTGTCTGTCTAGTCTTGTCTGTCTAGTCTTGTCTGTCTAGTCTTGTCTGTCTAGTCTTGTCTGTCTAGTCTTGTCTGTCTAGTCTTGTCTGTCTAGTCTTGTCTGTCTAGTCTTGTCTGTCTAGTCTTGTCTGTCTAGTCTTGTCTGTCTAGTCTTGTCTGTCTAGTCTTGTCTGTCTAGTCTTGTCTGTCTAGTCTTGTCTGTCTAGTCTTGTCTGTCTAGTCTTGTCTGTCTAGTCTTGTCTGTCTAGTCTTGTCTGTCTAGTCTTGTCTGTCTAGTCTTGTCTGTCTAGTCTGTCTAGTCTTGTCTGTCTAGTCTTGTCTGTCTAGTCTTGTCTGTCTAGTCTTGTCTGTCTAGTCTTGTCTGTCTAGTCTTGTCTGTCTAGTCTTGTCTGTCTAGTCTTGTCTGTCTAGTCTTGTCTGTCTAGTCTTGTCTGTCTAGTCTTGTCTGTCTAGTCTTGTCTGTCTAGTCTTGTCTGTCTAGTCTTGTCTGTCTAGTCTTGTCTGTCTAGTCTTGTCTGTCTAGTCTTGTCTGTCTAGTCTTGTCTGTCTAGTCTTGTCTGTCTAGTCTTGTCTGTCTAGTCTTGTCTGTCTAGTCTTGTCTGTCTAGTCTTGTCTGTCTAGTCTTGTCTGTCTAGTCTTGTCTGTCTAGTCTTGTCTGTCTAGTCTTGTCTGTCTAGTCTTGTCTGTCTAGTCTTGTCTGTCTAGTCTTGTCTGTCTAGTCTTGTCTGTCTAGTCTTGTCTGTCTAGTCTTGTCTGTCTAGTCTTGTCTGTCTAGTCTTGTCTGTCTAGTCTTGTCGGTCTAGTCTTGTCTGTCTAGTCTTGTCTGTCTAGTCTTGTCTGTCTAGTCTTGTCTGTCTAGTCTTGTCTGTCTAGCCTTGTCTGTCTAGCCTTGTCTGTCTAGTCTTGTCTGTCTAGTCTTGTCTGTCTAGTCTTGTCTGTCTAGTCTTGTCTGTCTAGTCTTGTCTGTCTAGTCTTGTCTGTCTAGTCTTGTCTGTCTAGTCTTGTCTGTCTAGTCTTGTCTGTCTAGTCTTGTCTGTCTAGTCTTGTCTGTCTAGTCTTGTCTGTCTAGTCTTGTCTGTCTAGTCTTGTCTGTCTAGTCTTGTCTGTCTAGTCTTGTCTGTCTAGTCTTGTCTGTCTAGTCTTGTCTGTATAGTCTTGTCTGTCTAGTCTTGTCTGTCTAGTCTTGTCTGTCTAGTCTTGTCTGTCTAGTCTTGTCTGTCTAGTCTTGTCTGTCTAGTCTTGTCTGTCTAGTCTTGTCTGTCTAGTCTTGTCTGTCTAGTCTTGTCTGTCTAGTCTTGTCTGTCTAGTCTTGTCTGTCTAGTCTTGTCTGTCTAGTCTTGTCTGTCTAGTCTTGTCTGTCTAGTCTTGTCTGTCTAGTCAAATTCAAATTCATTTATTCCCAATAACAAAAGCAACAAAAAGTATGCATATAAAGTATGGGCACTGTCACAAATAACATAAAATAGATTAATAATAATCTTCAATATTATAATAAGCCTTTTCTACCAAGTATTGTCTTAATTCCTTTTTGAATGTTTTGAGACTCCCTTCGGTCTTGAGATGATCTGGCAGTTTGTTATAAATCCGTATCCCTGACTGATACGGTCCCCTGCATATCGTGAGGTTGACTTTAGGAACATATAAATCGTGGTTGTACCTTGTGTAATGGTCGTGGTTATCCCGATTACGTTTTAGTTTAAATTTTTCTTTGTGGATGAAAGTTGCTATTTCCAGAATATACAGACAACTTAATGTTAATAGTCTCAGTTGTTTAAAATGAGGTTTACAGCTGTCTCTTGGACTGCACCTTATAATTGCCCTTATTACACGTTTTTGGGCCCTGAATAGTGTCTCCGCCTCTGGTGATGATCCCCAGACTATTATGCCATAGCGTAAAAGAGACTCTACTTCCGAAAAGTAGATGTTTATTATGGCCTGTCTGCCCACTAAGTTGTTGATATTTCGAATAAGGTACGCTTTAGTGTTGATTTTTTTCGCTATCGAATCGATATGAGTTTTCCACTGTAGTGTGTCTTCTAGGTAAACCCCTAGAAATTTGATGCTGTTGGACCTTTTTATTTCCAGTTGGGTATTAAGTTTTATTTTTATATCATCTACGACTTTTCTTTTTGTGTGAAAGATCATAAAATTCGTTTTATCTATATTTAAAAATAAATTATTTCCAGAGAACCATTTCTCTAGTGATTCAATTAGCTTATTGGCCTGAAATTCAGTTTCTTTTGCTGAGTTGTGGGAAACAATGAAACTAGAATCATCTGCATATAGCGTGCAGTGGGAATCCGTTATGTAGTTTGTGAGATCCGCCAGGTAAACAGAAAATAAAATCGGGGAAAGGACACTGCCTTGTGGCACCCCTGTCGTAATTGTAATCGGGGCTGATCTCCCAGTTTCCTTAGCATTCGATATGTATACAATTTGCTGTCTGTCCTTTAAAAATGATTCTATCCAGTTCGCCGTTTTTCCTCTTACGCCATATATTTGGAGTTTGTCTAGCAATTTTTTATGCGAAACACAGTCGAATGCTTTTGTGAGATCACAAAAGATTCCCACCGGGCATTTTCCGCAATCTACTTCTTCAAGGATTTTATTAACAAGCTGGACTATTGCCGTAGTAGTTGATTTTCCTTTCTGAAATCCGTGTTGGTGTGTTGGAATTATATTATATTTTCCGAGAAAAGATGTTAATCGGTTTAACAGACTGTATTCTAATATTTTAGAGAATACCGATACCAGCGAAATCGGCCTATAGTTTGATAATTTTTCTTTATCTCCCTTTTTATGAATCGGAATAATGATGGATGTTTTGAGAACTTGAGGAAATTCCTCCATGGCGAAAGAATAATTAACAATGTGGGTAATCGGTGTGATGAGTATAGGTAGGACCTCTTTAATAATCCTCCCCGGTAGAGCGTCAGGGCCTGATGTACTTTTGCTTTTGAGTTGTTGTAGCGTTGCTAGTAGTTCGAGTTCTGTGTATTCATCTAGGAACATTGTGTGACAATTTCCTGTAATGTGTTGATTAGTGATCACTGTGGGTGTAATATTTTGCAGCACTTTATCTGGAGCGTTTTTAAAAAAGATGTTAAATGTATTGGCCAGTTGTTTTGGGTTTTCAATCATTTCTCCATTTTCACAGATTTTCATGTTGTTTTTACCATCACTTTTATTAGAAATATTTCTAACAATATCCCATAATGTCTTTTGTTTATTCGCCGCGTTTTCCAACATTTCTTCATAAAACTTTCTTTTTTCTTCCAGTATGAGTTTGTGATGTTTTTTCCTTTGTATTCTATAGCAATCCTGGAGTTCTGGGAATTGTTTTTGAAGTATATAGAGATCCTTCAGGTTTCTGCTTGAGGTTTTGATTTTATATGTCACCCATGATTGCGATTTCCCTTTTTGCTTCACCCTGACTAGTGGAAAACTTGCAAAGAAGTGGAATTGCAGTGTCTGAATCAGTAATGTGGTTTTTTTATTGCAATTTGTTTCCATGTACATCTCCTGCCAATTTTCGTCAGTTATCGCTTTTGCAAATTTTGTTCTATTTGCTTTCGAAAAGATCCTACCTAAGCGAAATTCTTCTTTAGTACTTTGATTTTTATCTGTATGTAGGATTAATTGTCGATAGTCTGAGAAAGTTGTATCATTAACTGTCGTTTTCGTGCAATATCTAGTATTTAAAAATATATTGTCAATTAAGGTCTTTGAAGAGTTGGTTATACGGGTAGCTTCTGTTACTTGTTGTTTTAGTCCATACGCCAGCATTAAGTTCTTCATATTAATTGTTTCCTTAGAATTTATTTGAAAGTTGATATTAAAGTCTCCAATTAAGATAATATCTTTCGTTAATGCAGATACGTTTTCGAGAATTTCCTCTAATTGTCTTGTCTGTCTAGTCTTGTCTGTCTAGTCTTGTCTGTCTAGTCTTGTCTGTCTAGTCTTGTCTGTCTAGTCTTGTCTGTCTAGTCTTGTCTGTCTAGTCTTGTCTGTCTAGTCTTGTCTGTCTAGTCTTGTCTGTCTAGTCTTGTCTGTCTAGTCTTGTCTGTCTAGTCTTGTCTGTCTAGTCTTGTCTGTCTAGTCTTGTCTGTCTAGTCTTGTCTGTCTAGTCTTGTCTGTCTAGTCTTGTCTGTCTAGTCTTGTCTGTCTAGTCTTGTCTGTCTAGTCTTGTCTGTCTAGTCTTGTCTGTCTAGTCTTGTCTGTCTAGTCTTGTCTGTCTAGTCTTGTCTGTCTAGTCTTGTCTGTCTAGTCTTGTCTGTCTAGTCTTGTCTGTCTAGTCTTGTCTGTCTAGTCTTGTCTAGACAGACAGTCTTGTCTGTCTAGTCTTGTCTGTCTAGTCTTGTCTGTCTAGTCTTGTCTGTCTAGTCTTGTCTGTCTAGTCTTGTCTGTCTAGTCTTGTCTGTCTAGTCTTGTCTGTCTAGTCTTGTCTGTCTAGTCTTGTCTGTCTAGTCTTGTCTGTCTAGTCTTGTCTGTCTAGTCTTGTCTGTCTAGTCTTGTCTGTCTAGTCTTGTCTGTCTAGTCTTGTCTGTCTAGTCTTGTCTGTCTAGTCTTGTCTGTCTAGTCTTGTCTGTCTAGTCTTGTCTGTCTAGTCTTGTCTGTCTAGTCTTGTCTGTCTAGTCTTGTCTGTCTAGTCTTGTCTGTCTAGTCTTGTCTGTCTAGTCTTGTCTGTCTAGTCTTGTCTGTCTAGTCTTGTCTGTCTAGTCTTGTCTGTCTAGTCTTGTCTGTCTAGTCTTGTCTGTCTAGTCTTGTCTGTCTAGTCTTGTCTGTCTAGTCTTGTCTGTCTAGTCTTGTCTGTCTAGTCTTGTCTGTCTAGTCTTGTCTGTCTAGTCTTGTCTGTCTAGTCTTGTCTGTCTAGTCTTGTCTGTCTAGTCTTGTCTGTCTAGTCTTGTCTGTCTAGTCTTGTCTGTCTAGTCTTGTCTGTCTAGTCTTGTCTGTCTAGTCTTGTCTGTCTAGTCTTGTCTGTCTAGTCTTGTCTGTCTAGTCTTGTCTGTCTAGTCTTGTCTGTCTAGTCTTGTCTGTCTAGTCTTGTCTGTCTAGTCTTGTCTGTCTAGTCTTGTCTGTCTAGTCTTGTCTGTCTAGTCTTGTCTGTCTAGTCTTGTCTGTCTAGTCTTGTCTGTCTAGTCTTGTCTGTCTAGTCTTGTCTGTCTAGTCTTGTCTGTCTAGTCTTGTCTGTCTAGTCTTGTCTGTCTAGTCTTGTCTGTCTAGTCTTGTCTGTCTAGTCTTGTCTGTCTAGTCTTGTCTGTCTAGTCTGTCTAGTCTTGTCTGTCTAGTCTTGTCTGTCTAGTCTGTCTAGTCTTGTCTGTCTAGTCTTGTCTGTCTAGTCTTGTCTGTCTAGTCTTGTCTGTCTAGTCTTGTCTGTCTAGTCTTGTCTGTCTAGTCTTGTCTGTCTAGTCTTGTCTGTCTAGTCTTGTCTGTCTAGTCTTGTCTGTCTAGTCTTGTCTGTCTAGTCTTGTCTGTCTAGTCTTGTCTGTCTAGTCTTGTCTGTCTAGTCTTGTCTGTCTAGTCTTGTCTGTCTAGTCTTGTCTGTCTAGTCTTGTCTGTCTAGTCTTGTCTGTCTAGTCTTGTCTGTCTAGTCTTGTCTGTCTAGTCTTGTCTGTCTAGTCTTGTCTGTCTAGTCTTGTCTGTCTAGTCTTGTCTGTCTAGTCTTGTCTGTCTAGTCTTGTCTGTCTAGTCTTGTCTGTCTAGTCTTGTCTGTCTAGTCTTGTCTGTCTAGTCTTGTCTGTCTAGTCTTGTCTGTCTAGTCTTGTCTGTCTAGTCTTGTCTGTCTAGTCTTGTCTGTCTAGTCTTGTCTGTCTAGTCTTGTCTGTCTAGTCTTGTCTGTCTAGTCTTGTCTGTCTAGTCTTGTCTGTCTAGTCTTGTCTGTCTAGTCTTGTCTGTCTAGTCTTGTCTGTCTAGTCTTGTCTGTCTAGTCTTGTCTGTCTAGTCTTGTCTGTCTAGTCTTGTCTGTCTAGTCTTGTCTGTCTAGTCTTGTCTGTCTAGTCTTGTCTGTCTAGTCTTGTCTGTCTAGTCTTGTCTGTCTAGTCTTGTCTGTCTAGTCTTGTCTGTCTAGTCTTGTCTGTCTAGTCTTGTCTGTCTAGTCTTGTCTGTCTAGTCTTGTCTGTCTAGTCTTGTCTGTCTAGTCTTGTCTGTCTAGTCTTGTCTGTCTAGTCTTGTCTGTCTAGTCTTGTCTGTCTAGTCTTGTCTGTCTAGTCTTGTCTGTCTAGTCTTGTCTGTCTAGTCTTGTCTGTCTAGTCTTGTCTGTCTAGTCTTGTCTGTCTAGTCTTGTCTGTCTAGTCTTGTCTGTCTAGTCTTGTCTGTCTAGTCTTGTCTGTCTAGTCTTGTCTGTCTAGTCTTGTCTGTCTAGTCTTGTCTGTCTAGTCTTGTCTGTCTAGTCTTGTCTGTCTAGTCTTGTCTGTCTAGTCTTGTCTGTCTAGTCTTGTCTGTCTAGTCTTGTCTGTCTAGTCTTGTCTGTCTAGTCTTGTCTGTCTAGTCTTGTCTGTCTAGTCTTGTCTGTCTAGTCTTGTCTGTCTAGTCTTGTCTGTCTAGTCTTGTCTGTCTAGTCTTGTCTGTCTAGTCTTGTCTGTCTAGTCTTGTCTGTCTAGTCTTGTCTGTCTAGTCTTGTCTGTCTAGTCTTGTCTGTCTAGTCTTGTCTGTCTAGTCTTGTCTGTCTAGTCTTGTCTGTCTAGTCTTGTCTGTCTAGTCTTGTCTGTCTAGTCTTGTCTGTCTAGTCTTGTCTGTCTAGTCTTGTCTGTCTAGTCTTGTCTGTCTAGTCTTGTCTGTCTAGTCTTGTCTGTCTAGTCTTGTCTGTCTAGTCTTGTCTGTCTAGTCTTGTCTGTCTAGTCTTGTCTGTCTAGTCTTGTCTGTCTAGTCTTGTCTGTCTAGTCTTGTCTGTCTAGTCTTGTCTGTCTAGTCTTGTCTGTCTAGTCTTGTCTGTCTAGTCTTGTCTGTCTAGTCTTGTCTGTCTAGTCTTGTCTGTCTAGTCTTGTCTGTCTAGTCTTGTCTGTCTAGTCTTGTCTGTCTAGTCTTGTCTGTCTAGTCTTGTCTGTCTAGTCTTGTCTGTCTAGTCTTGTCTGTCTAGTCTTGTCTGTCTAGTCTTGTCTGTCTAGTCTTGTCTGTCTAGTCTTGTCTGTCTAGTCTTGTCTGTCTAGTCTTGTCTGTCTAGTCTTGTCTGTCTAGTCTTGTCTGTCTAGTCTTGTCTGTCTAGTCTTGTCTGTCTAGTCTTGTCTGTCTAGTCTTGTCTGTCTAGTCTTGTCTGTCTAGTCTTGTCTGTCTAGTCTTGTCTGTCTAGTCTTGTCTGTCTAGTCTTGTCTGTCTAGTCTTGTCTGTCTAGTCTTGTCTGTCTAGTCTTGTCTGTCTAATCATGTTTGACTAGTCTTGACTGTCTAGTCTTGTCTGTCTAGTCTTGTCTGCCTAATGATGTTTGACTAGTCTTGACTGTCTAGTTTTGTCTGTCTAGTCTTGTCTGTCCAGTCTTGTCTGTCCAGTCTTGTCTGTCCAGTCTTGTCTGTCCAGTCTTGTCTGTCCAGTCTTGTCTGTCTAGTTTTGTCTCTCTAGTCTTGTCTGTCCAGTCTTATCTGTCTAGTCTTGTCTGTCCACTCTTGTCTGTCTAGTCTTGTCTGTCCAGTCTTGTCTGTCCAGTCTTGTATGTCTAGCCTTGTCTATCTTGTCTGCCTAGTCTTGTCTGTCTAGTCTTGTCTGTTTAGTCTTGTCTTTCTAGTCTTGTCTGCCTAGTCTGGTCTGTCTAGTCTTGTCTGTTTAGTCTTGTCTGTCTAGTCGTGTTTGTCTAGTCTTGTCTGTCTAGTTTAATCAGTCTATTTTTTTATAAAATCTAAGATATTATACATACCTATGGTTCAATACTTTTAAGTGTATGTAGAAAAAGCAAACGTATAACAGCATTGGTAATAATATTAAACAACAAGCTCTAGCTACCAATTGTTTTATAGTGGCCACCTAAAAATAAATTCAATATTAGTTAATAAATTATACATTAAGCACTTTTAATTTTAAACATCCCGCACGCCCTGCGTAATTGCAATTAAGAAATGTCGAGTATATACGTCGAGCGATGCTCATATCATAAATGTTAGGAAAATACGGAAAGCAAAACGAGGGAGGGTTACATTTTTATTCGATAAATTAACAATTCATTGTTGAAAAAGATTATATCAGACTTAAAAATTGACTAATTTATTTAATGTAAATTGTTATAGGGCAGTGCTCGATATACGTAGTAGAAAAGGTCTATAAAGCTGGCACCCACCTCTTCAAAATTCAAATTTGATAAGACCAGAATTATGTGCTAATTATGTGCCGCAATCGCGATTTTTGTGCTCGAAGCGTTCATTCGGATGGTGGAATCAAAATATGGGAACGGTGCGATGCGGAAACGGGATATGTATATGATCTCAATATTTATTCTGGAAGAGACGATACTGTAGGAAAAGTCACCACTGCCTTAGGGGAAAAGGTTGTATTGTCACTTATCTCTACAATTCGGGATTCACATCACATGGGAGTCATTTTAACATTTGATCTCTTCTTTACAAGTGTTAGACTGATGGACAACACCCCCTTTGCTGCTGTAGGAACTTGACTTCTTTCGCGAAAATTTATGCCATAGTTTGATGGGGAATTGAAGAAAAGTGATTCTCAATTCTTGTGTAATAATGTGGGCACATTAGCCGTAAGGGTGCAAGATAGCAAGGAGGTTCTTGTGATCACAAATTTTACGAATAGTGATGTAATAAGCACAACTAGAAAGCAAAAGGATGGAGGCACCATGCCCAGAAGCAATTGTGCTCTACAATAAAATAATGGGTGGAGTAGAATTATTGGACCAAAATTCGGTTGTTGCGACTTTGATAGAAAATCGCAAAAACGGTGGAAAAAGGTTTTCTATAAATTGTTTATGACATCGTTGTCAATTGTTGTTGTCAATCAAATGCGTCAATTCTGTTACAATTTGTTGTCCCTCTAGCAGAACAGTGGATGGATGTGGGCAAACAAACAAGTGGAATCAAATGTAAGAAATCTGCTGGACGTTCAAAACAATGAAACTTATGCTCAATGTTGGAGATCACCTCCCAGTTGAAGGTAGCTCCAGAAGAAGATGCGCAAACTGTTCAGGAAAGGGCAAAGGAACGCGAACCAAAACCTTGTGTACAATGTGCAAAGTTGATTTGTGTAAGATGTGCTTTACGCCTAACCATTCATAAATATAAGATGATCATACTGTAATTAGAAGAAAATTTTTAAATTTTGAAATAAAAAATACCAATGGTACTAACTATATTTCCCACCACCCCCATAAGCATCCCCCATACAAAAAAGTAAGTTGAGCTATAACTGATGTTTTTTAGACATAAGAAGGCAAAAAATCATAAAAGGGATCTGATAAACAAAATAAATAAAATTGGTAGCAAAAGGGTTAAGTTTCATTTTCACTGGGATCTTTGCACAACATGCAGTCTTGTATTGTCATAAAGTAAAATGAGCCTGTGCCTATTGCCTAGTCCATTTGAAGGTTTTCTGTGCTTAAATTTCATTATACTATTAGTCTAAATTTATTGTTTAGATTAAAAAAAAGGTTCTCCTTGGATAATCTGACATTTCATTTGAAAACCTAATATCAACAAATGAGCAGCAACCCCTAAATGATCGTATTAAAAAACATAAACAAATTCAATCTTCTGAAAACTGTGCTCAATAGAGAGATTAGACAACCACTGTTCAATATCAAACGCAATAGTAAATCAACTGTAGGCATTAAGCTGAATGATGCCAAAGAAGAAATTCAACCAAACCAAAAACTCGCTGCAAGATTAGTTACATCAGCCCCAAAATCCATACAACCGTACTTGAAACTAGCACGATTCGATAAACCCGTTGGAACATGGTTATTATATTGGCCTGGCAGTTGGGGGATTGCCCTGGCTGCTGCCCCTGGGTTACTTCCAGATCCCTTTATGCTAGCTTTATTTGGAACAGGAGCTGTGATTATGCGTGGAGCTAGCTGCACGATAAACGATATGTGGGATCGTGATATAGATTCGAAAGTAGTTCGGACTGCTGACAGACCTTTGGTGAATGGTGATATAAGTATGACACATGCTTGGATGTTCCTAGGTGGACAATTAAGTATAGGTTTATTAATTTTATTACAAATGAATTGGTATAGTGTATTTCTCGGAGCCAGTTCATTAGCTCTAGTTTGTATATATCCTCTTATGAAAAGGGTGATGAATTGGCCACAAATAATATTAGGTTTCACCATGAATTGGGGGGTCCTATTAGGATATAGTGCTATTATAGGCTCTGTAGACCTAGTTACATGTCTTCCTATGTATCTATCAGGAGTTTGTTGGACAATTGTATATGATACAATTTATGCACATCAAGACCGTTTGAACGATTTGCGATTAGGTATTAAATCTACAGCAATCCATTTTGGAAATTTGACTAAATATTGGCTAACAGGTTTCTCAACGACAATGATATCTAGTTTAACACTATCAGGAATTTTGAACGATCAGACTTGGCCATATTACGTTAGTATAGGGTTGATCTCGGCGCATCTCACCTTTCAAATTTTCACTCTCAATATCAACAATCCAACGGATTGTTCGAAGAAATTTATATCCAACGCTCAGGTGGGATGGTTGGTATTTTGCGGGATTATTTTAGGAAACCTGTTAAAGGACGATAAAGAAAAAGGACAAAGTGAAATGAAAAGTGAAAGTGTATCTATGTGATTTAGATAAATATTATTTAAAGAAATTTTAGTTTTATTTTAATTTTATTTTTTATAAACCATTGTAATCACTTACATTCAATATAATTAAGATTATTAATATTTCATTTTATATAAACATTATTATGGTCCAGTCTGAACAAGGACTGCTCGTATCATTTGTTGTTAGGAGATCTATGTGTGGGATACTGTAGAACGTCAATACCTTTTTTTCTCCCTATATAGATATAGAGTTATTGTTGTCAAACAGTGTGGTCATGCGGCCTATTGTATTTTCCTACATTTTCGATGTCGATCCATTGCATATTGTTCTTTTTACAGACAGGAAGAGAAATATGAGAAGTACGACAGTTGCTTCCCCGCTTTGCAATGCTAGTTCTGAAATTATCTTGCAAGTATATTACTTTTCCCTCCTAGTCACAGCTTTATGATACCAGTACAAAGATTGTACCACCCCTCTTTGATATGCTAGCATTACTGCCTTAAATCATTTATATGATGTACCAGTACAAGTCACTGCGGTTTTTAATTTTTAAAAACCGAAAACCGGTTTTGAAAAAGTGCGGATATTCAGAATCCCTACCGAGTGGTTTCAAATGGTTTCAAGTTCAAGCTTTGTAATTGCTGGATCGGTGGATCGAGTCCCAGTCATAGTTTTTTTTTTATTTTAACGCTGGTCATATTTTTTCTTATAAATAACAATTCAAAGGTAATACAATGAATAAATACGTGCCCCTTATCATTACTTGTGCTAGATTATTGAAATTTGCTTCCTTCCTTTTCCTTGTCTATGATATGGTACCAAGATTACATGCTCTCTATAATTGTTAGGTTCCGAAATGTTTCTGTGGTCTGTCTAGGATTGTCATATTCTCTATGTAAAGGTGGTCTAGTTTCGTTAAAAATACCAAAGTTACAAATAGACAAGAAATATCCCAGTAGATCATCTCGCATGTTCGGCAGATTTCACGACGTCGTAACTTTTGAACGACTTACCACAGAGGCTTCTAGTCTTCACCAATCGATTCAGCGTCCCAAAATTAGTCGGAATACGTATATAATATTCCTTGGGAAGCTCTCGATTAAGAAATGCCATCGACACGTGAGGTCGAGACTGCGGAAACGACGAAATGCGAGGAAATCGATTCTGTCAAAATCTTTATTTTTCGAGTTACAACAAAATTTTAAAACGTTTCTGGAAGCATTTTTGCTGCTGATTACGAATATGGAAATTTTATTTCGCTAGCACCTTTCGTTCACTATCGCCTGCTAAAATTGAAGGAATTTTTAAGAAATTTCGCCACTCGAGAAGAGATCTTGCAAAGAAATGAATTTCCCGCGGACAATCTGAGTGTGTTTATAGGAAAATGACCTCCTGAAAACGATACCGCAATCCGTTTTTGATTATCTGCAACCGTTTCCGAGATATCAACTTGCCAAATCAAGAATCGTAAAATTTCAGTTTAAAATTTCTCGACGAATTATTGAATCTTTCTGAACAATTTATACATCGAATTGTTCGTCTTGTCGAGTAGTTTCTGTGTACCGAAAATGATTTCGTTGCTGTTTTCCGTTCTTGAGATAATTTAAAAAAAAACCGAAAAAGCACATTTTTTCAACCGAAATTATGGAAATTTCTTTGACGATTTTTTTGGAAAATTTTGTAGTGTTACCCGAAGGAAATCGAAGCGCTGAAAACGATTTTCTAGTTTATTTCGCTCTAAAGTTGCAAATAAACAAGATATAAAGTTTTTACACTATCTCGCATTTCCGGCAGATTTCACGCTGTCAATACCTTAGTCCGTATCTCGAGAACGGTTGCAGACAATTTCTATTAATAAATCCAATATTTATCGAAAATAGAAAAAATGTCGCGAAAACTCGCTCGATTTTGCCAATTTTATAAAATCATATATCGTGAACGGAAGCTGTTAGCAAAATTTAAACTTTATAAGTTTATGGAAAATAATAAAACATTTTTTTATTTAACAAATACATGTCAATTTATACAGATGAATGCTAAATAATGACGTAACTGGTCATGCAATTCTTAAAAGTGTCATTTTTGGGGCTAGTGCTGTCTCGCTCGGAGCGAATTACAATTCCCTTACATTCCTTATCATACTCTTAGTGAAACCTTTTTTTCCTATGCACCATGTACCAATTTCCCTCGATCTACCGATTCGTACGCCGCCTTCAGGTCAATGAAAAGAGCAAACAGGCTCCCTCTACTTATTTCCTGATCAATTATGTAGCGCAGGGTTATTGGATTGACACCAGCTTGCACCTCTGCTTCTAGCTGCTTGTCCTCTATCTCTCTCCTTAACCGCTCGTCCCAGAATCGGGTGAAAATTGTATCTGAAGAATTCACTAGCCTAATCTCCCTGTAGTTTCCCACATTTTCCTTTCATTTGGAAGGAGGGAATAATTCACCCTATTCATAAGAGCGGAGACAGGCTCTTATGAATTGAGTGAATTATTCGCTCCTTCCAGCTCTTTGGGACACTTTTTGCTCCTCTCCACACCTGAGTAAATTCCTCGGTTATTCTGTAAATACACTCTTTCAGATCAGTTTTCCGGGCTTCGTTTTCTACCGCCGTTTTTTTTGTTTTATTGCTGCTTATTACCTTGTACACTTCACAGTTGTAATTTCCTCTTGACATAATTTTTCCTTAACTTGTTCCTCCCTTACACTACGATTCCCTACTCCTTCCTGCATCTCCACTCCTTCCAACAAAAACATAAAGTGACTTTTCCATCGGAATGCGGTCTGGAACTCGTTCTTTCCTCACTCCTCTTTCTCTCAAATACTTCCACAGCTGTGCTTCTGTTTTGATGTGTAGTATACGTTGCCGTTATCTTCTCTTCCAATTCTGGTCTTTCCTCGTCTCCAAATTCTGTAATCCACTTTGGTGACGGGGTAGTGTGTGGAGAAAAGGAAAATAACAAACCCGGAGACGATGTAACTTTTTATTGCGCGTCACGTGACGCGTGCCGGTTTTGATGCGAGTTGTGGAAGTTGTCTCTGATGTTCTGCTGGGAGTTGTGTTCACTGATGTTCTGCTGGAAGTTGTGTCTGGATGTTGTTTCAAAGTTGTCTCTCGAAGTTGTTTCTAAAAACTGTCCCTTTGTCACTCCCGTCCCGTCCTTTTATCCCTCGGTCAAACGCATCTTCTCTCTGGTAACTTTGGTGGGAGAGGTTTTCCGTTGTCCCGATTGGTTGTTCGTTCTTCCCTCCTATTGGTGCTGACGCCAAGTAATAGGGAGGAAAAATCGGTATTGTTTGATCGGCTCCAGCCCGCTCATAAAAACGGTCTGGGCCATAAAACGACCATCGGAGTCGCTCTCCAGCTCTGGTTTTTCGATGTTCTCGTCGATGATGTACGCAGGTTTGAGTCTATCGATCGTAACTGGTACGTGTCTTCCCCGCATCAAGAGAATGAAAACCTTGTCAGTGCGAGAAATTACTTTGTACGGACCATCATACGGCAGTTGGAGAGGTCCGTTTGGTGCGTCGTGGCGCACAAAAACGTGGGTAGCAGTGACGAGATCCTTAAAGACGAAGATTCTGCGCTCACCGTGCCTGGACCCACTGACTGGACGGAGTGTCTCGAAGCGTTGACGAAGTTCCTTCACGAATTCAGCGGAGTTGTCGACCTCTCGGATCGCCCGGGATACCAGGAATTCTCCGGGAAGGCGAAGGGGCTGACCGTAGACCATCTCGGCTGTTGTCGCCTGTAGGTCGTCCTTCCAAGCTGCACGTATGCCAAGTAGCACCGTTGGGAGCGTTTCAGTCCACCGAGTAGCCTGCAAGCACTTGATGGAGCCTTTTAGCTGCCGATGAAAACGTTCGACCATGCCATTGGCCGCTGGGTGGTACGCCGTTGTGTGCAGGTGCGTCGTCCCTAGGAGTTGGTTGAGGCAGCGGAACAGGTGGGACCCGAACTGCCTGCCTTGGTCGGTGGTGATCCGGAGAGGTGTGCCAAAACGTGCAACCCAGCTGTTGTAGAAAGCGCGGGCAACGGTTTCGGCTTCCTGGTCCTGTAGAGGGATTGCCTCCGGCCATCGCGAGAAACGATCAACGCAGGTTAGGCAGTACCTGTATCCCTGCGAGTACGGCATGATGATCAGGTCCAGATGAACGTGCTCGAACCGGCGGGAAGGTGCTGCAAATGAGCCGACTGGAGCGGATACATGCCTGGTGACCTTGGATTGCTGACACTGGATACAAGCTCGTGCCCAGGTGCGACAGTTCACGTTGATGGAGGGCCAAACGTAGCGCTGTGTCATCATTTTCGTTGTTGCCCTGATCCCAGGATGAGACAGCCCGTGGATGGCGTCCAAGGCTCCCCTGCGGAACGGCGTCGTGAGAAAAGGCCTGGCAGTGGGTGTTTTGACGTCGCAGAAGATCGCGGCGTCTGAACCCGGAATGCGGATTTGTCGCAAGTCCAGCTCGGAGCTGTCATCCTGCAAGAGTCCTTGAAGTTCCTGATCTTGTTGCTGCGATGTCGCCAGAGCCTCGAAGTCCATTGGAACAGTGATCTCGTCGACCCTGGATAGAGCGTCGGCGACGACGTTGTCTTGCCCCGCGATGTGCCTGATGTCGGTTGTAAATTGGCTAATCAAGTCCAGGTGACGAAATTGGCGTGGCGAGCATTTGTCAGATCTCTGGCGGAATGACAACGCGCGGTGAAGACGGCGTTTAACTCGCACGGAGGCCTGCATTTGCGCGCACTGTCACCGAACGTGTAATGGTACCAGCACATTCCGTCGTACTGGACCGGAAGGCGAGAACCTGAGCGGTTGCGGTTCGACGGTGACCGATCCGAGCGGTCTCGACTGATTGAACGGCTGCGGCGCGCTTGATGGAGCTCTGACCTAATGGCCGAGATTTCCCGTCGGTTGTCTATCTGCACCTCCGCCAATTGTCGTTGGAGGCCGGCCAATTGCTCTAAGATCTTCGACTCGAGGGAAGATGACACTGCGGATACCTGGTTTCGCGGCTGTAGGGTCCCGATCGAGTCCAAAACGTTGTCCGCGATCCTGGCCAACTCGTCGAGGGAGGTGTTTTCTTGCTGCGTCGCTAGGCAGGCCCGCACGACCGGGTTGAGGCGGTCCATCCAGAGGGCCTTGGTGATGTCCTGGGCCCCGTGTTCGCCGGCAAGTAGCTGCAGCTGTCGCAAAAATTGTGACGGAGTTCGGTCGCCGATGTCCTCGCGCTCCAACAACTGCCGTGTCCGTTGTTGCTGTGTTTTTCCGAGTCTCCTGATAAGTTCGTCCTTCAGCTTCTGATACGGGTCGTCGGCTTCCTTTGGTGGGTCGAGAAGTAGGTCGCGGATCTCCTTAGCGTACCGCGGCTCGAGCGACGTACCGATGTATTCGAACTTCTCGGTACTGGTAGTGACACCAGCGTTTTTCAATGCCCAATCAGTTAGTTGGAACCAGAGGTCCGGGTCCTCTGGTAGAAATGCGGGCAGTCTCACTCGCGCCCCGTTGGAGTGGTTATTCGCCATAGCTTGTCGCGAGTGTCTTGGCGCACGTTGCTACCACCGTCACTTGTAAAATATGTAGATCACGTCGGGGTCACCACTTTGGTGACGGGGTAGTGTGTGGAGAAAAGGAAAATAACAAACCCGGAGACGATGTAACTTTTTATTGCGCGTCACGTGACGCGTGCCGGTTTTGATGCGAGTTGTGGAAGTTGTCTCTGATGTTCTGCTGGAAGTTGTGTTCACTGATGTTCTGCTGGAAGTTGTGTCTGGATGTTGTTTCGAAGTTGTCTCTCGAAGTTGTTTCTAAAAACTGTCCCTTTGTCACTCCCGTCCCGTCCTTTTATCCCTCGGTCAAACGCACATTCTCTCTGGTAACTTTGGTGGGAGAGGTTTTCCGTTGTCCCGATTGGTTGTTCGTTCTTCCCTCCTATTGGTGCTGACGCCAAGTAAGAGGGAGGAAAAATCGGTATTGTTTGATCGGCTCCAGCCCGCTCATAAAAACGGTCTGGGCCATAAAACGATTAAGAAAAACCCGAACCTAACGGCTTTGTTTGATCAGCTCCAGCCCGCTTATAAAACGGTCTGGGCCATAAAACGGTTTAGGAAAAACCCGAACCTGTGCAACTCATCTTGTCAATAATGAGTCCCTACACCACCTTTAGTTTTTAACCACTCTTCTTTACTACCGGTGTCCTCTCGCCACTTTCTCATAACCTCTCCACACTTTTGTTTCTCCATCATATATTCTTTGTCTGCCCATGATCTTCCCAGTGTTGCTGCTGTGATTTTCTTGTTAAACATTCCTGCTTGCATCTTCTTGTCCTGTAATTCCTCCCATTTTATTGCTTCCATTCTAGAATTATACCTCTCAGTAGCTGCATTGTCCAACCCATTTCTCCTTCCTGGGCACTATTATTGTCTTCGGCTTCAAACTTATTGCCACTGGCATGTAGTCTGAATCGTCGTCTGAATTGTTAAGCTCCGAAATGTTTCTGTGGTCTGTGTAGGATTGTCATATTCTCTCTGTAAAGGTGGAATGTGGAAAGTGGAACGTGAAAATAACATTTGTTTTATTGGAACAAATGCGGCTTCAAGCTTATTGCCACTGGTATGTAGTAGAAACTGGTAGAATTTGGGTGTCGCCAATGCTCTGACGCAATCGAGCAGTGGGGACACGACGGTGTCTCCACGATACTGTGTCTCTACCTGTATGAAACCATACTTATGTATGCATACTACCTGTATGAAACCGATCTACTCCTGGCGCGTGACGATTCGGCGCGACACGCTCGTGTGTTTCCAGACACGTTAGTGGTACTTCTTACCTCACAAGGTAAGCCTCACAAAAGTGGACCGCAGAGTTAGGATCCAAAATAGTGTATCAAGATCTTTTACTACACACACCGGATTATAGCAACGGAGACGCCTTATCGTACATTGCATTATTATCTTCTTAACTTATTTAACATTGCACTGCACAAAAAATGATCTGCACAAAAAATGATTATTTGCTGCAAATGTCAAATCTGTAGTTTCTCTACATTCCAGGTACATTTTCAAAATGTCAAGTTCGTCAAGTTCTGATGATGATTTTTTCGTCGTAGCCATGTGTTATGAAAATGAGAAAATGAATGAAAAGAAGAGAATATTGGGTGCACCAGTTTTTAAGAATAAGATTAATTACAACAAGATTGGTCTACTTACGAGTCTCATTTAATTTTAAAGAGTTTTCTCCAAATTAGATCTTTCTTTTGCTGATTACTGTAATTTTTATTTCGTAAGTCATACAGTTCATCATAATCGGCCATAAGAGCGATCAATTCCTCTGCTTTTTCGTCGTCGTTCCATTCATTTTCAAAAACACGCCGTTTTTGACACAATCCCTCATTCGAATCACAAACAAACTTTCCAAACGTCATGCGATGTGCGACAAAACGTAAAAGAATGCTCACGAAATAATCCCAGCGACAGCGCGCTGCATTTTGACTTTTAGCAACTGTCGCGTAGCCATAGTGAGAACGTGCCCATTGAAAACAATGTAATCATTATTTGACAGGCGATTTCGTGTGACGTCGCGTAGCTGTGTGTCGCGTATATGAGAATGGGCCTTTAAAACAATGTAATCATTATTTGACAGGCGATGTCGCGTGACGTCGCTAGCTGAGTGTCGCGTATATGAGAATCGGCCTTATATCTCCCACCCAAGCAGGTCATGCTCGGAATTCTGCTACAACGACTCAGAAGCTTCTTAGACCGACAAATTCTACAGGAACAAGCTGGATTCGTGGCTGGTAAAGGCACTCGAGAGCAGCTCATGAATGTACGGCAAATTCTTGAAAAAGCCAGAGAATTTGCAAAGCCCACATATCTATGCTTCCTCGACTACAGCAAAGAATTTGACTCTGTAAACCCTCTTAGACATGGGTGAAAGTCCTGTTAGACATGGGAACCCCTCCCCACCTTGTAGTTCTACTAAAAACTTTATCTGACTACAGCAAAGGAAGCATCAAGATCGAGGGAAGAAACTCAAGACCCTTTAGGACAGGGCGAGGAGTCCGGTAGGGATGCGTCCTATCACCCCTACTATTCAACATATACGAGTTTATACTAAGAGGAGCTCTGGAGAACGGGGAAGACGGAATAATAATTGGCGGTAGGAAAATGAACAACTTACGGTTTGCCGACGATACCTCATCGCACAAAACGAAGAAGAAATGACCGAACTTCTGGGAAGAGTCAAGAGAGAAAGCTCAAAATTCGGAGTTAAGCTAAATCACCAAAAAAAACAAAGCTGATGGCAGTAGATCGCGGCAACAGGAAAGAAAATCCATCCAATACAATGAACGTAGAAAAGGTCGACAACAAAATTTATCTAGGCTCTCGCATTAATAGTGATGGCAATACGTCCACATAAATACCCATAACTCTTGCGAAAACATCCATGACGAAACTAAGCAAAGTATGGAAAGATGACATCACGTGAAAATCAAAACGAAGACTCGTCAACACACTGGTGTTTCCAATTGAGTGAATTATTCGCTCCTTCCGAGATGTGGACGTGGAGAAGGCTACTAAGGATCCCTTGGACAACGCATAGAACTAATCTATCTATACTAAACTCAACATTGACATAAGACTATCAACCGTTCCCAGATCCTGAAATTCCTAAAGGAATCAAGACTAGATAGAGGAAGTTCTCTAAATGGACCAACGTTTAGAGGAAGAGAGTGGGGTACAATAGATCTATGAAGGTCGCAGTACAAGTCGTTACCACCACATCTACAATCAACCGTTATCAATCTACGAATACTTTGGATTAATAATTTGGACACTTAAATCGTGAAACGGGTAACAATTTCGAAAAACTGGTCCAATAAAGAATTGAAGGTACGCGACCTCAGGGACGCTCTCCAAAACGCTGGATCGACTAAGTGCAAGGAGTCACCGGAACACCACTACAAAAAAACATAAGAACGGCGACAGAGAGGGAGAATGGAGGAAGATCGCTAACTCGGCTATGACAAAATAAAACGCCAGCAGCATGGGATCACGACACTTCAGCCATGAAGTAAACGAAATATAGAGATATAACATTGCCCTTGAAAAAGTAATCAGGGAGTCTCCAGTGAACAAAGTATGCACGATAATCAACAAGTCAGAGCACCTACTTACATACGGGGACGATGTAGATATAAAAACTAACTCAAAGGATAGAGATGATCCAAGCACAAACGGCCATTGAAACGGCAGGAAAACGAATGGATCTAGTAATTAGTCACTTAAGACTAAATACATGTTTGTATTTACACGGAACGCGCAAGTACAAAACGTAACTATCGTAACACAACATTGAAGGCGTATCGGAAGTCATATATCTGAGCTTCAAAATTACGAACAATAGCAGCTGCAATAAGGAGATAAAAAGAAGACGGTACCTCGCAAATAAAATATACACAGCAATGTGTAGTAGTAAATCCGTTTGGAGCGACGAATCCTCAGCATACCACATGGATGGTTCGAAGACAAAGGAAGATACTGGTGCAGAAGTGTTCAAAACCCTTTGAACCTTTTACCAAATATTTTAAATCCACGGATATATACCCAAGTATCTTCCAAGCAGAGGTACATGCAATCGAAAGATGTGCACAATTTAACCTCGACATGAGCTATCGCAAAAAACGAATTGCTATCCTGTCAGATAGCCAAGCAGCCATCAAGGCTCATACACCAACAGATGCAAACGGGTTTGGGACTGTGTGGGAAAGCTAAACAAGCTCAGCAGAGAAAATAAAGTAACGCTGTACTGGTATCGCTGTATCAGGACACACTGTTATAGATGGAAACGAAGAAGTCGATCACCTAGCAAACAAGGGAGCCAGTAATCCCTTTATAGGTCTGGAATCCTTTTGCGGTATGATGTGTTCGCCGATATGATAGCGGGCTCCGGCTTCTTCTACGGCGACGCCGCCACGGCTTTCTTCGCTGCGACTTTTTTCGGCACGGCCTGGGTTCGTTTAGGTTTGGAGTTTTCGGTTTCTTGGTCGGTCCTTTAGTGGTTTTCCTCGCTTTCGACGGGGAATCGACGGCGGCGGCGGAAGCGGCTTTCCTTTTGGCCAACGGCTTCTACACGGTAGCCGCAGCTTTTTTCGTCTTTACGGTCATTTAGCTTCTGCGGCCGTCGGTTTTCGGCCGTTCTCCACCGCAGCCGCCGCCGCAGCGCGCCTTTGCGTTTTCTCTCGCCGCGGCAGTGGCACGACTCGTAGTTTTCGGTTGGGAATCAGCGGACGACGACTGTTTACCGTCGCAGGTGGCGGTGGCGGCCAACTTGATGGAGAAGGAACCGCCTTGTCTCTTGGTCTATATGAACACCATCCACAAAAGTTGATGAAGAAATAAGAGAACAATAGATGAAAACCTGGAACCTTCTAGGGCTAAGACAATCCAAAAAAATGCTGGGATCTTTTAACCAGAAATGAACAAAAGCTTGCCTGAAACTAAACAGGAACAAGCTTAGAATTCTGACAGGAGTCCTGACGGGACACTGCAAACTTAGAAAACACCTCAAGACCCTAGGCCTAGAGGAAGATAACAGATGCAGATTCTGTGGTTCAGCAGAGGAAACCCCCATACATCTGCTCAAAGACTGCGGAGCACTGCTCCACAAGAGACAAATGTACTTTGGGGACCAGTGCTTGAACGCAGAGGAGTTGCAGTCCTTGAATCCCACCCAAATCCTGAAATTCGAAAAGGAATCAGGACTAGAGGAGGCGCTCTAAATGGGTAAGTATATCAATGATTAGATAGATACAATAGATCTATGAAGGTCGCAGTACAAGTCACTACCGAAATCCACAAATCAACAACCTCTCCACACTCTCATGCCTCGCTCAACTTTGTGCTATTTCGCGAGATTGTGGAGCAAGCATTAAATTTTCCCCCGAATCTAACCTACCGCAAGCCGCGTTAAGGTCGTCCGCGCAAGCTTCGTTCCAAAAAAGTTCAAATTGTCATAAGGACCGACGACTACCTTCGTTGAAGATAGCACACCAAGTATTATAATCAGAATTTGTTAACACTCGATTACTGTATTCTTTACTTTCCATAAAGATGGTACAGATTTCTATAAATTCGGATATAAATTTTTGTCGTCTTCCATGTTTATCTACCAACGTTCGATCTCGACAAAAAATTATTGAAACTGATTGTGAGATAAACTGAGCGAAATTCAGCATAAACAGAACAGATGGTCTACGCATTGGCCACCAAAATCAATTTTTTTTAATATCGCAAAGAGTCTGTAAGACCGCCTGTATAAACGCAAATATCTCACCATACATACTGAGACCGTCTGTACAGATATCACGATGCACAATCTGTATGATTTATTTCGCGTATAACCCACATTTTATAACACACGGGCTCATAAAGTATATACAATAAGCATTCAAAAACAACTTAGATTGTAGAAAAATTCATCAGAATTCGTCAATATCTTCAGAATTTTCAAATTGCTTATTGTAAAATGTATCAAAAACAAAATGGAAGTTTGTAAAACCTTCATGATTTACCTAAATTACTTAAAATAATTAAAATACTAAACTTACCACTGGTCGAGTCATGTCTCCTAATATACACCAAAGATCAGCAATTGTCAAAAATCCAACCAAGAGGACAACAAATAGCCCCACAAACTTAACTGATATACAGCATGCCAGCATTGCACCTGTGAACACAAGCCACGACCACCATTTCAAGGAGAACTCCGGGTTTCTCCGGTAAGATACTTTGACTGCTCCCAAAATCGATCCCATCATGAAACACAACAAGATCGGATCCAGCAAAATGTATTGAGTAAGTGTCAATATACCAACATCTGAAACGCAAAAATAGATTTCAATCCAAATTTTAAAATTATATAGAATGGATACATAATTTGGTACTTAAGTACTAACGCCACCACAGCTACAGATTTGAACAAAATGGATGGTTAGATTAGGTTATAGGAGCAGATAAATCTAGACCACATATCGCACGGTAGCGCGACCTCTCGATCCGAAATAAGAAAAAATATTGGATAAGGGTTAGATTAAGTTATGTGAGGATGCCAGAAAAATTGGTACAGCTGAATGGAAGGTCCTTGACAGAAAACGGAAAGGATGGCGGACGAGGCTGGAGAAAGTCGAGGCCCTGTAGGGCTGTAGAACTATACTGATAGATTAAGTGCGACCTCTCGCTGTGGTGGCGTTAATACGTAAGTACCCATAATTTTAATAGGAAGAATAATTAGTATTAATGCAATAAGGTAATTTTTTTAATAAATAGTATGTAATAGTAAGTAATAATCTATATTCGTACCGGCGAGAGAATGCAGCTAGTCTCGACGAGTTTATTAGACCCACATTATTTCGACTGCACGGCGTTTAGTTGTCCGCATTTGAAAAACTGACGCATATTTCTTAACTCAAACTAATCTGCGCGTACCTCGGCGTGTCCCTTGCCCCTCATATCTCGGCGCAGTGTAGCTGCATTCTCTCGCCGGTTCGAGTATAATTAATTGTAAATTTTCTTACCAAAGAGAATAAGTAATGATGCGAATGCCGCTGAAGCTACAGACTGAGTCATTTCATCGACCGTTAAAAAAGTCATGGGGACTATAGATGCGCCTAAAGCGGTACAAAACTGTTTAAATAAACTATTTTCTATTACAATGCGAAGAAATCATTTAGATTGTAATACATTACGCATTTTACTTACAACTCTCATCCCTATGTAGCTGACGTTGTCGTATTTGTCGCCGGGTTTGTCAAACGCAAAGCTACCATCGTATCCTGTTAAATACCCCGATAAACCTATCAACATTTTGCCCAAAGGCGGATGGACGTCGAAGAAGAACGTGCGGTTTATGTACCAGCTGCCCATTTTACCAAAATGAGTTTCATCCCAACTACAATTTAGAATTAGTTTTCAATTAGGTCGACTTGGCTTTTATTTCAAAATAGGATAATTTCTTGTACAGTTTGAAATTTTATCTAGGTTTTTCTTACTTACCAAACATGATCTGGTTCAGAGACTTTATAAAATCTGGTGAACAATGTCATAATGCAAACAGTACTAAATGTAATCCACCAGACTCTGAAACAATTGTGGTTTATATTAAAAAAAAAATAATTTGATAGAATTGTAAAATTGTAAAAACTAGAAACTGAGTAAGGCTTCGGCCGCACTACGGCTAAACCGCCGCGGTTTTTAATCGCATGATTTTGTGACTCAAGTAAGCTAATACAAGCAGCCTCACTTCCGTTTTTTTTTTCGCGGCTGTATTTGCCATAACGTACTGTGTGTTTCTCGAACGGTTTCGCGGTTATAGGTTACCGCTCGCGGGAAAAAACCGTAGTGCGGCCTCGGCCTAAGACTGAATGGACAACACATTCTAACATATTATTATTATTAGCGTATTCTCTCAATAATGGAAGTTAAGACGGCACTACGGGTTTTTCCCGCGAGCGGTAACCACTATAACCGCGAAGCCGCTCGAGAATCTCACAGAACGCTATGGGAAAAATCAATCGCGGGAAAAAACCGCAAGTGAGGCCACTTGTATTAGCTTACTTGAGTCACAAAATCAGGCGATTAAAAACCGCGGCGGTTTAGCCGTAGTGCGGCCGAGGCCTTAGCTCGATAAGGGTGCCGTCGCAGAAAAAGTATGAGAACCACTCTTTTAGGTCTAGGCCGCACTACGGCTAAACCGCCGCGGTTTTTAATCGTTTTTTGTGACTGAAGTAAGATAATACAAGCGGCCTCACTTGCGGTTTTTTTTCGTGACTGATTTTTCCCATGGCGTACTGTGTTTCTCGAGCGGTTTCGCGGTTACCGCTCGCGGGAGAAAACCGTAGTGCGACCTCGGCCTGGAAAGAAGAAGTGGAAAAACGTCAACGTAAAGGGACGTCTTAATGCTTAGTACAATCCACACTGACAAAATGCCTGAAGTTCAGTGTAAAAATGGGAAATTCATACAGAAACCTAAGGTCATAGATAGTTGACTACAATAACCAGTAGCGTCGCTAGCGTTGGTCAATCGGGCGAACGCCCGGGGCCCACGAGTTGGGGGGGGCCATTTTGGGACCCCCCCCCCCCATTTTGCTGAAATTAAAGCAAGGAAAATAAAGTTCATTTTGTTTATCTCTTATATTAATATATTATATTTCTTCTATATGTATATTCCTTTCTTGTATGTATTAAAAATTAAAGCATTTATTTGTTTATTCACTTTTTTTATTTACTGGGGGCCCCACCTCAATATATATGCCCGGGGCCTCAAAATCCAAACGACGACGCTGACAATAACTGTATGGCTTTCATTTACCTTTCAGACCAAATGAAGTCTTACTCCAGTGCCTTGGGCAGAGGAGTAAAGTGGTACTGTAAGGGGTCGTCCATTAGTCACGTGATGTTTTTTAGCAACTATTTAGCAACGAACCCGAAGGGCGAGTTCCCATTAGCTGGAGCGTTGTAAAATCTTTTCCGCATGAAATTTGTATAAGATTTTTTGAACGACAATTATTATTTAAGAAACAAATAGGTTTAGACTATTTACTATATTTTAAATTATTAAATTTTTTACAAACTTTGAAATTTTTGCTAATTCAAATTTATTAGGTACATAATGTCATTCGAACCTCCTTTTAATTTTCACAAATAAAATTAAACAAATTATCAAATGTCATTTTTAAGTAGCTGTCAGTAATTTGGGTATTGTGTAGAATACACCCCTTCGTTGAAACTTAGGGTTGTGGACTTTTACCTGGTGTAACTGTTGTTAATCGTCTTTAGCGTGCTTTAGCTTAAGTCGCAAAAGAAAAATGAAGCTTCTACATTGCTTGGTTCAATAAATATTCTTGTTTTTGTTGTCCTAAAAATTGACAAATTTGACGCAACGGCTCATAAATATGGGGTCACGTGATAAAAAGTTTGCGTAAACAATAATCACGGCGTTGCCACATTTACCTTTCTTACAGCAAAATTGAGAAATTGTGATCGACGCTGGCGCGCGTATGTGGTCAATCACGATTTCTTAATTTTGTTGTAAGAAAGGGACAATTTGGCACAATTTCTTTATTTTGCTGTAAGAAAAAACTCTAATTACTCTAGATACAAGTTTCTAGTTTTGAAAAAAATCTATTAGTTTCACAAACTGCGATCCGCATTAATCCACCTAGTCTCGTTCTCAAGATATAGACAACTAAACAAAGTTAGATTTTTTACTAACCAGTTTCAAGCAACTAATTTCCATCTAAAATAAGAGAAGACCACACATGCGCGGCAGTGCTAACTCTTGATGCAATTTAGGACATTTTTGCAAGGAAGGTTGGTTTAACCTCGGTCAGATTAGGTTGCCCACCGCGAAGCGGCAAATATATATCCTGACCACATGCGAGCGTCAACGCGAACTCTCGATCCAATATAGTACAATATTGCAAGGACAGTTGGTTTAACCCAGGTTAGATTAGGTTACCCGTCGCGTAGCGGGCAGATAAATCAAGAAAAATACGCGCGGCAGCGAGAACTCTCGATCCAATATAGGACAATGTGGCAAGGAGCGTTGGTGTAACCCAGGTTAGATTAGGTTGTCAGCCGCGAAGCGGACAGATAAATTAAGACAACATACGCGCGGCTGCGCGAACTCACGATCCAATATAGGAAACGAAAAAAAAAAAAAAATAATAGAAAAGAAATAGGTTAAATTTAACATTTTCATCGATGAAGACATAGTTTCATACTACTACATCAGCTAGGTATCAACATGAACATAAAAATCCACTTCCTGTACTCGCATTTAGACTAAAGTGACCACTTTTGCATTTAAACAAAGCGGGACAAATGGGAAGAAATAAGAATTATAATTTATAAATGAAAGCAGAGCAATATTAAAAAAAAAAAGAATGTATCTACTCACACACCAAAATGAACACATTAATAAATACATTATTGTATGTGAAGGATGCCATTATTATAATCGTTTGTAAAAGTATCCAAATCGTGTGTAAAAGTCCAATGTAAATCAAATTGTGTTTCATTATTAAACGATTTCTGTTTGTTGTTACTATGGCAACAACTTGCGTCACTAAACAAAAAACATAGACGTAAAAATAAATAAGTAAAAGACGTGACAATAAATTTTCTGCCTTTCAGTTTGGATTTATCTGACTCTAATATAACTTAACCTAACAATAACCTAATCTAGATTAAATGTAGGTTAACCTAGATTACGTCGATAACGACCAAATAGTGTACCCGTGACTGTGCGTTTTTACTAGTTAACTATTTTTTCCACGGAGACGCTGAACGTTCTAACCTTATTTCTATGTAAATTCAAAAGTATTTTAACATTGCTTCGTAGATAAAATAATGTATGGCACACGTGTGCGAAAAGCTTTTGTGCTCTCATGGACAAAAGCCCTTCTTCACACACTTGTATCATAAACTAGTATTATTGTATACATTCATATACTTGTCTATAAATATACAAAAAAGTATTTATTATTATTTATTGGTGACTATAAAAATATTTGTAAAAAACAATAATTTGAACATTGTGATTTTTAATTAATTTAAATTTTTAATTTAAAAAAAAAAATATTTTATTACTTGGAGCATTTATTAAAATATGTAATTTCTTACATGAATTGGTCAAATTATTTTTTACGCTTAATATAGATTTTAAAGTTTACAATTGCGTTTTTTAAGTTGTTCATATTTTATTGATACTAGCAAAACTACTTTTTGTTGCTGCATTTGTTCCTGGAAGGGAGAGCGCGTACTCGCAATTACAATTTTCAAAAAATTTAAATACAATCAAAATATTTTGATAAGGAATATTATTCTGTTTGAAATGATGCAATAACTCCGTCTATTTTTTGTCTGTCTCCACATTTGCAGACCACCAACATTTAATTCTTTCATTCAATTCCTATTTCATCAGTAACGTATCTTTTTACCAATAACACCTCATCAAAAAACATCATTTTCGCAAATATTATTTTTCTGAAAATGGTTACTAATACATTTAAAAGATTTTTACACGTATTCCCATAAAATCTTCTTTTTTAATGTCACCCAATGAAAATTTCAGAACACGGTGCCATTAAACGACCAGATTTTCTGAAAGAAATCAGAAATTTTTATAAAAACTGTTTGAAATATCTTGCAGAATGGACATTTCAATTGGAGGATATTAAAAAATGTCATTGGGTGACATTATAAAAGGAGATTTTATGGGAATATATGGAAAAATCTTATATTATATATTACAGTACTAAATTAAATATTTTCTAAAAAGCGGGATATTCTTAAAATTCGGCGGGACGCGGGACGCGGGACTGTTCCGCCAAAATCGGGACGTGTGATCACTTTAATTTAGACCAATTTTCCCAAAATCTGAGTGATATTAGCGAGGAGCAGGGCGAACGATTTAATCAGGATCTTCCGACAATGGAAGAGTGTTATCAGGGGCGGTGGGCCCTCAAATGATGGCAGACTACTGCTGGAGTTTGCAACGAGATCTACCTAAAGTCGTTCATTCAAGGAAATCTTATAAAAGATCATTTGCTAGTGTTCAATAGAAATTTTGTTAACATAATGTATTGTTTTTCTGTATTTTTTTGTCAAAATAATAAAACTGTATATTTCAAAAGGTAAAGCTGTTGGCATCTCCCAGAATTTTTTTCATAGTCAGGGCCATAGAAATACCCAATAACAGAAAAAAATAATAAAGGAAACAAAACTTGTGTTGACCAGTATTATCTATAATGTAATATGGGTTACCAATAGCAAATCAAGAAGTTTTTTTTTAAACATATTTTCATTCATATTTTAATATGAATTAATGTATCTGTTTCGATAGGTGGTCAAAAGTGGTCACTTTAGTCTAAATGCGAGTACAGGAAGTGGATTTTTATGTTCATGTTGATACCTAGCTGATGTAGTATTGTTGTAAGTAAAGTATTAATGATACTGTTGCGAACTGGTAATTTGGTATGGTGCTGCTCCAGGATCAGGACAATGGATGAATTAATTACACGCAAATATGTCCTTTATATGTAATTAAATACTACTTATCTGCTAATATCTTACAATATGTACAACTAATCGCTAACTTATTACAATAATTACTAACTAACTTAAAAATAATAAATAATAAACAATACACTTAATTCTACGAAACTTATGGTCGAAACCCGGAATTTACTTCAACGAAAATACGGAGGTTCGTTTTTAAAACTCAAATTACTCTCTCCCTAGCTCAATTCTGACCGCCCCTTTTTAACTTCCCCTCTACCTCATCACCTCGGTCTTGGTGTGAGTCCTCCCCTAATCTTTATGGAAAATTTCCAAAACTCATAAAACAAAATCCTCTCGGCGTCTCGGCACGATCCCTAAGTTCGAGCGTCTGCCCGCATGATTTAGATAAAGCAGACTAATGGTCCTAAATAAACAAAAACTAATCGGGTGTCCACTTAGTTTTCTTTGCCGACTCGTGAGAAACTGAAATTCTTTGAAACCAAAATCGCGAGATCACAACACTCCCTCACTTAATAAAAAGTTGGCGCTACTCAAAGTGACAAATTTTTCATATTTTGCCACCGCGTTGTCGTTGTCGTACGAATAATTTCTAGTCGCCGGTTCCTCTCCTGATGAATATGATTCCTTCCAATTTTGCATCTTACGATTAGTAACGGCCGGTCGACGGTTCAACGATGTTTTATAATATTCACAGACTTCTCTTGTTTCCGCTAAAAAGTTCGTCTCACACATTTCACTATTTGTATCAGAAATATTAGTCAATTTTATTTACAAACATATTGTCACATATTACACTTAACACTTAACAAAAACAACAAGATGGAAACATGTATACCTTTGTGTAACGTTAACGGCAAAATATTTCGCGACAGGCTCTGTAATTATGAACTTATTCGCAGGTAGGTTCATGAATAATGGAGTTCCAAACTCAAGATTCTAAACATCTAAACTAACAATAAGAGAAACTAAACTCCAGATTCCGCGATATTAACATGGCATTTTTTTATTCTATTTTTATGTACCTTGACGTACTTTCCTTTTATTTTAAGCGTACAATTAACATCTGAATCTATAGAAACTATCTTAAATGGTCCTAAATATCTTGTATGTAATTTTTTGCTTTTGTTCGTTTTGGTACTTTCATCGAATAGCCAAACCGAATCTCCTACTTCATATTCTATATTTGAACTACTCCTATCATATAAAACTTTCGACCTTTCCTTCTTTCTGATTAGGTTGTCTCTAGCTTCTTGTCTAGTCACGAGCTGTAATTGACGTTGGTAAAATAGGTTGTTTGCCGTACACTAATTCGAATGGCATAAACGTGGTGGTTGAATGTGGTGTAGTATTATATGAAAACAAAAAGTAAGGGACATGGCTACACCAATCAGTTTTATTTTTATTAACAAAATTCCTCAAGTATTCGCCCAACGTTCGATGAGATCTTTCGACCGAATTTGATTCGGGGTGGTAACTAGTGCAATTTAATTTCTTTATTTTCAAAAGTTTGCAAACATCTTTGAATAGCTCCGACATGAAATTACTTCCCTGATCTGTGACGATTTCGCTCATTATACCGAATTTACAAATAACTTCATTTACAAAAAATGTAGCTATCGTAGCTGATTCTATATTGGGGACCGGGATTGCTATTAAATATTTACTCAAGGCATCCTGACACGTTAGTGAAAATCTGTTGCCATGTTCGGATATAGGTAACGGTCCTACGCAGTCAAGGTAACACTTTTCAAACACTAATTCGGGAGTATCTGTAATAATTAAGGGTGCCCTATGAGTCTTATTTTGAACCTTATTTTGTTGGCACTGCCTACATTTTTTAACAAATTCTCTTACATCTGATTTTAAATTATCCCAATTATATTTGCGCCTAATTCTTTTGTACATTCGGCCTATACCTGGGTGTCCTCCGGTGGGCAGGTCATGATATTCCGTTAAAATTGTATTTTTTTCATTTTCACTAAAGTTTTCCTTCCGGACCTTGTTATGGCACACACAAATTTTGATTCCCGAATTTTTAAATATATATCTTAACATTAGCCTAACCTTACACCACTTCAAATTGTTACCAAAATTACTCCCTGCATAAATATTTGTTATGTTATGTTCAATAAGTTTTTCTTTTAATTTTATCAAAATATAAAATATATTCTCATATGAAACCTTCAAAAGAGAATTGACTGAGGGTACGAGACAGATAAGTTTCCTATTATTAGTAATATTCATTAAATAAACGTTTCCCCGTTGTACGTCAAGTTTGTCAAGGTCGTCTTGACATTGTAATTTATTTACGACGTCAACATAGGGTTCTAATGGTCTCGCATTTTCGTCGAATTCTAAACAAAAATTTGCGTTAGCAGGCAAATCATCTAGAAGTGAATCTTGGCATTCTTGAATACCGTCGTCGGGTATAATCACATTACCTTCTAAATACTTGCAAAAAATTTCGTAATCGTTAATTACTTTATTTGTCAAATTAATACTACAACTGGGTTCTCTGATAATTGTTTGATCCCAATCTATTCTACTTAAAGCGTCCGCGTTTTTATTGAATTTGCCGGGCTTGTAACTAACTTCGAAATCGAATTCTTCCAATTTGAGTCTCATTCGAGTTAAACGGGAATTTGGGGACTTATATAATATTTTTTAGGTAAACTAATGCCTTATTGTCACTGTGAACGAAAAATTTGTTACCAAACAAATACGGTCTAAAATAATTGCAAGACCAAACAATGGACAATAATTCCTTTTCGCATGTGCTGTAATTTCTTTCGGCCTTATTGAGCGATCTTGATGCGTAAGCGACGGGCAGATCCTGACCTATCTTACCCTGCGACAAAACACTACCGATAGCATAATCTGAAGCATCGGTCGTTAATATAAACGGTTTTGAAAAATCGGGATAAATCAAAATTGGCGAATTAGTTAATAAATGTTTTAATTCATCAAATGCAATTTGGCAACGTTGCGACCATTGAAAATGCACATCCTTTTTTAACAAGTTATTTATCGGGGAAACAACCTTTGAAAAATCCTTAATAAATCGTCTATAGTACGAAGCCAAACCTAAAAACGACTTTACTTGTTTCTGACATGTTGGTACAGGAAAATTTTTTACCGCTAAGATTTTATCTTCGTCAGGCAAAATTCCTTCATCATTAATTTTGTGACCTAGGTACACAATCTCTTTATTTAGAAATTCGCATTTTTCGGGACTTAATTTTAGGTTAAAAGATCGTAATCTTTCAAAAATGATGCTCCAGCTGATTTTAGACCGAAAGGCATTCTTTTAAATTCATAGTGAGCAAATTGATGTGAAAATGCCGTTTTATGACTGTCATCCGGATGCATTTCTATCTGATGGTACGCGTTCGATAGATCTAACTTTGAATAATACTTGGAATTCCCTAGTTTGTCTAAAATGTCGCTAATATTGGGAATTGGGTACGAAAATCCTACTGTAGACTCGTTTAGCCTCCTAAAATCTACAACAACGCGCCAATTAAGTTTACCGTCCGCACCTGCTTTCTTCGGTACGACTAATAATGGGGCGTTATAAGCGCTGTCGCTCTCTACAATTATATTATCATCCAACATTTTATCAATCTGTCTCTGTACCTCGCTCTTTTGACTTTCTGGTAACCTATACTGCCTAATATGAATGGGAGGTGAATCACCGATTAATGGAATTTTATGCTGAACTGCATCGGTGCAAGTCAGCTTTTCTCCATCGAGATGGAAAATATCAGAATATCTGTAAATCAATTCACCGATAGCCTTCTGTTCCTCTACATTCAAATGATCGAGTTTTATCGATTCCCTTAATAATTCGCTTCTATTTCAAAACTGATCGAATCCTACGTTATTACAATTATAAATAACTGAATCGAAACTATCTGACTCAATTGATACTAAATCTATTGGCTCGAGACTGACATTGACCGAATCTTCTGACGTATTCAGAATTCCCACGAAACATTTATTTTCCCTAACATACGAAATTGAATTAGTAATAAAAATATTGTCGCTGATTTGGCGACCTTCACAAATATAGACGAATGAATCAGGGTTGTCTACCCTGCACGAAACTTGAAATATATTTTCACTCCGAGGAGGTATGTTTAATACGTTTCCTTCTAAATTATCTAAACCGACCTCAGTTTCAACAATGCGACCTTGACGCGGAGACGTCAAGTAATTAGTGTCCCTTATATCTAAATTTTCATTAAAACTCAAACACTTTTCTCCGAAAAGCATTCGTTTCTTTCCGAAATCCAAATTACGACGTCAAAAAACAACGTGGAATAATTGATTTTTGTCCTCTAATTTCTCGAATATGGCTCCTAATGTTTCCACAAAACCATTTGTAATGCCCCGAATTTTCGTTTTCCTGCCACTATCCCAATTTAATTCATTCCTTAAAATTCCTAATTTAATAATGCTTATGTCGGCTCCCGTATCTAACAGAAATGTTGCAAAACCTTGTTTCGAAATTTGTAACGGTAAATGTACATTTTTTAAACCTGCTCCGTTAATGCTCTTGGAAACATATACCGACAATTCACTAAATTTATTTTCGATTTTTTTTTTAACATGTTCCGGGCTTAAATTGCTCGGTCCGACGACACGGAACTTACTGTCGGACCCGGTGCGTTTCCCGAATCACTAGCAATGTTATACGAATGACTTAGTAAGACGAAAATCGAAAAGACGAAATCTTTAGTAAATTGTTGGTTTACTTCGCTTACATTTGTCTGCCGGTTTTGTTCGTTGTAAATTCTTCTCCTACACTCGGAAATTCTATGACCCGGTTTCTTACAATAAAAACATATAATCGGGGAAATAGCTCGGGAATTTTGGGATATCTGTGCGCCGTATACCGAACCTTCACCTTTTATTCGAACGGTATTGTAATTTTGAGGTGGTTCGCTGTTTCTATTTCTTAAGTGACAATCCTTCCCTAAATGACCGCTCTTATTGCAAACATCGCAAGATTTTACCCCACGTTTTATGTCTATTCTACTAAATGCACTATTTAACTGACACTCTTCCGATCGGGTAAGCTCAACCGCCTCCTTTAACGAATTTGGTCTTTGTGCCTTTACTATAATTTTTAAAGAATCCGACAAGCCTTGTAAAAATACATTTAATGCCTGATTATCGTAAATATCGTTGATCTCTTTAGCTATTGCTAAAGTCTTGCCAACCACAGACGCGTCAATCAAATTCGACAAACATTTCTCAATTCTATTAGCATAGTCAATTACACCTTCACCATTATATTGGTAAGTTGAATGTAACTCCATTTGACAACAGGAAATTGAACGTTTTTCTAAAAATCTGTCCCCTAAATGGTCCCTTAATTCGCCCCATGTCGAAAAATTTCCGTACCTAGTCAAATCTCTAGCCCTACCTATTAATTTAGATGTTTTTATTATCTTAAATAATATATCTCGGGCGTCAAAAGCTACAGCATCCATCGCCAAATCGCAAGATTCTATGAAATCTTGCACTTTACCCGCCTGTCCATCGTACTCCTTAATATATCTCATTGCTACATCTAACGTCATAAGAGCCATTTTTATTATAACGTGCAATTCGTCAACAATTATGCGAAATATTTTGCGTACGAAACAAAGATATACTTACAGTTTTTTACGAAATCTCAGACGTAGTTTGTATCTAATCAACCGAATTGTCCTATTGTGGAGCTGCGTGATGTACGGCGAAACGACACTCGTAGATTCACGGCATTTGACGTAGACCTGGACGGAACTCGCTGCGACCAAAGGCAACCAAATTTCCAATTCCTTTTTGGATACTTTCTGGATCCAACCGATTTTGAATTCCGAAGAATTCCACCAATTTCGGATTCTTCTGGATCCCACCGCTGCGAAAAATATAGTATCTCTGTTGCGAACTGGTAATTTGGTATGGTGCTGCTCCAGGATCAGGACAATGGATGAATTAATTACACGCAAATATGTCCTTTATATGTAATTAAATATTCTTATCTGCTAATATCTTACAATATGTACAACTAATCGCTAACTTATTACAATAATTACTAACTAACTTAAAAATAATAAATAATAAACAATACACTTAATTCTACGAAACTTATGGTCGAAACCCGGAATTTACTTCAACGAAAATACGGAGGTTCGTCTTTAAAACTCAAATTACTCTCTCCCTAGCTCAATTCTGACCGCCCCTTTTTAACTTCCCCTCTACCTCATCACCTCGGTCTTGGTGTGAGTCCTCCCCTAATCTTTATGGAAAATTTCCAAAACTCATAAAACAAAATCCTCTCGGCGTCTCGGCACGATCCCTAAGTTCGAGCGTCTGCCCGCATGATTTAGATAAAGCAGACTAATGGTCCTAAATAAACAAAAACTAATCGGGTGTCCACTTAGTTTTCTTTGCCGACTCGTGAGAAACTGAAATTCTTTGAAACCAAAATCGCGAGATCACAACAATACTCAGTTTTCACAAAGTCCGATATAGGTTTTCGATATTTTGCAAATATATATTCACCACAAATGTAACAAAAACAATCAGGATTAAGCATACAACATCTTCTTGATGAAGCCATATCGAAAAATACAACAAAATATATTTTAATTTTCAATAAAAAACTGAGAATCTAAGTAAAAATAGTAGCTATAACTCAAAAACAAAAGCTGTTAGAGAAAAATTGTGGCCATATTTAAAAAATACGCGTCATTTGAGATAGAAACAAAAAAAAATCACAAAAAACAAACAATTTTATTTTTTTTTGTTGACCAGTATAATCATATAAACTTCATAAAGTCGGAACACAGCCTGAATATATAAATATATTCAACCTTTCCGGAACCGAAGAGGTCTGGTAGAGAAATTGGAAATCAGAGCCCAGTAATGGAAGATGGGGGATTCTAAAGGCGACATAACTTTGAGCTTTACAAACTTATTGACAGGCTCTCTGACTGTGCAAGGAAAAAAAGGTTAGCTTTCTATGGCCACATTGCAAGATTCCCTCCAAACTGACTAACCAACTATATGTTCACCTTCTGGCAAAACGAGAAGGTTCGTACAACTTGGTTGACAGAAACCGAGAAGGATATAAAAATCACTGAAAGAACTGAAAATCACAGATCTCCATAACAGACAGTCTGTGCGACGCACCCTGAAGGAAGTCCATGGATATCCCCCTTGTCCAGGGGGTAAATGTACCCCCTGGACAAAGAGAAAGGTGTTACACCAGCAGAAGACGCGGCAATACTGGGCAACTATAAAAGCCCAACAGTTGAACAAGCATGGTTGAAAGTAGGCCTATTCCAAAGAACATCCATAGACGTGTTTCTGCCTTTTGGCTTCATCATTATAGCTTTATCATTAATAACAAATTAAAATTGCCCATTATATGTATACAATGATTTCCGAGAAATTATCTCTAAAGAAAATGTTACTATTTAATAATATCAATATCTTCAAACTCAACAATATATAAATAATTGTCTTATTTAATTTAATTTTTTTATCTTATTATCCTATCTTATTTATAATTGTATATCTTATATTGCATCGCGTACAATGGATGTGCGTGGTGTAGCAGACGGAAGGGGGTAAATGGAGAGTTTCCGGCGCCTGAAAACCGGAACAAAAGTGGCTAAGGGAGAAAACCCTAACAGAAAATCCTGGTCCTTCAAGCTAGAGGGTTGAATCGATGGGCCAACACCTCATCATTCGGAAAAAGGAAAAAATGTTAAAAACTTCAAAAATCCGCCTCGGAACAATGATGAACAAAAAATACAACGAACTAGGCAAAGAAAATTGACTATGAGAATGGCGACCTGGAACATACAAGCATTACGAACAAAGAAAACAGAAGTATTCCAAGAATTAAACAAAATGAGACTGGATGTCTGTGTGCTTACAGAAACTAAAAAAAAAGGGAATGGAGTCGAGATGGTAGGGGAATATATACATGTTTATAGTGGAGTTAAAAAGGACACAAGAGCAAAGAGAGGAGTAGCAATAGCAATACACAGAAAATATAAAAAATACATTAAAGACCATGAAGAAATTGACGAACAAATAATAAAAATGGAAATTAAAAAAAATGGACAGAATATAGTTATAATAGGAGTATACGCTCCTAGCGAGGATGCAGACCTTGCCACTAAAGATATGTTCTACGAAAAACTATTCCGAATAATATCTGAGATAAAAGGAGATCTGAGAAATACTTATCTTGGGAGACCTAAATGCCCGTACAGGGAGAGAAGGAAACAACCCGGTAATAGGTAGATATGGAGAACAAACTGAAAACGATAACGGCAGACGTCTAAAACAACTATGTCAGAATATGTCTCTAAAGATAATGAATGGTTTCTTCTCCCACAAATATATACATAAATACACGTGGACCCAACCCACAAAAGGACTAAGATCGATAATCGATTACATTATACAAAAACAAAACACAAAAATAACAACCACTGACGTAAGGGTGTATCGAGGAGCGGAATGCGGATCGGACCACCACCTATTGGTAGCAACAGTCCTAATAAGGTATAGGAAAACTAATACGAACAAAACTAGTAAAAACGACATCTTAGGAAAAAACACGAATGAAATCATATACAATCTAGAGAGTTTCGGCAACGAATCTACTAAATTTTTGTACAAACTAAGATTAACTGCCATGCTGGCTAAAGTGCAATACGGAAACACAACAGCGAATCAACTATATCAAGACCTAAGGAACTGTATGCACCAAGCAGCGAACGAAGCTATAGGACCACAAGAAAGGCATTTTAAAAATAAAGAGTGGTGGTGTGAAGAAATAGAAAGACTAGCAGAAATTAAAAAGAAAGCTTATCAAACTTGGCTACAATCTAAAAAAATAGAAGATAGAACGATCTATGCACACTGGAATAGAGAAGTTAAAAAACTTGTAACAAAAAAGAAAAATGAGATTTGGGAAAAAAGATGCGAGGAGATAGAGAGGTGCATGGGAGGAACAAAGGTTTCGGAAGCGTGGAAGGCAATCAAACATATTAGAAAAGAAGGGCAAGTAAATAAAATTGAACTAATAAGTATGGAGGAGTGGGAAACATATTACAAAGAACTGCTAACAGAAAAGAGAAAAGAGTTCCACATTGATAACCTCGACATAGAGACACCCACAAATGAAGAAGTAAATGCGATAACGATAAAAGAAATAAAGGAAGCCCTAAAAGAATCTAAAAATAAGAAGGCTGCAGGGCCAGGAAATATCCCAATTGAACTAGTTAAAAATGGACCAGAATTATTACTAGAGCTGATAGCCAAGATCTTCAACAAATGTCTAATAGAAGGCGACAACATTCCAGAAGATTGGAATATTGCTCATATGAGCTCAATATATAAAAAAGGAGACAAAAGACAATGTAGTAACTATAGAGGGATCAGCGTAACTAGTGCGCTTGGGCGGTTGTACGGCCGGATACTAAAAAAAAGAATTGAAAGCAGCATCAAAGAAGTAGAGGAGCAAAGTGGCTTCCGAGCCGGGAGATCATGCATTGACAATATATTTGTTATTCAACAAATTATAGAAAAGTGGAAAGATAGAAGTCTACACACACACCTATTATTTATCGACTTGGAGAAAGCTTTCGATACGGTACCCTGGAAAAAGCTTTTTGAAGCATTGACGAGGATTGGGATAAATAGTGTATACTGTCGGGCAATCAGAAATATATATATCGAGTCAAAAAGTGCAGTCAAGATAGGAAACGTTATATCGCAGCCTTTCCGTACAACGAAAGGATTAAGACAAGGCTGCAGCCTGTTTCCTACATTATTTAAAATATACATACAAGAAGCACTAACAAACTGGAGAAGAAAAACCGCAGGAATGGGAATAAGAACAGGTGAACATTGTTTGACAAGCCTGCTATTTGCTGACGACCAAGTGATACTAGCAAGTGATGATAGAGATATAGATTATATGTTAAGAAAATTGAAAGAAGAGTATTCGGAATGGGGTTTAAACATGAATATGTCAAAAACAGAATATCTTCATGTCGGGGAAGAAGGAGAAGACCCAGAACTGGAGTTAAGAAAGATTAAAAAATGTAGGGCATACAAATATTTAGGAACTATCATCTCAGAAGAAGGAACAACAAAAAAGGATATAGAAAATAGACTTGGACAAGGGAAAAAGGCTATCTGCTTGTTAAATTCAATGCTATGGTCAAATGAAATTAAACTAAAAACAAAAATTAAGGTTTACAAATCTATTGTAGAACCAATAACAACTTATGGTTCAGAATGTTGGCAAGTTTCACAAAGAGATAAAAAAAGTATAGAAGTAGTAGAAATGGACTTTCTACGAAGAGCTTGTCAAACGTCCAAACTAGATCGTGTAAGAAATGAACATATAAGAAGACAGACGAAGAGAGTCTATGGCACTACAGACGACATAGAAACACGGCAATTAAAGTGGTATGGACACATGCAAAGGATGACTGGAGAAAGATGGCCAAAAATAGCATTCCAATATATACCAGGAGCAAGGAGAAGACGAGGCAGACCAGCAATAAAATGGATAGATGGTATTATGGAAACCATTAAAGATAGAGCCATAGAAGAAGATGGCTGGAGAGATAAGGAGAGGTGGAAAAAGAAGTGCGGGATGCGGCAAAGGCTGTAGGAACCTCGCTGTATATATAAATATCTTATATTGTCTGTCTAATAAATAGTCTTATTCAAGAAGAATAATATTAATAATAAAAACAAATAAAAATATATATAATTATTAATAAATATTTAAAATTTAAAAATACTCACCTGGTATTAATTGGAGGCATTTTCTTTGCCATTCTGATATTTAATCCAATGTATTTGTTTCTAAAAATTTACTTCATTTCTGCGCAAAATGTTTTTGGTGTTTCGTGACAACAGAGCAAAAGTTAACGGGAATTTTCTCTTCACATAATCGACCTACGTTCGTACTGCAGGTAACTTTCACATTAAGCACGTCGACACTGTTACATTAACCTATCACAGTCTCAATTCTACCTGTACACACATTTACTAACTCAAAACAACAAACACACGCGCACGTTCTGTACAGTATACCAACATGATTTAAACCAGCAGAGGTGGATTCGGTAGAATATGCTAGCGATTAGTAGTGAATATGCTAACATAAAATATGAATATATTAAATAAGGTATAAACAGTTATAAAGGGTGACAAATTAAGAGTGTCCTGTTTTTAGTTAATAAAAACAAAAAGAAGTAATAACTTATTTGCCATAATTTTTTTAACTGTCTAATATTCAGTTAACCATAATGTTTCTTTCTAAATGGACCAGTGCCCAATTGAACAAAGGATTGCCTGCCTAAGGCATATAAATCATTTTTCATAAGATATTTTCGAAAAATAAAAATATTTAATGAAAAAATGATCATTTTCAAAACTTTGAATTTCGCAGGCTACGTGAACGAATGCCCCTTAGTATAATATTCATTTTACAGGTGCTGATATTGAGACAAAGTGGAAAAACTTGAAGATTGTTTTTCTAGAGTTAGCTGCGCAGAAATGATGTTAGTCTGGTCAATGAGGTAAGAAGAAACGCAAGTACATTTACTTTGATCAACTATCATTCTTAATACCGACTACTACTCCAAAAGATACTAGTGGCAACATCAAATCTTTTGAAGGATGTGCGAATTTGGAAATTGAATCGGACGAGGATAATATACCACAGGCGCAGTATTCCATACAAGCTTTATATCGACGTAGTGCTCAAGCACAAAAAGATAATACAAATGAGGAGTAACTATTGGACATGTAGTAGTAGTAGTGGATTGTAGATTTGGTGGCGACTTGTACTGCGACCTTCATATATCTATTGTACACCACCCACTTCCTCTAAACGTTGATATACTTACCTACACATTTAGAGCGCCTCCCCTAGTTCTGATTCCTTTAGTTATTTCAAGTTTTGGGTGGGATCCAATGCCTGAATGCAGAGGAGTTGCGTTCAGGCATTGGGCCCCAAAGTACAATTGTCTCTTGTGAAGCAGTGCTCCTCAGCAGATGTATGAGGGTTTCCTCTTTGTATAGGGGAATTCTAAGCTTATTCCCATTTAGTTTCAGGCAAGCTTTTGTTCTTTTCTGGTTAATAGATCACAGCATTAGATTGTCTTAGACCTGGAAGTGTTTTTCTAGGTGTTCATCCATTGTTCTCTTATTTCCTGATCTAAGCTTTTGTGGATGGTGTTCATACTCATACCGCAAAAGGGTTCCATACCAATAAAGGAATTACTGGATCCCTTGCTTCGTTTCCATCTATACCAGTGTACCCAGTATAGCGTTACTTTATTTTTTACCATCTCATCTTTTGGTACTTCCAGCTAGAGATGAGCATGGGATCCCATAGTCCCATGGGATGAGTGGTATGGACTTCGCGTGGGATGGGATGGGGTGACAATTTTGTATGGTACGGATTTTGATAATCTTGTAAATCTAGTTCGTGCATAATTAATTGCTTTCATACTCCTTCGAGGTATCTCCACCTTGCCGTAGTGAAGGAGCTTGGGTATCTTAGTGATCCTGAGAGCTAAGTCGGCGGTAGCACAGCTACTGGTGGGGACTCCCGTGCCGAACAGGTCAAAGATCAGAGATATTTTTAAGGTTTAGAATTGTTTTACACACGTTTATATAGTTATATATAACACGATGGTTTAAATAAAATAAAGTATGTAAAAAGGTAAAACTTGTAGTGTATCTGAAGGATATAAAACAACGACTGTATCTCTTAACGGAAACTAACGGCGGCACGAGGCGCGAGTGGCGTAGTGGTGACGCTCGTGGCCTCATGTTAGAGAGCTAACTGACGAGTATAGAGGCCTAGAGTTCTATTCCCAGCGCCCGGCCGCATTTGTTCCAGAAAGACAAATGTGAAAAATGGCAATTAGCGCAATTTACTATAACAACAGGTTTTCTGGGCCTAAGTGCATGTGATAGAAGACAATAGGCTACCAATAGGCCGCAGTGTTCGAAGGGTCGGCAAACCCGGTAATCACATCGAACCAAACTTTAAAAAAAAAAAAAACGGCGGCACACTAAAACTATAGCGCTGTCGTACAGAGACAGGAAACAGATATACACGCTAAAAATTCACCCTCTAATTGATTGATGGTCTAACTGGTTGATTCACCCTCAAACACCCTCTAAATTCTCAACAGATATACACCCTACCCGGCTGTAGTGTCGTGGCCAAGGGTCTGCACAAGGGTTAACGACGCCAGAGCAGTTTATCTTTTAGTGATATCTGTTCCGATATACCGGGCTCTCTGCTGTCAGTTGACCTTGTCTTGCGAGCAGTGAGTCTGGGGACCTTAGACTTAAGCGCCCGGGTCAAGAGGTATGATACCCACAATAAACATTGTCTCCAAGCTAATGGTGGAACAGCCTATGCCGATAGCTGCGTGGCTACGGGAAAGCGTTGGTCGTTAGTAGGTCGAACTCAGGAAAATGGCGAACTCCTGTTTCAATTAGCCTTCTTGTGGTAATGCGGGTCTCTGCTGCAAGCGACTGTTTATTTCCCTAGCTACTCGTGAGACAAAAAATGCAAAAAAAACCGGCCAAAAAAGTGCGAGTTGTGACTCGCGCACCGATGGTTCCGTACAAACTTGTAAGTAAGGTATCTTTAGGAGGACCTAACTGTATGCAACCCATATGCTTCCGGAGCCTGACAATACAACTACGACAACATTAGTGTATTTTCATAAGTTTCTAATAGTAAGTTGGCATTTTTCTTGTAATTAAACTACATATTTACGGTTTTCAGATTTTTCCCTTTACATGTGCTGTAAGACACCGCTTCTTGCCAAATTTCATGATTCTAGGTCAACGGGAAGTACCCTATAGGTTTTGATTCCCCTTTGTGAAATCGCAAAATATGCAACATAAACGGTCATATCTTTTGATCGCGTTGACTTACAAGTTTGATTTCACAGCTGAAAGAGACCGCAGACCCGAGTATTTGATACAAATTTCAACTTGTTACCTCTACGCGTTCCTGAGAAAAATGGTCTTGACAGACAGACAGACGGACGGACAGACAGACAGACAGACAACAAAGTGATCCTATAAGGGTTCCGTTTTCGTTGCGAAACCCTAAAAACGACTAGAAATTTTAAAGAATTGGGTGACTCCTCAAGCTTACCCAAACCAGAGGCAGAAGACCTCGCCAAAAGCGCAGAAATGTCCATGGAAAGCAAGGAGGTGCAAACAAAGAAGATAGAACTCCTATTGAGCAGCGATGAGGAACTCACTTACAACCTTAAGGGTCTGAAAACAAAAGACTCAAAGAAGCAGAGGATGAGCGACGCTGCTAGAAAAAGGATGAAGTTCCTAATTAAAGCAGGCTTAACGGAGGAAGAGGCTAGGGATAAGGCATTAGTGCCTATCAATCCCAAACCCTCAGAATCCAATAACAAGCGTCAGGGTTCTGATGCGAGCAGTCCTGGAAAGAGCCTAAGCATGGACATGATAGGGGCGCGGCAGACCACCGCCGCGCTGGATGGACGACATTCGACGGCATGGAGGTCGAGACTGGATGAGACGGGCACAAGATCGCCAAAAGGCCATGATGATGATGATGATGGTTGGTATCAGCAAGATGGTGCAAGGCCTCCAACTATCCGAGTGTTACGAATGTTCTTTCCGGGACGTCTGATTTCAAAGCGTGGGAATCAGTTGTGGTCTCCTCGCTCTTCGGTTTTGTCGGCTTTGGATTGTTACTTATGCGGTCATGTTAAATATATGGTTTATCAGAACCGAGCTGAAACCATGAAATTTCGCCAGAAATGTATCAGTGTGCAATCTGTCTCAATCATGCATCAAAGCAATCGGAGTTCATCTAATCCAATGATGCGCAAACCATGGGTTGCGACCGCCAGAGGGGTCGACAATCTTTTTGGGTTGTCGAATTCATATAAAGAAATTTAAAAAACATTGAAATTTTCAAACACATTTTTCTCAAAAACTAATTTCGGGCTTTTGTTGCAAATTTTGTGGAGATATTGGAGTTTTTTGTAAATGTCACCTTGAAAATTAAACTTGTAAACATTGAGATTTTCAAACTTAATTTTCTCAAAAACTAATTAGGGATTTGTTTCAAATTTTGTGGAGATATTTTTGCAGAGATAGCAAATTTTGCCAGTATTTTAATATTTATTTCAGCAAATATTGCAGTTTTTTATAAATTCCACCATGAAAAAGATTTATATTGTAACGATTTAGAATGTGTTTGTTATAAACACAATATTAATCGAAAACTAAGCAATTGTAAAAATGATATTTGTCTCTAAATTAATTTTTATTTATAATTATTACTAATTTAAAAAACATATATTTTATGTAATATATTTATAATTTAATAAATATTTTTATTGCTGATCAAAATTAGTTTCTTGTACTTGTAACGTGTTTGTATCAATTATTAAATTAAACTTTGTTCCATTTGAATGCTTTTTAAGTGAAATATTTAAGGGATAAATCAATAAAGTTTTCTCGTGGTTAAAATAAAACCTGAAAATGAGAACATCTGTGCAAATGAACTAAAGTAAGGAAATGTTTACATCTAGGTGAACACGTAGAGAGAGAAATAGTAAATTGATTTTGGTGAGTTTTATCCTGGAAACATGAAAGGGTATGAACATGCAGCATGTAATCTACACTCAACGTCTACATCTAAAAATACAGTTAGCATGCTCTAACAGAAACTACTGGTAGAAAACATTGAGGATGCTCACTGAGAATGATGAGCAAGCAGGCGAGGATGGCGGCTAAGCCGCCCATGCTGAGCTTAAACGTCTGTCCTTGTATGAGCTCACAGTTTTCGCCCCAGAAGCCGTCGGGACATATGCAGCGATAACGCAGCCGCGGCTCCTGGTTGATGCAAGTACCACCATTAAGACACGGCAAGTCCTGACATTCGTCCTTGTCCATACAGTCCTTGCTATCTGGCGACATGCGCGACCCGCGCCGCAACTAACCATTCGTAGTTTATTAATTAACATGCATCGTAATCAACATTTCTCTAATTATCAATTTAGTTGGTAATTTGTGTTTGTTTAAACTGGTTTGGTATATTATGTTATTGCTGTTGTATTTGTCTCTCTCTCCAATGGCGCTACAGCCCGAAGCGAGCCCTGGCCTCCACCAAACGTTGTCTCCAGCGTTCCCTTTCCTCTGCCGCCGCCCGCCAGTTCCGCACCCACAGCATCTCTCTCGCATCCCTTTTCACACTTTCCTCCCATCTCGCCCTTGGCCTGCCCGCTTTCCTTCTACCTTCCGGCACTCTGAGTATTTGTCTCGGCACTGCTGTTGGAGCCATCCGGCACACATGTCCCGCCCATCTTAGCCTGCTTAGTTTTATGTGGGATACCACATCTGGGCTTTTGTATAACTGATATAGCTCGAATTTCATCCTAATTCTCCAGCCCTCTTCGCTGTTAATTGCCCCATAAATTTTCCTCAGGATCTTTCGCTCAAAAATCTCCAGCATCTTTTCCGATTTCTGGGTCAGCGTCCATGCTTCGCTTCCATATGTGAGGATGGGTCGTATGATTGCTTTATATATATTACACTTCGTTTGTCTGCTAGCTAGCTTCGAGTTAAGGATGGATTTAAGAGTGAAGTATGCCCTGTTGGCTTGCATGATTCTATGTTGTACTTCCACCCCTTCGTCGTTCTGATCCGTGGCGGTTGATCCTAGATATTTAAAGTTGTTGACGACTTCTACAGTGTACTCTCCCATATCCAGATTATTTACTGCGTGTGCTGGCGCTCCCGGTCTTACCATCATTACTTTTGTTTTATCCTTGTTTATTGACAGACCTATCTCCTTGGCTCTCTTCTCCATTTTACCGTAAGCATCTTTCATTGCCGTTAGCGATCTACCGATGATGTTTAGGTCGTCAGCATAGCCCAAGAGTTGCGTGGATTTATTGTAGATGGTACCGTTGCATTCTATCTGAGCTTTCCTTATAGCTTTTTCGAGCGCGATGTTAAATAATATGGGTGATAGACTGTCTCCTTGTCTCAGACCTGTAATGGTTTCAAACTTGTGCGATGTCGTTTTTTGGATACCGACTTGGTTCCAAGTCTTTTTTAACGTACAATTTACCAATTTAATGATCTTTTGTGGTATCTCGAATTCTTCCATTGTCTTCATGAGAGTTCTTCTATCGATAGTATCATACGCTTGTTTAAAGTCTACGAAGACCTGGTATGTGCTGATGTTCATTTCCCATGTCTTTTCTAGTATTTGTCTGAGTGTAAACATTTGGTCAGTCGTCGACTTTCCTTTCCGGAAACCTGTCTGATACTGTCCTATAATGCTCTCTGCGTACGGTTGGAGTCTTCGTCCGATTATCCATGACAGCACCTTGTAGGCCGTGTTAAGAAGAGTTATACCACGATAGTTCTTGCACTCCAGTTTGTTTCCTTTCTTATAGATAGGGCATATCTTCCCCTCCCGCCATTCCTCGGGTATCTCTTCTGTCCTCCAGATTCTTCCTATCAGCTGGTGTAAAGCACAGTTCAGAGCGTCTCCTCTCATTTTGATCATTTCAGATGGTATCATGTCCGGTCCCGGTGCTTTGTGGTTCTTTAGTGCCTTTATCGCCTCGCTTATTTCTCTTTGTGATGGTTCGTTACCATCTCTCAGATCTCTTACTTCTGGTGTGTGAATTGGGTCGTCTTCAGCTGTTTGTCCGGTTAATTCCACTCGTAGTGAGGTATTCAGCAGTTCGTTAAAATATTCCGCCCATCTACCTACCACTTTACTTTCTTCAGTCAGTAAAGTGCCCTCTTTACTGTTGATTATTGTTGCTCTGGGCTGAAATCCATTTCGCAGGTTGTTCACTATCTTGTAGCATTCTCTAATTTCGTGTTTCTCTTGGTGGTGTCCTATCTGTGCCACCGGGTCGTTAAAATGGGCCCGTTTCTTCTTCCGAAATAATTTGGATGCTTCCTTTCTTTGCTTGTTGTATTCAGCTTGTTTGGCTCTCGTGGGTCTCTGCAAATTCTCTGCCCTAGCTTTCTGTTGTTTCTCGCGTGCTTCTTCACACTCTGCATCGTACCATTGTTTTCGTTTTTTCCTATGGACTTTCCCGAGCGCCTCCTCTGCCGATTCCTTAATCCCCTTTGCAATTTCCGTCCATTGTTCTTCAATACCATGATTTTCCGTCAAAACTCCTAGTTTTTCGGCGATCTTTTCTTCGTACCGTTGCCTTACCCTGGTTAAGTTCAGTTTTTCCATATCCCATTTTTCTATTCCGCTGTTTGCTGGCTTTTCGAGTTGGCTAGCCTTTGTTTTAATTTAATCCTCACCAGGTAATGGTCCGAGTTGCAGTCTGCCCCTTTGCAGCTTCTGACGTCCTGTATGCTGGACATAAATCTTGTGTTTATTAAGACATGGTCTATTTGATTGAATGTCCTTCCGTCTGGTGATCTCCATGTCATCTTGTGGATGTCTTTATGTGGGAATAGCGTACTGCTGACTACAAGGTTTCTAGATGCTGCTAGGTCCACTAGTCTCTGTCCATTGTCGTTAGTATTTTCGTGTAGGCTGTGTTTTCCAATCGTGGGTCTGTATACGTCTTCTTTCCCTATCTTAGCATTGAAATCCCCAAGATCATCTTTACGTCGTTGTTGTGTTGTCGAATCGAATAGACTTTCTAGTTTTGCGTAGAAGATCTCTTTTTCGTCGTCTGTTTTCTCTTCGCTCGGTGCATGTACGTTAATTATTGTCAGATTGAAGAGCTTCATTCTTATTCGGATCATGCAGAGTCTGTCATCTACTGCTTGGAAGTCCATAATATCCTTCCCTACACTTTTCTTGAGTATGAAGCCTGTTCCTAACTTGTGCGCCTTCCCATTATTACTGCTTTTACATATCCTATATTTTCCTATATCCATGATGCCGCTATCGCTCCAGTTGGTCTCCTGTAGTGCCACTATGTCGAGTTTGTATCTCTCCATTTCGTTTGTTAAGGCTTTTAGTGCACCTATCTGGTAGAGGCTCCTTACATTCCATGTTCCCATCGTAATTTCTTTCGCTTTCCTTGTGCATTGCTGTGGTCGTTGCCGAGTAGTTAGTCCAGTCCGAGGCACGTTTGTTGGTTTCGTAACGGTTTCTTTTTTTTCTATGGATGAGTTGTTGGCCCATCGCAAAACCCCCTTTTCGGAGGACCATTTCACCCGCTCTCGTTGGCCCTGACCGCGCTTTCCATACGGATTGGTTACCGCATCTCCAGCTTGGTTGCTCAGGTTACCAGGGTTCACCACGTGGAGGTGAGAGTCGGACTTGGGTAGGAGAGGCTATGTTCCAATCTCTTCCTGTGCGATTGTCGTGCGGTTGCGCATGCACTACCCTTTGAACCCCTGATGAAGGTGGTCATCCATTGTTCTCTTATTTCCTGATCTAAGCTTTTGTGGATGGTGTTCATACTCATACCGCAAAAGGGTTCCATACCAATAAAGGAATTACTGGATCCCTTGCTTCGTTTCCGTCTATACCAGTGTACCCAGTATAGCGTTACTTTATTTTTTTACCATTTCATCTTTTGGTACTTCCAGCTAGAGATGAGCATGGGATCCCATAGTCCCATGGGATAAGTGGTATGGACTTCGCGTGGGATGGGATGGGACGACAATTTTGTATGGTACGGATTTTGATAATCTTGTAAATCTAGTTCGTGCATAATTAATTGCTTTCATACTCCTTCGAGGTATCTCCACCTTGCCGTGGTGAAGGAGCTTGGGTATCTTAGTGATCCTGAGAGCTAAGTCGGCGGTAGCACAGCTACTGGTGGGGACTCCCGTGCCGAACAGGTCAAAGATCAGAGATATTTTTAAGGTTTAGAATTGTTTTACACACGTTTATATAGTTATATATAACACGATGGTTTAAATAAAATAAAGTATGTAAAAAGGTAAAACTTGTAGTGTATCTGAAGGATATAAAACAACGACTGTATCTCTTAACGGAAACTAACGGCGGCACGAGGCGCGAGTGGCGTAGTGATGACGCTCGTGGCCTCATGTTAGAGCGCTAACTGACGTGTATAGAGGCCTAGAGTTCTATTCCCAGCGCCCGGCCGCATTTGTTCCAGAAAGACAAATGTGAAAAATGGCAATTAGCGCAATTTACTATAACAACAGGTTTTCTGGGCCTAAGTGCATGTGATAGAAGACAATAGGCTACCAATAGGCCGCAGTGTTCGAAGGGTCGGCAAACCCGGTAATCACATCGAACCAAAAAAAAAAAAAAAACGGCGGCACACTAAAACTATAGCGCTGTCGTACAGAGACAGGAAACAGATATACACGCTAAAAATTCACCCTCTAATTGATTGATGGTCTAACTGGTTGATTCACCCTCAAACACCCTCTAAATTCTCAACAGATATACACCCTACCCGGCTGTAGTGTCGTGGCCAAGGGTCTGCACAAGGGTTAACGACGCCAGAGCAGTTTATCTTTTAGTGATATCTGTTCCGATATACCGGGCTCTCTGCTGTCAGTTGACCTTGTTTTGCGAGCAGTGAGTCTGGGGACCTTAGACTTAAGCGCCCGGGTCAAGAGGTATGATACCCTCAATAAACATTGTCTCCAAGCTAATGGTGGAACAGCCTATGCCGATAGCTGCGTGGCTACGGAAAAGCGTTGGTCGTTAGTAGGTCGAACTCAGGAAAATGGCGAACTCCTGTTTCAATTAGCCTTCTTGTGGTAATGCGGGTCTCTACTGCAAACGACTGTTATTTCCCTAGCTACTCGTGAGACAAAAAATGCAAAAAAAAAAACCGGCCAAGTGCGAGTTGTGACTCGCGCACCGATGGTTCCGTACAAACTTATAAGTAAGGTATCTTTAGGAGGACCTAACTGTATGCAACCCATATGCTTCCGGAGCCTGACAATACCGCTACGACAACATTAGTGTATTTTCATAAGTTTCTAATAGTAAATTCGCATTTTTCTTGTAATTAAACTACATATTTACGGTTTTCAGATTTTTCCCTTTACATGTGCTGTAAGACACCGCTTCTTGCCAAATTTCATGATTCTAGGTCAACGGGAAGATATATAGGTTTTGATTCCCTTGTGAAATCGCAAAATATGCGACATAAACGGTCATATCTTTTGATCGCGTTGACTTACAAGTTTTATTTTTTCACAGCTGAAAGAGACCGCAGACCCGAGTATTTGATACAAATTTCAACTTGTTACCTCTACGCGTTCCTGAGAAAAATGGTCTTGACAGACAGACAGACGGACGGACAGACATACAACAAAGTGATCCTATAAGGGTTCCGTTTTCGGTGCGAAACCCTAAAACGACTAGAAATTTTAAAGAATTGGGTGACTCCTCAAGCTTACCCAAACCAGAGGCTGAAGACCTCGCCAAAAGCGCAGAAATGTCCATGGAAAGCAAGGAGGTGCAAACAAAGAAGATAGAACTCCTATTGAGCAGCGATGAGGAACTCACTGACAACCTTAAGAGTCTGAAAACAAAAGACCCAAAGAAGCAGAGGATGAGCGACGCTGCTAGAAAAAGGATGAAGTTCCTAATTAAAGCAGGCTTAACGGAGGAAGAGGCTAGGGATAAGGCATTAGTGCCTATCAATCCCAAACCCTCAGAATCCAATACGTCAGGGTTCTGATGCGAGCAGTCCTGGAAAGAGCCTAAGCATGGACATGATAGGGGAGCGGCAGACCACCGCCGCGCTGGATGGACATTCGACGGCACGGAGGTCGAGACTGGATGAGACGGGCACAAGATCGCCAAAAGGCCATGATGATGGTGATGATGGTTGGTATCAGCAAGATGGTGCAAGGCCTCCAACTATCCGAGTGTTACGAATGTTCTTTCCGGGACGTCTGATTTCCCAGCGTGGGAATCAGTTGTGGTCTCCTCGCTCTTCGGTTTTGAATTGTTACTTATTCCGTCATGTTAAATATATGGTTTATCAGAACCGAGCTGAAACCCTGAAATTTCGCCAGAAATGTGTCAGTGTGCAATCTGTCTCAATCATGCATCAAAGCAATCGGAGTTCATCTAATCCAAACCATGGGTTGCGACCGCCAGAGGGGTCGATAATCTTTTTGGGTTGTCGAATTCATATAAAGAAATTAAAAAAACATTGAAATTTTCAAACACATTTTTCTCAAAAACTAATTTCGGGATTTGTTTCAAATTTTGTGGAGATATTGCAGTTTTTTGTAAATGCCACCTTGAAAATTAAACTTGTAAACATTGAGATTTTCAAACTTAATTTTCTCAAAAACTAATTAGGGATTTGTTTCAAATTTTGTGGAGATGTTGGTAGATCTGTTCTGGAATATTTAGCAAATTTTGTCAATAGTTTAATATTTATTTCAGCAAATATTGCAGTTTTTTATAAATTCCACCATGAAAAAGATTTATATTGTAACGATTTAGAATTTGTTTGTTATAAACCCAATATTAATCGAAAACTAAGCAATTGTAAAAATGATATTTGTCTCTAAATTAATTTTTATTTATAATTATTACTAATTTAAAAAACATATATTTTATGTAATATATTTATAATTTAATAAATATTTGTATTGCTCATCAAAATTAGTTTCTTGTACTTGTAACGTGTTTGTATCAATTATTAAATTAAACTTTGTTCCATTTGAATGCTTTTTAAGTGAAATATTTAAGGGATAAATCAATAAAGTTTTCTCGTGGTTAAAATAAAACCTGAAAATGTTTACATCTAGGTGAACACGTAGAGAGAGAGAGAAATAGTAAATTGATTTTGGTGAGTTTTATCCTGGAAACATGAAAGGGTATGAACATGCAGCATGTAATCTACACTCAACGTCTACATCTAAAAATACAGTTAGCATGCTCTAACAGAAACTACTGGTAGAAAACATTGAGGATGCTCACTGAGAATGATGAGCAAGCAGACGAGGATGGCGGCTAAGCCGCCCATGCTGAGCTTAAACGTCTGTCCTTCTTGTATGAGCTCACAGTTTACGCCCCAGAAGCCGTCGGGACATATGCAACGATAACGCAGCCGCGGCTCCTGGTTGATGAAAGTACCACCATTAAGACACGGCAAGTCCTGACATTCGTCCTTGTCCATACAGTCCTTGCTATCTGGCGACATGCGCGACCCGCGCCGCAACTAACCATTCGTAGTTTATTAATTAACATGCATCGTAATCAACATTTCTCTAATTATCAATTTGGTTGGTAATTTGTGTTTGTTTAAACTGGTTTGGTATATTATGTTATTGCTGTTATTTGCTGTATTTGTCTCTCTCTCCAATGGCGCTACAGCCCGAAGCGAGCCCTGGCCTCCACCAAACGTTGTCTCCAGCGTTCCCTTTCCTCTGCCGCCGCCCGCCAGTTCCGCACCCCCAGCATCTCTCTCGCATCCCTTTTCACACTTTCCTCCCATCTCGCCCTTGGCCTGCCCGCTTTCCTTCTACCTTCCGGCACTCTGAGTATTTGTCTCGGCACTGCTGTATGGAGCCATCCGGCACACATGTCCCGCCCATTTTAGCCTGCTTAGTTTTATGTGGGATACCACATCTGGGCTTTTGTATTTCAGTCTTTAATTCGTAATGCCTTAATAGTTGTCTCTCAAAGCTTGTTTTGAAAATCTAATTTTGTTTGTTCAGTCTAATTCTCGCAACATTTTATTTTTTTTCAAAATTGTCATCTTCTATACCCGAACCGGTGAGAGAATGCAGCTGTACTGCGCCGAGGAACGCGCAGCTTAGTTTGAGTAAGGAAATATCCGTCAGTTTTTCAAACACAGACAACTAAACACCGCGCACTCGAAATAATGCGGGGATATGCGCAGAACAATGCTTAACTCGCGCTACCCCACGATACAAGAGCTTTCACTGAAGAAGGACGAATACCATACCGAGCTCAAAAGAAGGTTACAAGTTGCAAATGAACTAGACATCGAGAAACTCAACGCTACTCCACATTGAAATTTTCAAACTTAATTTTCTCAAAAACTAATTTGGGTGTGTGTTTCAACTTTTGTGGAGATGTTGGTAGAACTGTTTGGGAATTACAATCGTTACTTCTATCCAGGGGTCGCGATAAAATTTTACAGAAAATGTTGGTTCACAAATGAAAATAGTTTGCATACCACTGATCTAATCAATGTAATTTTTAAGAATTATTTTTTAATTTAGGATCAAGCATTTAACTTGTTATTAATCTTTGGATTTTACTCTACAACATTCAATAAATTCTTGGGCGCATGTTTTCACTTACATTCGTTGCCATGGTATCCACGCAATCAACAAAAACGAATGCAAACAGTTGACAGTATAAAATTGAATTTGAGTTGAATAAAATGTTTTCAGCAAATATAGCTATAAATGATGGAGATTTTACAAAAACTATATACACAATGGTAAATATTATTGATTTTATTACACAAAATTAAGTTAAAACCGGAGATCCGTGCATGTTGCAAGGTATATTATTTGAATTTCTTTTTTCTTATTTCAGTTTAGCCCAAAATTAATATGACTCAAAATTACTGTATATAGAGTTTATATTAATTAAAAAGTGATTAATTAATAAGATAATAAACTTGAATTATATATTATTATTTCGTTCATGGTTTTACTTCATCCGAGAAATGCAATTACAAGGTATTGAATATCCAAAAATATAATCTACTTCAACTTCTTCTTTGGGCGGAGGTTATTTGTGTGTCCACACTTAGTCTTGCGGCAGTTGGTGGCTCTCGGGTGTAACCTCGCATAGCATTTACGACAAATCATCTTATCGCAGTTGTACTTCTGCGCCAGAATACGCAGAGACGGTTCGATGATACCGCCACGAAGACGCAGCACCAAGTGGAGGGTCGACTCCTTCTGGATGTTGTAATCGGAAAGGGTGCGTCCATCCTCCAACTGTTTGCCCGCGAAGATCAACCGTTGTTGATCTGGGGGAATGCCTTCTTTGTCTTGAATCTTTGCCTTGACATTCTCTATAGTATCGGAGGGCTCCACCTCAAGGGTGATTGTTTTACCCGTTAGGGTTTTCACGAAAATTTGCATCCTAAACAAAGGAAATAATTACTTGGCGTTATTAAATTTGGTTGAAATTGTTCTTTAAATAATAATGAGATGTAGAAGCAATGAAATATGTTGCAGGCATTTGAACATAACCTAACTTTGTTTAAGCACGATTTCTACGTTTTCAAAGTGGACGATACGTGATAAAACGGCGAAAATACGTTCAATATTAACTTAATTGATTGATTTTTGGGTCTTTTAGTTGTCTTGGAATAGTTAAAATTGCGTAAAAGTCGAGAGAACTTACTTTCAACGTGTTCGTTCCAGCTTCAGTAAATAGAGTGAAGAAAATAGGAACTATTTTTCGTGCATGCGCATTGACATGACCTTGATATAAAAACATAGGCGTAGTGAAAATACATTTTCTGGTGGGATATTTTACCAATCAATTGAATTTCTTTCAGCTATACATATAGTAAAATTGAATATTTATAAAAAAAAAACACTATGTTATATTGGATCGAGAGTTCGCGCTGACGCGTGTATGTGGTCTTCATTTATCTGCCCGATTCGCGGTGGGCTAATAACGTAATCTAACCTGGGTTAAACCAACGGTTCTTGCCACATTGTCCTATATTGGATCCAGAGTTTGCGCTGCCACGCGTATGTGGTTTTGATTTATCTGCCTGCGTCGTGGTGGGAAACCTCTATAGGCACCCTCTAGCTGGGTAGTGTGGGACTTCTTCTCTTCTAGAGATAGTATACCCACTCCCACCAAACCTTTGGGTTCACGCTCTTTGGTTACTTTTTAATTTGTTGGCCTGCTTCCAGTCTCCTCTCATCTACTTGCTTGGCCTTCATTATGCTTCTTAGCATCTCCGCGGTTGCGTTCCAGTTATCTTTACTTTCTAGCATAGTTTCGGTCATATTCTCCTTGTCCGGCCATACACCAGTTTTCCTTACCATCCCTAATCTTAGCTTGTCCCATCTTTCGCAAAAGAATATCGCATGACACGCGTCATCTCTTTCGCCGCAGTACCAGCACTGATCGCTTCGCCTTTTGCCTATTATGTGTAGAAAGGCATTAAAGCACCCATGTCCCGTTAGCGCCTGGGTCACATGGTAATCGACGTTTGCGTGTTTACGTTCAGCCCAGATTTGCACATCCGGAATCAATTCTCGTGTCCATGCGCCGTTTTTTGCCCCCTGCCAGGCATTTTGCCAACTCGCCATTGTGCGCTGCCGCGCTTCTTTCTTGCATAGGTCTTGGCATTTTCTGAGAGCAATCTTTTCGTCTACAAGGAGTGTTATTGGTGGGGATCCAGCCACCACTTGTACAGCCTCTGCCAAGACTATCCGGTATGCAGAGACTACCCTAATCAAGGCCCTCCTCTGTGCTCTTATCATAACTGTTCTGTTTATTCCCAGTTGCAGGCCAGTTCCCCAGATCTCCGCTCCGTATAGCATGATTGAAGTGACCAACGAGGACAACAAACGCCTGGTCAGGCTGAGAGCCCCGCCAACGTTCGGCATGAGTCTCCCTAGCATCGCCGCCGTCCTTTCCGCTTTGCCCGACACATTACGAATGTGAGGCGTGAAGCTCACCCGCTGGTTCATAACTACCCCCAAGTATTTAATTCTCTGGTTTAATTATTGACCCACCCAGCTGAAATTGCACTGACTCCGGCCTGCCACCTATCAGGAGCACAGATTCCGTCTTGTGCATTGCTATGGTTAGTTTTCTGTCAAAGATCCATTGTTATTATCTTAGCTAGAGACTGGTTACTTAGACTTATTAAGTCATTCTCCTTGTGACCCATTGTCAGAAGAGCCAAGTCGTCAGCAAAGGCCACTGTCCGGGCGCCGACAGGCAACTCCAGTTCCAGGACCGCGTCATAGAGTGCGTTCCATAAGGCGGCCCCAAAACCGAGCCCTGCGGGACCCCACAGGTCACCTTGACTGCTCTATCGTCTTCGACTATTAATCACCTGTCGCTTAGATAGCTAATAGCTATGGCAACAATTTCTGGTGAGATCTCTTTCTTCTTAAGGACTTCCACTATTTTGCTCCACGAAGCCGTGTTAAAAGCATTCTCCACGTCAATAGTCGTGAGAACACACAGATCTCTGCTTCTCCGCGAACCGCTATTTGCTAATTTTGCAAAATTAAATACCTCCTCCATAGCACCGATGGTTGAGCGTCCCTGCCTGAAACCGTACTACCTTTCTGAAAGTCCGCCTCTTTCCTCAATTTCCTCATGTAGCCTTGTTCTGACGAGGTGTTCGTATAACTTCCCCATAGTGCATAGCAGGCATATTGGCCTTACTTTGGGTGTTCCGCCTTCGTTCGTGCCTTGGTTCGGTATCAATACTAATCTGGCCAGCTTCCATTTTTCCGGAAACACTGACTGCAAAGAGGTCGTTCACCACCGAGAGCACCGTTTCAGGAACCACTGATACCACCAGACGGATCACTTCGGCCAGGATACCATCTGGGCCAGCTGCCTTTCCCATCCGCAATTTTGTTGCAGCCGCATTCAATTCCTCCAGAGTAAAAGGAATTCGACTTCCTACCTGCGCGGGTACCCAGCGAGCCTCCGGTCGTTCAGGAAACAACTTTGCTACCGCTTGGAGAGTATCTTTTTTCGTCCATACAGAGCGTGTCCTTAACTTTCTCATGACTATTTTATATGATTTCCCCCAGGGGTCCTTGTTCACTTCGTCGACTAATTTTTGCCATGTCAAAGCCTTTGCCTGCTTCACCTGTCGCTTCACTAGTCTCCGAGCGGATTGGTATTCTTCCCTGAGGTCTTGAATTACCTGATATTGTTGTCTTTGGGTTCTGCTGCGGTTTGCTCTCACCAGCTTCTTCCTTGCCTCCTTGCAGGTAGCTCTACAAGCGGCAACTTCGGGTGCCCACCAGTACACAGGTCTTTTGGAGCCATAGTGAACATTCTTAGGGGTTAGCGTCTCTTCGCATGACTGCGTTATCGCCTCCATAAGTTTGTCTGTCGTGCAACGAGTGCACCAAGCCAGCTTGCTGTAGATGTTCGCAGCCAATTTTTCTTACTTGCGTTCGTCCCACTTCCATCCTACATTTACTGGAGAGGGCTCTGGCAGGTGCCCAGATTTTTTCAGCATGAAGGCTATCGGTAGATGGTCGCTGCTACATTCAGAGTCCAAGACTCTCCATCGATCAATGCGTGTTCCTAGTGTGCTTGAACAAAAGGTGACATCTATTATAGATTGGCTGTTTCCCCGAACAAATATGGGGTTGAATCCATCATTAGCATTTACCATGTTTAGTGCTGCTGCCAGATCAGCCAGCAGATTGCCTCTTCGATCTTCTATATGGGAACCCCACAGGTAGGCTTTGGCATTGAAATCCCCGCCTACCACAAAAGGATCCTCTCTCTCCTTCAGCGATGCTTCGAGTTTCCCAAGGTATGCAGCAAATTCTTCTATTGCAACATTCGTTGATATATAGCAGCTATATATAGACCAGAAGTTTGTTCGGATCCAGACCCATCCGGGTCCTTTCCCCCACTCTATCACTCTGAGTTCCTTGGTTCTCACCAAAATTGCTGCATCCTGATGTTCCTCCATATACCACCCCCCTTTGCTTATGTGTTTCCTATTTGGTTCGCTCACCAGCAGAATATCGGCATTCTCTTCATAGGCCAGCTGATAAAGGCAATCGTGGGCCGTCTGACTGCGAATAAATGACGCGTCTGGATACTTCAACTTTCCCTGGTCCTGCTTTCCTGGACTGTTCGCGACCTTCTGAGATCTAATTGGATTTGTTAGAATGTTTGGGTTTCGTAGTTTTGATTACATTCTTTTCCTTTCTCCGCTCCCGTACTTGTTCTACCGCTTCTTTGTATTTTTTGCACTTCATACTCCTTGCCACATGGTCACTCTCGTTGCAAGTATAACACTTAGGTGCCTCCCTACAGTCTTTCGCTTCGTGGTCTCGTCCGCCACATCTGAAACAGATACCAGGTCTTTCTTCTGTGCTAGTGCACATTGCAGCGTTATGTCCATATTCCTGACATTTATAATAATCGGTGTTTCTAGCTGCTGTATGCGGCACCTAGACCAGCCTATCGTTAGCCTTGCTTTCTTTTTAACGATCTCGGCATCACTTCAAGTTGTGGGCTCCTGTTTTACATATTTACTCCATTTATTTCCTTTTGTCATTCCCTCCCGTCTTTCTCCTTCTGTTGCATAATCTCCTTTATGATGCCACCGACGTCATTCCACCTGTCCTCGCTTTCCAGCATCAACTCGGTTAGCGCCCGGGGATCCAGTGCCCCGCCCCTTAACACTTCAAGCTTCGCCCTCTGTCCTGCCCACTTGTCGCAGGTGAACAACGTATACTTGAAGCCGTCTCCGGTTCTGCCCGCTTCGCGGTACCTAATAACCTAATCTAACCTGAGTTAAACCAACGGCCTTTGCCACATTGTCCTATATTGGATCGAGAGTTTGCGCTGCCACGCGTATGTGGTTTTGATTTATCTGCCTGCTTCGCGGTGGGCAACCTAATCTAACTTTTTTTTAAATAGTAAATTTGCTTCGCGGTGGGCAACCTAATCTAACCTTTTTTTTTTGGAGGAAGAGGAAACCTTTTATAGGCACCCTCTAACTGGGTAGAGTGTAGGACTCCATTCTCATCCAGAGATAGTATACCCACCAAAACCACCTCGCCCCTAATTTGCCGCCCTATACAACTCGGCACTGCAATCATGCATCTCTCTGTTTCGTTTTCAATGGTCCACCTTGTATATTATGACAACCTATATTTGAATTATTAAATTCTTAAATATGCCCCTGGAATACTATTTAAACTTCAATGAAGCCTGAAGGGGTCGGCCTGGACCCCGTTGGGAACCCCTGGTTTAGTCCAACCTCGTCTATCCTTGATTATTACTTATAAAACACTTGGATTTATAAAATTGTATTTATAACAATTTCTTTAGTGTTTATTTATGAATGCCTATTATATTTTAGATAAAGGAAGCTCAATATTCAGAAGCCATTAAAGTTCTTCATGGCATCCCAGAATCTAACAGTTGTCGAGCAGGACTCTCATTACTTGCCTATTGCTACTTCTACACACAAGATTTCAGCAACGCTGCAAGTTACTATGAGCAACTGACTCAACTCTACCCGGACAACAAGGACTACAAACTGTATTATGCGCAATCCTTGTACCAAGCCTGCCTTTACGACGAAGCTTTCAAAGTTACTGAAAATATTGACGGACAGGAATATATTAGTCAAGTAAGAAAATCAGCTCTAATTGAATAAAATCATAAATGAAATGGAAAATCAAGCAAATAGAGTAGGCGGTTGGTTAATTCGACACGTTCGACCACGCGCTCTTGGGAAAACACGCTGTTTTCTTTACGCTGCCCCGCGCCAGATACAAACCTCGCGTACAGAAGAAATAAAGTCAAAAACAACAATATCCAGTGTTCTTGGAAAAAGGTTTGGCCAACACACCCTGCTTTTAACTCTGAAAACTTGATTGACGATTCTGACAAAGCCAACTTCACTCTACAATAGACCTTTTCATAGTTAAATTTTTTTTTTGTGCGCAATTTCGAATGTGTCAATTTCCGCCATGTTATACGTCAAAAATTGCCCGAATTTTTTTACGTATAACCCGAAACTTTCATTTTCCCGCCTTTCAAAGTTGGCGGATGCGCATGCGCTTAACTAACCGTAAAAAGGTCTATTGTCTTACTATCTGTTCTAAGTTTTTACATATTACTTTGTATGTACACGTTTATCTATATAGATACATATTTTATTCTTTCTGAAATAGAATTGTACATAAAATACGTAAAATTGTTAATTTTTTCGTTGCATTTCGATAATTCGGAATTTTTTGATAATCCGGTATTATACTGTATTTTCTTCTTTTGCGCGAATGGGTCTACGCCGATTCAACATTTATTGGCCTTGATGTTTGCCCAATAATTCTTCATGCGCATTGATTGAGCGAGTCTTCGTTGCTGCGACCAGACGTGCCTGGTAGGTCTTCTCTCTTCTCCCTCAAAACCCCGTGTATGAGTAATTATCTTAATTTCCTCTCGATGCTTGAGATTGGGAAAACGTAATTCAGCGAATTGATTTTCCGCCGGTTTGTAAAAATAGACCTTTTAACGGTTAGTTAAGCGCATGCGCATCCGCAAAGTTTGAAAGGCGGGAATATGAAAGTTTCGGGCACATATTTAGTTATTTTCACTGGTTATAAGTGGTTATACATGAAAAAGTGCCCAAAAAAAAAAAAATCAACTATGAAAAGGTCTATTGGACCTTTGGTGGACCTTTCTGCAAAAACGTATAGATTTTATGTGTTAACCTAGTTGGGTCCATTCTGTCTAAATGTCCCACGAATTGGATCCTTCTCATATTGTGAGATTGTGATTTTAGTAATTTTCAAATAGACGTCAGCATTAGGTTTTGGAAGGTGAATTCCATCTTTGATTCTTGGTCCCAAAGTTTTTGCGTTCCTTAATCTCCAATTGATTTCTCAGTGTTTTATGTTTTAGATTAAGTGTCCGGCTGCACAAAGAGCTGTAAAAGGGCTATAAACTTGTTTTGTCGAATGGAAAGCAGTCTCCATTTTCTGTAGTCTTGCCTCTATAGATTTTCTTTCGTCGGCAGTTTCATTGATCCATTCACCTAGATACTTGAAGTCTTTCATTCGGGAGACCTTACAATTACCAATTTATTTATTTAATCGTGTCTGCACTACACTTATTCGTTACTGTAATAGGATAAATTGTGTGTACGACGTTCGCAGGCGTCGCCAGTCAGGATTGGTTTCTTTTAGTGGCTCATATCTCTTTCCAATGTCTGGCACACTACACCGCCGTGTCATTCGCTTTCCACAGGTCCCGAATTGTGCAGGGGGTGTGTAGGGATGGACAGGTCAGGAGGTTTTCGCAAGAGTCGTCCTCGGCGTATCCCCATCTTAACAAATTTTCCCCGGACCTTCCCATTTGACCTGATCCCATTGAGGCTTTTCCAGGTTTTCCAGTCTAGTTGTGATTCTTCAGGGAGGCTTTCTGTAGGATTCCATGTAGGGGTATTGTTATTTGTTAGCCTCTCCTTCCACATTGTTTCTTTAGTTGCCGATTTAGAGTCTGATAGTGGGTTTGTTGACTTTATGAAGTTGTTCCTGGATTTAAGTCTGGAGGCAGAAGGGCTCGTGTCCGTATAGGGGGTGTCTTTCATCTAGTGACTGCCTACTTCGGTCTGCTATACATAAGGCTTGCCGCCTGATTTGTGGGGGGCTATTTCCGCTGACATGTACAGGAGATCCAGATTGGTTGGTTTTAGGCAGCCCGTAATCAGCCTACAAGTGTCGTTTAGGGTTGGGCCTACAGTTCATTTTTTTAAGAATGCAGTACAGGGAAGATAGGGCTTATTTGACCTTCTTCTCTGATTGACTTAAATCGAGGAGAAGTTCACACCGACGATATTTACTTCTCCATCTCAACCTCGTTTCTCTCTTTTTTTTCACATACATTTGCAGCTGTTAGTTGTCAATGGCTGCCGTGTCACTTCACAATTGTCATCTGATCTGTTTGTTTCATTTAGATTTTTTGCGCTTTTCTCCATTTATTTGTTAGTATTGTAAGTTATTTGTTTGATTTGTTTGAATTGAATTATTGTCAGTAATTGTAAGTTATTCAATAATATTAAGATATTCAATGAAACCACTAATAAATTACCAATTTTATATTCAAGTAACCATATTTGAATTTAGCGCCAAATTTTGTTTCTAGATTGAATATTTATCATAGTATAAATCAGGTTTCTAGTTACTGCATTCTTAAAAAAATGGTGCTGTGCTGATCTGGACCACACAGTGCAAGCGTATTCAGCCGGGGCATAACACCTGGCAAGGGATGTTAACCGTAGTACTGGGTCCGTATGGGCGTAACCATGGGAGGGGTTTTGGAGGTTCAACCACGACCCCCCTCCCCCGAAATATGCAAAATATAACATAAATATTATATTGAAATCAGGAGGGACGAGTAGAGACGACTATGTTCAAGAGAGCATGGTAGATGTGGAGTTTAGGAACCCTTTTGTGTGTCAGTTTTAGAAGGTAAATTGGTGCATTTCTGCAAAACCCCCCGAAATATTTTCTAAACCCCTCCCCCGAAACTAAACCCTGGCTACGCCCGTGCCTGGGTGGGTTCCCCAATGGGAATTGACAAGCTAGCGGATGACACCATTCCTTGTATTTACTTTTGCTCTAGTCTTCTCCACATGTTTCCTGTAGGATAGAGTTCTAATAAAGTGACCCCTAGTTATACTGGGTTTGGGCAGTGCTGTAACATGGTCGAGTTCCATTCCACTTGTAATTCCCTGTTCGCTTGCCGGTGCTTGAGGTGGAATAGGCATATCTGATTTTTCCCTGGGTTTGGGCGAAGCTGGTTTGCCTTATAGTACTCAGACAGTCTGGATAGGGACTCTGTAAGCTTTCTTTCAATCTCCTCAATGTGTTGCGATTGGCACGTAATGGCTACGTCATGGGCGTAGATGAAACTATTTGTTTAGGGGCCGATAGGTTGATTGTTCGAATGCAAATTGAAGAGGAGGGTCTTCTTCTTCTGGGTCCTCCAGCAACTCCTCCGTCCCTGAAATTCCACGTAGAACCTCCTGTTGCTATGGTGTTGTATGCCGCCGACAGGTCTACGAACACCACCCCCCTTTTCCCTCTCTTTTTAAACCCGTCCTCTATGTGTTGGGTGAGGTTCAAAATCTGGCCAGTGCAGGATTTTCCGGGTCTGAAACCAGCTAGTTGTGCTATTAGTTGGTTTTCTATATGTGGGCTTATCTTATTTAGGTTGAGTCATTCATAGAGCTTGAAGAGGAAGCAGAGGAGGGATATCGATAGCTCTTGGTCTCGTCACGTGGTTTTCCCGGTTTGGGGACTGCAACTACGCTGGCTTTCAGCCATAATTTCGGAATTACCTTTCCGGTCCAGCAAAAATTAAATAGTTGGAGTAGCCAGGATTTCGCCAGTAGTCCTAGGTTTTGGAGGAATTCAGTGGCTATATCGTCTGGGCCAGGAGCCTTCCTGAGTTTCAGCAAGTTAATTGCCAGTTCTAGTTCTGCTAGGGAGAAACACGATTCTTGTCTATTCTCCGGCGATCGGGCTCTTTTGTAGGTGGTGACCATCCAACTGTTTTGGTCCGGTTTCTCATTCAGGAGCTGGTGTGCAATTTGTTTAGCGGTTATATCAACCCTATCTCTAGGGCCCACTGGGTCGTTGGATAGTTTTTTGATAAGGCTAGAAGCTTTCCTATGTTACTATGTTTCATATCCAGGCTCTCTTTCGTGTTCTTCCAATTCTCTCTTCTCTTCCTGCTCAGGGATTCTAGTAGTTGATTCCCCAGTTGTGTTGTTTCATCGACAAAGGGTCCTGGCAGTATTGTTCCAGCTATTCGTCGAACGTTGATTTAGCCTCATCAGGTAGCCCAGGGACGTAGAAAGTTCTACAGCTCCTAGGGATAGACTGTCTTGCCGCACACTTGATGGCTGAGATAAATCTCTCATAGTTTGCAGGGGTAGGTGGACGGGGTGCGATTTCCGCGTCCAGGGTTAAGGCGAATTTTCTCCGCTTGGCCTTTGTGAAGTTAAAGTGCCTCTTGAAAGGTACATTTTGGAAAATTATCATCGGCCTAAGCTTTAGTATGGTTGGTCTATATTGGGTGTGTGGTATGGGATCGAGGACCGTTTTGTTGCATGTTCCAGCTAGGGGCGTGGAAACGAATGAAGTTCGGGTTATACCCTCTCCGCCATCTTCCACTATTGAAAGAGGCGGGTACAATTACCAATGCGGAGTGTATTCGGAGCAGTATTAATATTCGTAATAAATTTTCTTTTGTCAAAAGAAATCCGTAAGTCGATTTTTGCTTCTTGGAATAATTCAAGTTGTTTCTGGGTATCAGAAATGTTTGGAGTAATTAACACCATGTGATCCGCAAATGCCAAACAGTCGAGTGTCCCTTTGAGTTTTGGTCCTAGTCTATGGGATGGTGCGCCAGCTCGTCTCCATTCTCGGACGACTTTTTCAAGTGCACAGTTAAACAACAATAGAGATAATCCATCTCCTTGATGCACTCCTATATCAATAGACCTTTTAATAGTTGAATTTTTTTGTGCGTATGCGTCAATTTCCGTCATGTTTTCGGGCACTTTTTTGACGTATAACCAGTGAGAATATCAAAATGTGCTCCAAACTTTCATATTTCCGCCTTTTAAACATGACGGATGCTCATGCGCTTAACTAACCGTAAAAAGGTCTATTAGATATTCTGTGCTTAGTCCTCCCATATATTTAACCTTTGAATTTAAGAGGGTATATTTGATGATTGATGTTGTCTTGCGATCTAATCCAAATTCTGAGAGTACAGCAACGATGGATTCACGGTCAATACTGTCATGAGCCTTTGCAAAGTCAACTATAGTCCATTTTTTTAAAGAATGCAGTACAAGGAAGATAGGGCTTATTTGACCTTGTTCTCTGATTGACTTAAATCGAGTTCAGGTTCAAGTTCACACCGAGGATATTTACTTCTCCAACTTAACCCCTTTTCTCTCTTTTTTTTCACATACATTTGCAGCTGTTAGTTGTCAATGGCTGCCGTGTTAATTCACAATTATCATCTGATCTGTTTGTATTATTTAGATATTTTGCGTTTTTCTCCATTTATTTGTTTGTATTTTATTACTATTGTTCCAATTTGGAGTATTTAACCAATAATAATAAGATATTCAATGAAACCATTTATAAATTACCAATTTTAGATTCAAGTAACTATATTTGAGTTTAGCACCAAATTTTGTAACTAGATTTAACTTTTGTCATAAAGGTTTTATCAAAGGTGTCATCAGGTTTCTAGTTACTGCATTCTTAAAAAAATGGACTATGGGCAAATATATATTAACAAGAATAAACACAATTTTGATAAAAAAAAAGAATGAATAAATTTAGATAAACCAAACAAAATAGACAAGACCGGATTAGATAGGATAAAAAATAAACAGCTTACGATAGCAACTCTAAAATAAATATCATGTTATCTTTTAATCTTATATAAACATGTACTCAACGAAGGTTTAAGAAAGGAAATTTAGAAAAATGAGAAATGGGCTTAGGGGATGACAGACCGGCTAACCCGTTGTAATGATAAGACATGGTGTGCCGCCTGTACGGCGACATACGAGTGCAAAGGGTAAACGTATTGTGGCGGGCATATGAGCGTAACGATAAAACCCATCTTGGCGCTCCTACGACGACATATGAGTGCGAAGGGTTAAAAGTCATAGTGTAGACTTGGATAATGGAAAGAGTTAGACTTTAGGCTTTAATTTAATAGGCAATAGTCATTAAAATTGGAATAATAGATATTTCTTTTATGTATAACATTTCAGGTAACGAAGTTACAATCTGCTATCAAATATGGCCAAGAAGATTTGACTACAGCCAAAAATCTGGTGGATTCTTGTAGTGTTGAAGATCCGGACACTGAAGTTAATTTTGGATGTTTATTGTACAAGGTTAAACTATACTATTTATTAGATATTAGATATTTTTATAGTAAGTATATATATATATATATATATATATATATATATGTATATATATATATATATATGTATATATATATATATATATATATATATATATATATATATATATATATATATATATATATATATGTTTTTCATACATGTCCGGCAGCAATTTTAGGGTGTGTTCTAGAGCAGCGGTCGTCAACCGGGGGTCGTCAACCGTTTTCCGTGACGAAATTTTAGTAGTCCGTAAATATATTCCGATAATATTAAATTCGCTAAGCTCATGTAATTAAATTTTTAATCAAAAATAAATTTTGTTAAGGCTCTATGTATAATAAAACAAGAGCATTTTATATATCGAATTGATTTCCTGAAAAATATTAATTAATTCTTGCCCTTTCCTGGAGAAAACACAGTAATTTAAAACTGTCAATTTTCGTTCCAAATTTTGTACACAGTAAAAGCTAACTTCCAATTTAAACGCATTTAACCTTGATACTTTTCAAAAAATTGCCTACGGCGCTGATTATGGGTCCGCGAAAGTTTCAGTTGGGAATTTAGTGGTCCGCAATACCTAAAAGCTTGTCGACCGCTGTTCTAGAGCCCAAAATAAGAAAAAAATGTCACTATTCGCTCCGTGCATAACCGCGTTCAGCGCCACCCGTGTCCAAAAAGACAACTTCGTCAATAATAGTGTATAAAAACAGTCAAAAACTAAAAATAATTAATTTAATGAAATATACAATATACACACTGAAATACACTATCTCGCATTTCCGGTAGATTTTACGCTGTCATAACCTTTGAACGCTTTACCACAGAGACTTCTAGTCTTCACCAATCGATTCAGCGCCCCAAATTAGTAATTAGGCAGAAAACTTATATAATATTTCTTTGGAAGCTTTCGATTAAGAAATACCATCGACACGGGAAGTCAATACCGCGGAAACGATGAAAAGCGAGAAAATCGATTTTGCTAAAATCTGGCTAAAATCGTTATTTTTTTAATTAAAGCAAAATTTAAAAACGTTTCTGAAAACATTTTTGCTGCTTATTACAAATATGCAAATTATATTTCGCTAGCTCTTTCCATTCACTATCGCCTGCTAAAATTGAGTAAAATTTCGGCGCTCGACTAGAGATCTTGGAAAGTAATGTGTTTCGCGCAAATAATCTAAGTGTGTTAATAGGAAAATGACCTTCTGAAAACGATGTCCCAATCCGTTTTTGATTAGCTACAACCGTTTCTAAGATCTCGACTTATCAAATCGAGAATCGTAAAATTTCAGTTTGAAATTTCTCGATGAATAATTGAATCTTTTAGAACAATTTACACATCGACTTGTTCATCTTGTCGAGTAGTCTCTGTGTGTCGAAAATGATTTCGCGGCTGTTTTCCGTTCTTGAGAAAATTAAGAAAAACCGAAAGTAGGGAAAAGATATATATATATATATATATATATATATATATATATATATATATATATATATATATATATATATATATAGTTGTATAGTTATATTATATAGTTCCTTTTAGGCCCACCTCCGCTGTGGGGACCTCTGGTCGGCTGTGGGGATTTTTTCCATTCACATTTATTTTTTTTAATTTAAAAATTATGCTAGATAGAGAAGACTAGATGGATAATCCTAGAATGGTAAAAGTAGACATCCAGGATTATGGACGTCGAATGACGTCGAATTTAGAGGTCAAGCTTATATACCACCCACGTGCCGGATGCATAGTGACAAAATTAAACAAGTTTAAACACGACATATTTTACAATTCAGACATTCATACTCGCGCGCGTTTACAAGTTCAAAGACGAAATTGAAAACTAAGCGTTTCTTATTTAGCTAGTTGTAGTTATTATAGCAGCGGTTGCAATTTTTAAACTGGACACGATTGTTTATATTTTTTATCAAAGTTAACCGCCCGGCCTTATCAAGGTACGTGTTACATCATCATTTCCTGTCGTAGTAGTTGTAGTAAAAGTATCTCAAGCGGATGTTATTTCCTTGACATACATTTAAAATCTGCAACTTCAAATACTAGACCGATTACATAAACTGAAAACCGAACAATATATTCCTTTTCACACTCAAAATTAAACCTTATAGCAGAAATACTTATTTATATTCAATATTTAAATAATTAATATGATCGAGGTGATATACATTAATGATAAAAAACCTAAAAAATTTCGCTTGCACGTGTTCAATGACTTCAAGTCAAGCTGTCAAAAGCCTTTGACTGCGTCGCACATGAAAATCTCCTGGACAAACTATATACCTATGGAATTAGAAGAAAGGCTGGTCGTTGGTTCGAGTTCTACTTAAATAATAGAAGACAATACATCAGAATAAAATCAAGAGGGAGGACAGGATACTCCAATACTAAAGTTCTCAGAATAGGGTTGCCGCAAGGTAGTATCTTAGCGCCGATTCTGTTTTCTCTCTATACAGCTGACATGATACATTTTATCGGCACTTATCACTGCACCCTGTATGCGGATGATTCGAGTATCCTAGTTTCAGAACGTTCACTTGAAGCAACGGCAACACAACTGAACATTATCCTGTTAAAATTATACACATGGTTCTGTGCCAATAACTTACACCTCAATATTAGAAAAACAAGTTATGTTATTTTTCAATGCAGTCGAAGAAACCCCACTGATGACATTCCTCTCAAAATTGGCAACTGCAAGCTAACTCGCCAGGAAAAAGTGTCTAAAATTTCTAGGTATATACCTAGAGGAATACCTGACATGGACTGCAACCACTTATGCAATAATTCGTAAGCTGAACTGTAAGTCGTGTCTGTTAAGAAAGGTATGACAAACGGTGGGTGAAGATGTTCTTCTCAGCCTATACCATGCCGAAATTCATTCGGTTCTGGCTTATGGCATTTTAGTCTGGAGAGTTGCTTCACTTAGTCAAGGAGTATTTCTTGCACAAAAAAGGGTAATACGAACAATACCAGGCATGACAAAGAACCACCTCTTGCGGAGGTTATATATGGGAGTTAGCATGTCATATTTTTAAAAATAGGAATGTAATTGGAGTAAGAGGTGACCGCCATGGATATGATATCAGAAATTATTTGAACCTAAGCCCGGTGAAAAGTAATCTCACCATTTGCAAAGGTGCTCCTAATCGAATAGGTATTCAAATCTATAACCAGTTACCGTTGGCTATTAAGGAGTTAGCCAGTTATAGAAGTTTCCGAATACGCCTTAAAACTTACCTCCTAGAAAAAATGCTATTATACTGTAAGTGATTTTTGTAATGATGTCTAATATTTATATTTTTAATTTTTTTTTATTTGTGCTTATGTATTCTAACTTTGACCTGTCTAATATGTATAATTATTACATCTATAGATTAATAAATTGAATTTGAACTCGCAGTATGCTTATTGGGTTAAGTAGAGGACTTCCAAGAAATATGACTTATCTAGATAAGTTGAAACGCGAAACTGATTATGTAGCTTTCCTTATCAATTACCTTACGATTCAGACTTCTGGTCACGTCAACAGGAAATTATTACCAGTGCCAGACATCCGGTCACGTCGAGCCGGCAGCTGATAAGTCAAACAGGAGATATGCTGACTGGAGATATGCTGAATTTCACGAAAATTCGTTAGCAGTTCAAAATCAGACAAGTTCAAACAGGAAATATAAGCAATGGCCATGAACATGTTCAAATATCACGCATGCGCAGATCTATAAATAGGACCGGAAGTGGGGGTGATGGCCGAAAGTGGGGGTGAAGGTCTCCAGAAGTGGAGACCCGATGTGGTCAAAGTCAGGGTCAGCGGAAAAAAACCTAGAAGGAACTATCTTTCCCTACTACCGAGAAAACACTTTCTTTTCGACCGTAATGATGGAAAATTTTCTTTGACGAATTTTTTGGAAAATTTTCTCGTGACTTTGTTTTTGGTTATCCGAAGGAAATCGAAGTGCTAAAAACGATTTTCTGGTTTATTTCGCTGTAAAGTTACACATAAGCAAGATATAGCCTATTTTGGCCTTGCCTCCATTCTCAATTTATGCACTTTATTACTTTATGTAAAATATTAAAACACTTTTTTATTTTGCAAAATACGTATCAATATATGCAAATAAATGCTAAATAAGGATGTAACTGGTCATGAAGTTCTTAAAAGTGTCACCTTTGGCGCTAGTGCCTTTGCGCTCGGAGCGAATAAAGATGTCTCCGAAACCGCCTGAATGTGTCAGAATAACTGAGGTACAGCCCTTAAAAGGGGGTGGCCTCACACGACTTTTTTGCTAATATATCAAACACAACTAACCATAATTGATTCAAATTTTGTGTGTACTCGTTACTGGTGCCGAACTACCGTTTGTGCTTATTTTCATCTTGATAGCCAACCAGTGGCGGTACAAACGGGGAACGACCTTTGTATTTAGGATGCGTTTTCGGACACATCTCTATAGGGACTTTTTTTCATTTTTTAGGCTCTAGAACACGCCCTAGATTTTCTGCCTGACATTTATGAAACACCCTATATACATGTTGATAGTAATAGTTGCTGATAATAGTAGAGGATATAGACATATTCTAGACAAGACTAGACAAGACCGCACAAAGACTAGCGAAAGTTAGACAATACAAGATAATATTTGAACAACTTGAGAGAACTACACAAAACTAGATAAGACTACACAAGACTAGACCAGAATAGACATGGCTGGATTAGAGCCATGAGAGATTAGAGCCAAGAATAGACAAGATTAGACAATACTAGACACAGCTACACATGGCAAGACAAGACAAAACTAGATAATACCAGACAAGATTAGACTGCAGAAGACTAGAGAAGAATTGATAAGGCTAAACTTGACAAGCCTAAACTAGGCTAGACTTTACAGTATATGTAGCGCTTGACTATAAATGAAAGTGACGCAAGCGGGAGGGCCAGATGGCCAAGCGTTAAAAAAATAACTCATAACTACTACTATCAATTCTAGTCTTGTCCAACACTTTCCAGTAGCATCTCTCTATCCAGTCTATCTTTGTATTCTATTTGTTGAATTATATATTATATACATTCCAGTGTATCTTTGTATAGACTTGTCTAGTCTGGTCTTGTTTTATACAGTCTTATCCAGTTTGTCTACTGTTTTCTAGTCTTGTTAAATTATGACTAGTTTTATCTAATATTGTCTAGTCTTGTCTAAACTAATATAATCTGGTCAAAGCTGGTCTAGTCTTGTCTAGTCTTACCTTGTACTGTATAATCTGGTCTAGTCTTGCCTAGTCTTATCAAGTATAGCCCTTGTAAGCAAGACTAGGTAAATGTTATCAAAACTAGTCTGGACATAAATGTAAGTACAGAAATATAGAAAATAAACATGTGAGTGCAGGTTTCGACTAGAATAAACAAATGTATACTACAACAAACAAAACCACACAAATTTATAACAGAATTGATTAAGTTACACAAAATATAACTATAATAGTATATTTTGTAACTATGGTGGTAGGTTGTCAATTTGACACGAGTACGAAATTGAACGCACGAACGAAGTGAGTGCGCACATTCGCTCGCGAGGCAATTGACGATACCGCCCGTGTTACAAACAATATTTTGTATTACTCATGCGAGGGGATGTAACTTACAAGTTTGGGATCCAAATGCCATAAAAAAATAGAAACAAAAATTTAGAATTTACTTTTTCAATTGTCTCCGGTGATGTGGATTCGTCATAAGAAATCTCATAAGTCTCCGATATCACCATAGAATACCGATATCATTTTAAAACGTTTTCTTTAATTTTAATTATTATTTTGTAAAGAAAAAAAATATCTCGTCACACAATTTCACTTTTTAATATGAACCTCTTTTAATATTAACGATTGTGTTTATTTATATTAATTTCATTGTCTTTTTTAATGTAACCTAGCGATATTAAAGCTTTGCGTGCGTTACCCAAGTTACGTGGAAATACAACGAAAAGTGGCAGTGGAAAAGTGCGCCAGATAATACTTTTCATGAGTATTATAAAAGTATTTAGATTAAATTAAATTATTTTGTAGGATGGAAACTATGATGAAGCTTTAAATAAATTCTTGGCTTGTCTACAAAACATAGGCTTCAAACCATACCTAAGCTACAACGTGGCGCTTTGTTACTACCGATTGAAAGAATACGGAGCAGCTTTGAAATATTGCGGTAACAAGTAAATTTCGAGTGATTTATAGAAATTCATCTTAAGTATTAATTTTCAGCTGATATTATCGAGAAAGGAATACGAGACCATCCGGAACTAAGCGTTGGAATGCAGACGGAAGGAATTGAAGTCAGATCTGTTGGAAACACTCTCACTCTGCACGAGACCGCGCTCACCGAAGCTTTCAATTTGAAAGCTGCAATTGAATATCAATTGAAAAATTGTTAGTTAAAAAAAAACGATATTTGGCCGAGGCCGCACTACGGTTTTTTTCCCGCGAGCGGTAAGGGTGAGGCCACACGATGCGTTACGTATGCCGGAGCGGTGCCGCAACTGCTTCCTCCATATTAATCATGGGTGGCGGGGAGCGGTGATGCGCTGCGGGTAAACAGCTTTCAACTGCGGTGCCGCACCGCCCGTGTAGCACCCTATAGCTCGAATTAATTGCGGTGCGGTGCCGTACCGTACCATTAACGCATCGTGTGGTTTCGCTCTAACCGCTATAACCGCTCGGGAAACACATAGTAGGCTATGGGGAAAATCAGTCGCGGGAAAAAACCGCAAGTGAGGCCGCTTGTATTAGCTTACTTGAGTCAGAAAATTACGATTAAAATCGCGGCGGTTTAACCCTAGTGCGGTCTAGGCCTTAATGGGACGAAAATAGATAGCATGGAATAAACAGAAAAAAAAAACCGAAATAGACAAGCTCCGAATTGAAAAGCTCACTATGTTTTTGCGACTAATTTTTGTGAAAATATTCCGCGAGCGGTAACCGCTATAAACGCGAAACCGCTCGAGAAACACACAGTACGCTATGGATAAAAGCAGTCGCGGGAAAAACAGCAAAGACTATAGTCCATTTTTTTTAAGAATGCAGTAACTAGACACCTGATTTACGCCATGACAAATGTTCAATCTAGTTGGCGCGACAAATTTGGCGGTAAATTCAAATATAGTTACTTGAATATAAAATAGGTAATTTATTAATGGTTTCCAAAATGGCACAAAATGGCAACAATAGTAATAAACTACAAACAAAGAAATGGAGAAAAACGCAAAAAAATCTAAATGATACAGATCAGATGATAATTGTGAATTGACACGGAAGTCATTGACAGCTAGCAGTTGGAAATGTATGTGAAAAGAAAGAGAGAAAAGAGACTGAGATGGAGAAGTAAATATCGTCGGTGTGAACTTCTCCTCGATTTAAGCCAATCAGAGAACAAGGTCAAACAAGCCCTATCTTCCCTGTACTGCATTCTTAAAAAAAATGGACTATAGATAGATGAAACGAAGAACTCACAAGTTAAGATATATTGCAATAACTTACTATTTTTATTGTTTTTTAGTGGATGCTGCAAGGGAGGCGTTAACTGATATGCCGCCCAGAGCAGAATACGAACTGGACGCAGTGACGTTGCACAATCAAGCGCTGATGAACATCGACCAAAATCCCGCCGAGGGTTTCGAGAAACTGCAATTTCTGCTGCAACAAAATCCTTTTCCTCCGGAAACCTTTTCGAACTTACTGTTGCTCTACTGCCAGCACGAATGCTATGATCTCGCCGCGGACATTCTAGCTGAAAATGCACACTTAACTTATAAATATCTCACCCCAGTAAGTTACAAGTTAACGCCGATTCTCATATACGCGACACTCAACTACGCGACGTCACGCGACATCGCCTATCAAATAATGATTACATTGTTTTAAATGGGCACGTCGCGTAGCCATAGTGAGAACGTGCACATTTAAAATAATGTAATCATTATTTCACAGGCGATGTCGCACGACGTCGCGTAGCTGTGTCGCGCATATGGGAATCGACCTTTAAACTTCTTTGATCTCTCCAGCCTCGGGTCGATTTCCATATGCGCGACACTCAGCTACGCGACGTCGTGCGACATTGCCTGTCAAATAATGATTACATTGTTTTAAATGGGCACGTCGCGTAGCCATAGTAAGAACGTGCCCATTTAAAACAATGTAATCATTATTTGACAGGCAATGTCGCACGACGTCGCGTAGCTGAGTGTCGCGCATATGGGAATCGACCCGAGGCTGGAGAGATCAAAGAAGTTTAAAGGTCGATTCCCATATGCGCGACACAGCTACGCGACGTCGTGCGACATCGCCTGTCAAATAATGATTACATTATTTTAAATGTGCACGTTCTCACTATGGCTACGCGACGTGCCCATTTAAAACAATGTAATCATTAATTGACAGGCGATGTCGCTTGACGTCGCGTAGCTGAGTGTCGCGCATATGGGAATCGACCTTTAGACTTTCTTGATCACTCCAGCCTCTTTTCAGCGAGCTTAACTAATGTCAAATAACGACTAAGGTCCGGGATTGATGATGAATACACTTTTCTATACTCTGTTCGGCGAGAGAATGCAGCTGTATTGCACCGAGGTATGAGGGGCAAGGGATTCGCCGAGGTTGAATTTGAGTTAAGAAATATGTGTCAGTTTTTCAAATACCGCCCAGAAACTAAACACTGCGCAGAACAATGCGCGGACAATGCTAAACTCGACAAGACGGGATGTATTCTCTCGCCGGACAGAGTATAGTCCTGTCTAGTCTTTTGTCTAATATTATTCTTAATTAGTCTTATGCAGGGTCATACTCACCCTATGGGCTGTTTGGGCTATAGCCCAAGGGCGCCACGAACGTAAAGATGAGAAATTTATAAATATGCTTAAAGGTCGATTCCCATATGCGCGACACGCAAACTACGCTATGTCGTGCGACATCGCCTGTCAAATAATGATTACATAAATTTAAATGGGCACGTCGCGTAGCCATACTGAGAACGTGCCCATTTAAAACAATGTAATCATTATTTGACAGACGATGTCGCGTGAGGTCGCGTAGCTGAGTCTCGCGTATATGACAATCGGCTTTTAATCTCTATATCTCTTAAAGCTCCGTGTATTTTAACTAAAAATGAATTGTAGCTTAACGGGAACTTCATTAAACAAAATAATTATATAATAGACCTTTTCACGGTTAGTTAAGCGCATGCGCATCCGCAAAGTTTGAAAGGCGGGAATATGAAAGTTTCGGGCAAATAATAAGGTTATACGTCAAAAAGTTCGGGCAAAACATGGCGGAAATATGCACAAAAAAAATTCAACTATGAAAAGGTCTATTGATTTATAGCGCCAGGACGCCAGGGTTTAATAAGAACGGCCCTGGTCTTATCTAGTTTAATTTTGATTTGTTTTATTTTTTTAGTATTTGTACGATTTTTTGGATGCAATAATAACCCAACAGACATCTCCATCTGAAGCTTACCAAAAACTTGACGATCTGGCAAACAGACACACGGAAGTTCTGCGCAAACTGACGAAACAGGTTCAAGAACACCGCACCAACGGCGACACGGATTCCGTCAAGAAAGCCGTTATGGATTACGAGGAATGTCTGGACAGGTACATACCGGTTCTGATGGCCCAGGCGAAGATCTACTGGGAGATCGAGAATTATCCACAAGTCGAAAAGATCTTTCGGAAGAGCGTCGAGTTCTGCAACGACAACGACACGTGGCGGCTGAACGTCGCTCACGTTTTGTTCATGCAGGAGAACAAGTTCAAAGAGGCTACGGGATTTTATGAGCCAATTGTCAAGAAGAACTACAATGATGTAAATATTATTGATAATTATTTACAGTATTGGACTAGACAACATTAAATAGATCTATAGACAACATTATTTAACAATAGAGTAAACTATGGAAGGAAATGAGATAGTCAAGCAAGACCAGACAGGCAAGATCAAACATACAAGATTAGATTGACAGAATCAGTTAGAAATGACTAGACAGGCAGACAAGACTAGACTAGACAGACAAGACTAGACAGACAAGACTAGACAGACAAGACTAGACAGACAAGACTAGACAGACAAGACTAGACAGACAATACTAGACAGACAAGACTAGACAGACAAGACTAGACAGACAAGACTAGACAGACAAGACTAGACAGACAAGACTAGACAGACAAGACTAGACAGACAAGACTAGACAGACAAGACTAGACAGACAAGACTAGACAGACAAGACTAGACAGACAAGACTAGACAGACAAGACTAGACAGACAAGACTAGACAGACAAGACTAGACAGACAAGACTAGACAGACAAGACTAGACAGACAAGACTAGATAGACAAGACTAGACAGACAAGACTAGACAGACAAGACTAGACAGACAAGACTAGACAGACAAGACTAGACAGACAAGACTAGACAGACAAGACTAGACAGACAAGACTAGACAGACAAGACTAGACAGACAAGACTAGACAGACAAGACTAGACAGACAAGACTAGACAGACAAGACTAGACAGACAAGACTAGACAGACAACACTAGACAGACAAGACTAGACAGACAAGACTAGACAGACAAGACTAGACAGATAAGACTAGACAGACAAGACTAGACAGACCAGATGGGGCAGACAAAGGCAGACATACAAGACGAGACAGACAAGATTAGGCAAACAAGACCACAGAGACTTTTTCTGTCTACTCTCGTCTCTCTGGTTTTGTCCGCCTGATCTTGTCTATCTGGTCTTGTCCATAGAGACAGGAAATTTATATTTTTAAATATTTTAGATTTTAAATGTTAGTGCTATTGTGTTAGCAAATCTATGCGTGTCTTATATAATGACGTCTCAGAATGAGGAGGCTGAGGAATTGATGAGGAAAATTGAGAAAGAGGAGGACCAAATAGCTTATGAAGAACCCGAGAAGAAATATTTTCATCTTTGTATCGTGAATTTGGTGATTGGGTAAGATGCAAAAATGTAGAATTAAGGTTTGAAAGAAAAGTTAAGTGGACAAGGCTAGTTCATGCTAGATAAATATGCAAAAATGTAGAATTCTGACTTTGGAAGGAAAGTCAAGTTTATAAGCCAAATTTGAACCAGTTAATACAAATTAGACAAGACTATAACCTTCTTCTTCATATGGCGTTACAGCCCAGATCGGGCCCTGGCCTCCTGTATTTTTGTCCTCCATTCTTCCCTGTCCTTTGCTGTTCTCCACGCTCTTATTCCGAGTAGTTGGTATGCGTCTTCCCGGATCTCTTCCTCCCACTCTTTTCTTGGCCTTCGATACCTGCGATACCTTAGTAGCAGACGGTTGTCGTCCATCCTGAGTACGTGTCCTGCCCATATTAGTCTTTGCAGTCTGATGAATGTAGAAATCCGTGGTTCTTGGTATATCTGGTATAGCTCATTATTGTACCTTGGCCTTCTGATGTTTCCAACCGTTACCGCCCCTAGAATCCTACGTAGCACCTTGCGCTCAAATATGTCCATTGCGTTCTTGTTTTTTTTTTCGGTCATAGTCATAGGCCATGTTTTGCTACAATAGCATGCGATGGGCCGAATTATTGTCTTGTATATTCTAAGCTTGTTCTCGCGGTGCACACTATTAGATTTTTAGCACATTTATTAGCACATTATTAATATTTCCATTGCATAGTACGCCTTATTTGCTGCTAGGACTCGGCGTCTTACTTCTCCGTCTTCGGTACCATCTTTGTTGATTTCCACACCCAAATATATAAATTTGTTGACATCCTCGATGTTATCTGGCAACTGTAAATCTGGCCCGCGCTTTCTTCTTTGTGTTATCACCTTTGTTTTGCTTGTGTTGATGCTGAGCCAGTTATCTTTGGCAGCTGCTTTTACTTGGGCATAGGTCTTCTGCGCTTCGTCGGCCCTTCTTCTTCTTCTTCAAGTAGCACTACAACCCTATATGTGGGTCTTGGCTGCAACCACAATTTGCCTCCAACGACTTCTATCTAGCATTGCTTCCTGTTCATTTTCGATGCCCATCTTCCGCATATCCGATAGAACATTGTCTATCCATCTCATTCTAGGTCTTCCCGGTGGTCTTCTTCTGGTCGGTGCCTCAGCTATTTTCAGCATTCTGTCGTCCGGTGCTCTGCGTATGTGTCCTGCCCATCTCAATCTTCTCTCACAATATCTCCCTGGTACAATTGTTCCAACTCCGCGTTTGTTCTTATTCGATATTGCTCTGACCTCGGATCCTGGGTTGGTCCATATATTTTTCGCTCAAACCTTCGCAGGGCGTCTTCGTTTGCTTTAGTTAGGGTCCACGCTTCACATCCGTATGTGACTACCGGTCTTATAGTAGCATGGTACAATTTTAGATTTGAGGCTCGCGACATTATTCTCGATTGGTGTTAATAATTGGTTAACTCTTGTGCATAATAGCATCTATTACCGCTCTGTATGCGGGCCTTCATTTCTTTATTCATGTTGTTTGCTGCGATGACTGCGCCGAGGTATTTGAATTCTGAGACCCGTTCCAAATTGTAGGTGCCAATGGTTATGCTTTGCCCTAGTCGATATCTTCCCTGTCTCCGGGAGTTCTTCCTTCTTGATTTAGGCGAATCGCCTGTCTATTCTTAGCATGCAACAATAACATGCGATGGGCCGAATTATTGTCTTGAAGTTTAATAAAAATGAAGCTTCTTCTCGCGGTCACACTTTAGATCTTTATATTTCCGCCATTGCATAGTACGCCTTATTTGCTGCTAGGACTCGGCGTCTTACTTCTCCGCCTTCGGTACCATCTTTGTTGATTTCCACACCCTGATATATAACTGTTGACATCCTCGCTGACCCCCCCCCCCCCCCTAGAAACAACATCTCCACAGAAATATCTATAACATTATTAAAACCTCACCCTGACATCTTCCGGTGCAAAGAGCACGGCGAAGCAGTTCTGGAATTGTACGACAGATGGATACTACATTTCATAATGCATAATTCATTTCATAATTCTCGAAACAAATATGAGCTGCCCCCCCTAGTTCATATCCTGGGTACGCCCTTGACCAATTTTATATCTATAAATATATTAGACAACGTACTGCACCTTAGCCTGGGGGCAATTAACTAGAAACTAGAACTAATTATATATTATGGTCAACCAAACTATAACAACTTCGTTAAATTACGAGATGGAAGTGTGTCTAGTAATACAGGGTGTGGCAGCCATACCTACATTTTTGAAATAACTGTAAGAAAGAAACGGTTGCGTTTCTTTAAATTTTATTGATACCATGTTAATCTACGTCAAAAAGCATTTAAGAAACATTAATCATTTATTAAAAATAACATTATTACGGTGTCATCCATCTTGATCGATGCATTCTTACAGACGATGTATAAAATTGGTCATTGCATCACGGAGCATCTGATGAGGAATTCATTAGATTTCCTAACGGATTCTCGCCTTCAGTTCTTCATGAGTACTCGTTCTTGGAAAACTTTGCTCTTCAGGTAACCCCACAAGAAAAAATCGCATACGGTGGGATCGGGAGAACGTCGGCGTCGCCCGGCCAAGAAATCGCTCCATTCCGGGATATCTCCCGTCTTGGGAAAAACTTAATTTTCATTTATACAAGATTACACTGAATTGATAATGAAAAAATATTATATAACATATTATTCACAGTTATATACATTTCTACACTTATCACGATATCGAAATTCGAATTTTCGACTTTTAAAGGTCATTTCCAAGACGCAAACGATCCTATTCATTTATTGAGGAGATTCATGCTTACACGGACCGTTTGACTTGTGGCTCCACCTTGTTGCAATAAGGTATTATATTTCAGTCTATGTTGACGAATGCGAGGAATGAAAAATGTTCGTAACAATTCCGAGTAGCGCTCCGCATTCTAGGTAACAGCTTGGTCCTTTTCATTAGAAAAAAATGGGCCTATGATAACCATTGAAGACATGCGCACCAAACTGTTACCTTGGCCGAATGGAGAGGTTTTTAATGGAGTTCTTGCGGGTTTTCATCACTCCAGTACCTAAAATTTTATTTGTTCACATATCCGGAAAGATGGAAATGCGGCTCGTCGCTCATTCAGAGCAAGTGGGCAAGTTCCTGGTTCTCTTCAATCCTTTGTGAAAACGTCTCACAAAATCACCGTCGAGCAGCGAAATCGTTTTCATAGCCTGAACCACTTGAATTTTGCATGGGCGATAGAGTAAATCTAACTTCAATCCTATCCTATTCCTGTCCTATCTAAAATTCCTGTCGACGCGCTGATCTCCGAGGGCTTATCACAGCGATTCTTCGGCGTTCATTCCCGGGAGTTCGCACTAATCTCGCACTGCCACCTCTTCTGTTTCTCGTTTCACCGATGTATTCAAAATCTTGTTCACATAACTTTATTGAGCTAATAGAAAACACGGGCCGATTTCGATTAACCTGGAAATGAATCCCGGAAACGTTGCGCAGCTGCACAACTATCGTTTGGATAAAATGCTTTTACGGCGAACGAACGTTCTTGCTTGGATCACTGCTCCATAACTACTGAAACGCTTTGAATCGAGGAACGCAGTGGAAATTTTGCCAACTCACCTTGCGCAACCGTTTATTTCGTATGCTAAGCGTACACTAAACCCGATTTTGTAGGCAAATGTGTTACCACTTGTGCCGACAACCATAACCGTATGGAAAAATCTCGATTATTGCAATTTTTTGAATGTTTATCCCACAGGGTTGCTCTATTATAAACACAACAAATTAATTTTTCAATATCCATAGTCGTTTAGTTAGATAACAACAAAATTTAACTATAAATACACTCTATTTGCACTGTAGACGCCGGTAGACTAGCGAGAAATCCCAACAAGTTCGAATTATCTTGATGATCGGCCGTTTTCGTGCGTCATCGGACGATGACAGTCGTGTTTGTGTACGCGCTCTCTTTCTTTTACAAGTGTTTGATTCAACCGTCGTCGTCGCCCGAGCAAACTTCTGCCGATGACGGATTAGGTGTACGCGAGCCATTACAGTTATTTCAAATAGGCAGGCTTGGCCTCCGCACCCTATATATGTATTATTAGGATCTTTTTGTTTGTTTTAGGACATTGTATTGTTCGAAAGGAAACTACGAATTTGGCGTATCTAGAGTAATGAAGTCTTTAGAACCTTACAATAAGAAATTGGGAATAGATACTTGGTTTTACACCAAAAGATGTTTCTTGAGCTTAATTGAAAATTTAGCTAAACACATGATAGTCTTACGGGATGGAGTTATACAGGATTGCATTACTTTCCTTGAAAGCTGCGAACGTAAGAAATTTATTACATTTGAAGGGCACAGGGGAAAAAACACGGAAGTCCATTTTTTTGTCAATATTAAACTGGTCCTGCCATATTATGGCACTATACTAACATATTATATATATAATAAAAAAAAAGTGTACTTTACGTTCAACTGTATAAGATTGAGGAAAAAGCACGTTAGTCCATATGAAACTGACATTGTAATATAGATATCCTGGGGAAAATAACGTAGTCCTCACTTTAAATTAGTTTTTCTCAAAACGAATCTAAGGACATGATGGACATGCACGGGTTTTCCCCTGTACCCTACATTTTTGTTAATAGATGTGTGTTGATTGAGAACTGAAGACAAATAGCATTGTAGATTAAATGGAATTAAATAGAATTTGATCAGGTAGTAATCAGGTTTAATCAGGAAGTATTCAGGTTTAATCAGCTAATAAGGGATCGTCCATTAATCACGTGAGGCTCAAAGGGGGGAGGGGGTTTGTGAAGAATCACGAAATATCACATGGGGGAGGGGGGGTGTAGTGAGATATCACGTGTATTTATTTTTTCGTTGAACGCGCGATTTTTATACCGAACAGCGGCGCGCACTTGTACAAAAAATACACGTGATTTTGGGAAGGGGGGCTTAACCTAAAAAGGTTAAGCCCCCCCCCCTTATATGTGGTGAGGCACATATAAGGGGGGGGGGGGGGTTCTTAAAAAGTTACTTAAAAATATCATGTGATTAATGGACGACCCCTAAACAGGTGTATGGGCGTATCCAGTTTTGCTCCTGCCGGCTTATGGGAAATTACATGGCAGGAGTAGGTGATCTAAAACATAGAATCATTCCCTACTACAAAGTTTTAAATTTAAACACCTCTAAGGGCCTCAGTTTGCCCATCCCATTTATATTAATTTACAAGTCAATACATGTAAGACAAAATAGCTAAGGCTAGATAGACACTGTCTAAAAATATTGGACAGAAGACTGAAAAAAACATCACAAACAAATTTAGAAAGGTAATTTAGGAAGGGATAATAAACCGGCAAGATAAGATCGAGAATAATATAATAGGACCACATAGAAAAGGTTATATACAGTTGTATTACTTTTAAGTAGGTTATATACAGTTGTTATATACAGACTACATAGATAAGATAAGAGTTATTATATTTACTATTTTTACTTTACTTTATATTTACTATTTTTTAAATTGTAGTTTATGGAAAGAATGTTAAGACAATAGCCATTTCTCCGTTTACTGAAGAAGAGGATCAACCAAATGGCCAACAAACAGTTACCTATGAAGCAAGGGCTATGAAGGTCATTTTGTTAAAACTTCAGAATTATTAATTTATGTATTATTACACAAATAGACATCTAAGATTAGATAGAAGAGACTAGATAAATAAGAGAGATAAAACTAGATAGAAAGGAGAGACCAATGTTTCCCAAAGTGTGATATGCGTAGTAGGCGAAAGGTTTGAAAGGACTACGAAAAGATTTTAAAAATTTCCTTTTGTGTGTGTGTGTGTGTGTGCCAAAGCGAATATACAAAGAATACTAATAATTAAAAATAAAAAATTAAACTCCAAACAGGGCACTGTGTATTACTTAAAAATATATGAGTATAGTTTTTGTCTTTCATAGTATATCCCAGAAAGTTTCGACTACAGTATACAAAGTGTAGGGTACAAATACAAAGGGGTTCACATGGATCGAAAGTTTGGGAATCACTGGACTAGACAAACAAACACTATAGGCAAGATAAGAATACATGGTTACAGTTGCATGTTGAAAATTTTTATTACTCAATTATATATTTAATGTATTTCATGGTATTCAATTTGCTGGATAACATCGTCTTTTCTGTTCCATTAAATTGTTTTAAGACTTTATTGTGTTATTTAGTTGATTTTTTGTATTCATCGCTTATATCAGGAACCTTTTTGGACTAGGGGTAATTAGGGTTAAATTACCATTATTCCTTCGAGATCAGGGGCGAAAATTTGGGACAGGAGAGAAATTTTCATAGCATACGGAAGTCGAGGCACAGGGTATGCGGTCTGCGGGCGACAGGTTGTTCATGCCTGGCCTAGATTATTTATTAGGGTTTAACCTGAGACAATACTACTAAGATGAACTACTTCCTAAGCAGATTCAGCGCATTAGTGCCCGAAATTACAACTAACGGGAACAAGTACCAAAAATCTCTTCTACTCTATCAAGTTAGGTTAGGCGATATAGACAGTGTTTTAGACCGGGTGTTAGTGACAGAATTTGAGACGTGATTTCCTACAGTATGCCCATTGGAGTATATTGAGGTATGATATTCTGACGACAATAAATCATATATAAATGAATAATTCCCTGGTTTTTATATATAAAAGTTAGTTAACATTTGTTTGCAAATTAAGTTTTTTTGTACGATTCCTAAAGGGCCATGTGTTTCAAAATGAAATTCAAGTAAAAAGTTACAGGCAGTCAATGGCATACCGTTCGCTTGAGTCTGTAAGGTCGCGTCAAACAGGTGTATCTGTATCTAAAAAAGTTATTTATTCGCGTTTCTCAGCAGCCACTGAGTACCGTGTACACGTGTACTGAGTACAGTGGCACCGTTTGCGCAAGTCCAAGGGTACCTCGCATTAAAAACATGTTTGCAATGTTTTCTTAATAATTTTCCGTTATTTAATTCAATAACAAAATTATTCTTATTCATCTTAGAGTGCCCTATCAGTTGCGGATGTTGGCGATTCGCATGGCAATCTTGTCTTTATCAACTGTTTGACGAAACAGTTGAATTTATGTAAGGCCGAAACACTGGCGTAAGTTCTTAAGCAAGGAGTTACGTCGTCTACCTGGTCCTCTTCCCCCATCTACTCTTACTTGCATGACTAATTGAAATATGCGATATTTGTCATTTCGCATTATATGCCCTAAGTTGTAGCTTTCTTTCTTTGACGATGTTGAGCAGTTCTTTTTTTTATCTATTTTTTGGAGTACTTCTTCATTTGTGATATGATGGATCCATGATATGCGCAAGATGTGTCTATGTATCCAAAACTTGAAAGCCTCCTGCCTATTTTGCGTCGCCTCTGTCAATGTTCAGGCCTCCACACCATATAGGAGAACGGAAAAGATATGGCACCTTACCATTCGGATTTTAAGGGGAAGTGACAAATCGCTGCAGAAGAACGTTTTATTTAGTTTGTAGAAAGAAGATCTGACCTGTTCTATTCTTGTACGAATTTCTTCGGAGTAATCCCAGTCGTCATTTATGAGGGTACCCAGGTAGACATATTTCTCTACTCTCCCAACGCGTTCATTGCCAAGTATTAGTGTATCTTGGTGTGGACCCTCGTTTTTAGTTATCACCATGTATTTTGTCTTTGATGTGTTTAATATTAGTCCATACCGTTCGCGTGTAGTTTTGACCTTGTTCATAATACTCTGTAGGCTCTCCAAGGTGTTTGCTACTATGATGGTATCATCAGCGAATCGTATGTTATTGATGCTATCGCCATTCATCTTAATACCTTCGTTTGCGTATACATAATGCTTCTCAGAGTATATGTTGAACAAGATTGGAGATAGTACACAACCTCGCCTTAGGTCTCTCCGGATGCATACTTCCTGCAAGATGATGTTGTTCACTTTTATGGCAGCAGTCTGGTGCCATTACAGTTTAGCGATAATTCTTAAGTCTTTCTTATCTATGACAGTTTTCTGTAACACCTGGATCAATGTATCATGTTGTACGCTGTCAAACGCTTTGGCGAAGTCAATGAAACAAACGTGTAATCTCGTCCCATGTCTCTACACCTCTGTATCATGATTTGGACTGTGAAGACGGCTTCTCTCGTTTCGAGCGCATTCCGAAAGCCAAACTGCGTCTCTCCCACATGTTCCTCACACATGCGATAGATCCTGTATGATCTTTAAAAATATCTTGACTATGTGGTTTATTAGTCTATATTCGTCGCATCTCTTCGCAGATGGCTTCTTGGGGATTGTAACAAACAGAGGTTGTTACGAGGTGCCCTATTAATTAACAGAGCGTCTCGTAGTAAATTCGGATCGTACATTGTAACATTGTATGATATTAATAAACAAAGCGTCTCGTAGTAAATTCGGATCGTACATTGTATCATTGTATCGTGCGATGCGACTACTTATAGCTGTCTGGCTTCGGGTCATGCGTGTTGTGTGCGGTGCTTCGGTTCGGTTGTTTGTTTGTTTTGTTGGTCGTACATGAGTCTGGGGTGTCTGGGATTGCATTTTCAGGGTGGATATGATCGTTCGCCATGCTGGGGGCAGTCTCAAGGAATCGTCTCTCGTGTTCAAACGAGACTACTGCAGATCTTCTTCTTCTTCCTTTGGCTCTACAACCCTTTATGGGTTTTGGCCTCCTCTACTATTTTATGCCATTCTCCACGATCTTCTGCTGCTCTCTTCCAATTCCTTACTCCTAGTGCTTTTATGTCTTCTTCCACGCTTTCCTTCCATCTTTTACGTGGTCTTCCTCTTGGTCGGCTATTGGTGGGTTTCCATTCCATGATAAGCTTGGTGTTTCGATCTTTTTCCATTCTTTGCACATGGCCTATCCACCTCAGTCTCTGTGCCTTTACATGTTTTACTATGTTGTTGTTTCCAATTAGAGACTCTAGTTCGTGATTCATTCTTATCCTGTATGTTCCGTCCTGTTCCCTTATCGGACCATATACTTTTCTTAATATTTTTCTTTCAAATGTCTTTAGTTCTTCCTCACTTTTCTTAAGGAGGGTCCATGTTTCACAGCCGTAAGTAACTACCGGTCGTATTAGGCACTTATATATAGTTATTTTGGATTTGTGACTTAGTAGTTTGCTGGTAAGTAGTTTTCTGTTCGCATGGTAGGTTCTATTTCCTTTTAATATTCGTATCTTTATTTCTTCACTCTCGTCGTTGGTTTGATTTAGTTGAGATCCCAAATACGTGAAATTTTTAACTTTTTCAAAGCTGTGGTCGCCTACTATGTATCTATCTTCATTTTGTGGTGCAGTTCTGGACATCATCATATATTTTGTTTTTTCTTGATTGACTGTCAGTCCTACTTTCCTTGTCCCTTTTTCGAGGTCCTTAAATGTGTCATTTACTGCATTTGCCATGCGCCCCGTGATTACTATGTCATCTGCATAGGCTCCGATTTGTCTACTTTTTGATGTTAAGTTTCCCGTTATCTTTAGTTTTTCTATAGCCGCATGTAATGTTAGGTTGAAAAGTAGAGCGGATAGCGCATCACCTTGTCTGACTCCAGACGTAATGGCGAATTTTTCGGTTTTATCGTTTTGTATTACTACTGCCGCTGACGTTCTTTCTAATGTTAGTTTAATTAGATTGACAATCTTTTTTGGTATGCCCATATGTATTAAGTTCAGGTATAACCTATTTCTATTGACTGAATCGAAGGCTTGTTGAAAATCAATGAAAAGGCAGTGTATGTCAAAATTGTGTTCGTATCCCTTTTCTAGCAGCAGTCGCATTTGGTGTATTTGATCTGTTGTTGATCGGTTAGGTCGAAATCCACATTGATAGTCATCTAGTATATCTTCTGCATATACGTTCAACCTTTTGTGAATGAGGCATGAAATGATTTTATATGTTACATTTAATAATGTAATTCCTCTGTAATTTTTACAATCTCTTTTGCTTCCTTTCTTGTGAATAGGATGTATAAGGCCTAAATTCCACTCTTCTGGCATTGTTTCTTCCTCCCAGATTCGGTTGGTTAATTGGTGGATACGGGCCCACAGTTCTGGGCCTCCTGCCTTTAGTAGCTCTGCTGTAATGTTATCGCTACCAGGCGCCTTGTTATTCTTAAAGGCAATTATGATCTCAGTTGTTTCTTCCAGTGTCGGTGTTTCAACTTTTGGTTCAGCTGTTTTGTACTGAGTTAGTTCTTCTTCTGAGTTTGTTTCATTTTTATTATTAAGCAGGTCGCAGAAATATTCCTGCCATCGTTTCAGGACGTCTGATTTCTCTGTTAGGATCGTTCCATTTTTGTCGTCGCACAACATTTCTTTCGCTTTGTACTCTGAAGAATGTAATTTTATTTCTCGGTAGAACTTTTTGTAATTTTTTCTGTTATTGCTCTCGTCTATTTCTTCTATTTCCTTGTTATAGTATTCTCTTTTCTTTCTTCGACACGTTCGGTATGCTTCTGTTCTTTTTCTTTCATAGTCTTTCCTTTGGCTTCTCGATTCACGCTGGAGGCACTTGTTTCTTGCTTCATCTTTTATGTCTATCTTCTTCCTGCACTCCTCGTCAAACCATTCTTCGTTTCGTATTTTTTGCTTTTCTCCTATCTTTTCAGCTCCTTTTAGAATAATATCTCTGATGTGTCTCCATTCATTCTCCACATCGTCTTCGCTTGGGTTTTTACGTAGGTGTTCCAGTATTGTTTCTTGATATTCTATTTTTCCCTTTTCACTTTTCAGTTTTTCCACATTCCACTTCTTTGGTTTATCTCCTCCGCGTTTTTGTATGTTGCTTATTCTCTGTCTTACAGTTGCTATTACCAAGAAGAGGTCGGAATCGCAGTTAATTCCTCTGAACGAGCGTACATCTCTTATATTTGATGTCCATCTTCTTGATACTGCGACATGATCGATTTGGTTACATTTTCTCGTGCCCGGAATTTTCCATGTTCCTTTATGTATGCGCTTGTGCGGAAAGAGTGTACTACTTAATATCAAATTTTGCATTTCTGCTAGGTGGCATAATCTCTCTCCGTTTGGGCTTGTTTCTGCGTGCAAGCTGTGTCGTCCAGCAACACTCCTGTACCTCTGTTCTTGTCCTATCTTTGCATTAAAATCTCCCATCAATATCAAGATGTCGTGATTGGGTACTTTGTCGCATTCTTGTTGGATCCTGTCATAGAATTGGTCGATTATCATTTCGTCTGTTTCTTCCGTTGGAGCGTATGCGTTTAGAATGGTTATATTTGTAAATTTTCCTTTTAAGCGGATCTTGCACATTCGTTCGTTGATTGGTTCGAAGTTCATAAGCGTACTTCTCGCTTTCTTGTTTAGTATGAATCCAGTTCCATATGATCCTTGTTTTTCACTCCCGCTATAGTATAGTGAGTATTCTCTTTTTCGTACATCGCCCTGTCCTTTCCATCTGATTTCTTGCAGGACTGTTACATCTATATTTTGCTTTATAAGTTTTTCGGCAATCTCCTGCATTTTTCCAGGTCTTAGCATGGTTCGTACATTCCATGTGCCTATTTTCATTTCCACTCTCTTGTCCTTTTTTCGTTGCGTGGTTCGTTGTCGTGGTTCCAGTCCGGTTTTATTTCGTGGAGTTTTCGTAACAAGTTTGTTTTTCCGGTGACGGGGAGTTAACCCGTCGCCTAACCCCCATTTCGGAGGGCCATTTCGCCTGCTCTCGTTTGCCCTCATTTCCGCCCTTGTCCATACGGGTTTTCACCGCATCTCAAAGGGTGTCCATGAGATTACCAGGGATCACCAAGCGTGGAGGTGAGAGTCAGACTTGGGTAGGAGTGGCTATGCAACTAGTTCATTCCCAATGACTGTTGTGTGGTACGCATGCACTACCCCCTTTGATACCCCATATATATATATATATATATATATATATATATATATATATATATATATATATATATATATATATATACATACAATGTACGATCCGAATTTACTACGAGACGCTCTGTTTATTAATAGGGCGCCTCGTTTACGGCGGCGCCTATTTACTGCTATATATATATATACATATATATATATATATATATATATATATATATATATATATATATATATGTTATATATGTGTTGTATTGTTTTCTCGGGGATTCCGCGTTGATGCTGAGCGTTGGCTCTGAAAAGAACCGGATTCTCGACGTTTCGGCGAACTAACATTCGCCATTCTCAAGAGATATATGCGTCCGTACGGGTCAACCGTTCGACGCATATTGTACGCATACTGTAGCTAAGTATGCGTCGAACGGTTGACCCGTACGGACGCATATATCTCTTGAGAATGGCGAATGTTAGTTCGCCGAAACGTCGAGAATCCGGTTCTTTTCAGAGCCAACGCTCAGCATCAACGCGAAATCCCCGAGAAAACAATACAACACAGGTATCTATCCGCGAAAACCTCAAATACAACATATATATATATATATATATATATATATATATACATGTATATGTATATATATATATATATATATATATATATATATATACATGTATATGTATATATATATATATATATATATATATATATATATATATATATATATATATATATATATATATATATACCGGAGGGCAGTGATAAGATGTATTCTAAGCGTTAAACATACATATGCCCACAATAAAAGACTATGTTTCGATGGTATGTGTCTTTAATTAACGTAGACCCGAATCCTATCTACGACCCATCTGTGACTATCGAATACTCGTAGTAGCGATTCTACATCGATTAGCGACTTAGAACTGAGGACCAGCACGCGTTAGATCTGTTCGCCGCCTGGATCACAACACACGTGGGCATTTCAGAGGACTCCTTCTCGTTAGTCAGGGTCGCGAAGGAACATTCACACATTAGATCCCGAGTATTTGTATTATCCAAAAGGTTGACTTATATACCTACTCTGAAATAAGTACCGGATATCTAATAATTGTAATTAGACCCAAAAAGTGCCTCTAATTACCCCGTATTTATTCCTGCGATATAAGAATATTCAGGCATTTGTTATTTACGGAATTTGCCTCGTAACAAGGTTTGTTGACATTTGTCCCGTATTGTAGCTTTGAATATATAAGTCAGTGCTGATGTTCAGGAATTCTGGGTGCGAGTTGAAACATAACTGAATCATTTCAGAGTGGATGTTATCTGGGCCGGCTATTTTCGCATTCTTCATTGATGTTATGACATTTTGAACTTCGTCTTTTGTAATGGTCGGTCCGTCGTTATTAGCAGCGGTAATATTATGGTGGTCCAATCTGGTGTAATTGAAAATTTCTTAAACATACACCTGCATTTTACTGCTAAGAACACGACACACTGAGTAAGTTATTAGTTTACATTTAATTTTGATTCAATTTCAGATTATATGATAAGTGCATACTGATGAAGTCAAAAGTCAGAACGCGTCTATGGATGTTCATAATTATTTTCATTTTTCAAGTTATGTCATTTTTCTTGTGACTTCGGAAGATGTAGACACCAAGTAAAAGTGTATGCAGGGGGAGGAAGTCAAAATCCACTAGGACCGTAGCACCACAGGAAGAAGACTACGAATTAAGATCATTCATTGTGGGTGCTATGTATACGTAAATTAGTAATCGCTTTCTCAGAGAAGTAATATTTTGGTAGGGCACAATATGAATACTGAAAACCAACTTTTTATTTTTGTTTATTATACGTAAATACTTTTTGTAATTAAAGTACTTTATAAAATATTTCGCGGGCCGCATGTGGCCCGCAGGCCGCCATTTGCCTAGGCCTGATGTATACTATTTAATGGCAGACTGCTCAGAAGCGCCGATAAAGTAACCTTGCGTACCTTTTTACTTGAATTTCATTTCAAAAACATATGGCAGCATGATAGAAATCGTATAAAAATGCTTAATTGCAAACAAATGTTATCTAACTTTTATATATGAAAAACACGGAATTATTAATTAACAGGCCCTATCAGGGGGGACGGGGAGGTGCAGAAGGGGCAGTTGCCTTGGGCTTCATAATTTAGGAAAAAACCTCACTTTCCAAAACTCCAACCGAATTATAACCGAATTAGCTGATGCTGAAGCGCGAAAAGCATTTGTTAAGTAAATTTACTTATTCAATAAATATTTAATACCATAACAAAAATTATAATTTTTTGTTCTCCTAAGTTTTTACTTTTCAACGGATGTAGGAGGGGGCCTCCAAATATCAATTGCCCCGGGCCTCCCATTTTCTCTGAGAGGCTCTGTTCATTAATATATGGTTTATTGTCGTTAGAATATCCATACCTCAATATACTCTAAGACAGCGTTTCTCAACCTTTTTTGGCCCACGGACCAGTAAAATTTAAAAAAAAGATTCGCGAACCAGTGATATTTTTTTAAAAAAATTTTACTAGGTATTAAAGAACTACTACACAAAGGTGAATTAAAGTAATTTAACACAAAATATCGCGAAATAACACGTAGCATGAGTAACTTTGATGAAATTTATGACAGTATGTGTGCCAAAATTAAAACCAAATGTAGCGAGTTTCAGGAGAAAGATTCGGGTTGGTTACTCAGGGAGATTTCCCATTTAGAAATTAATATCAATAAATATAAACCAATACGTGGGTCGTCATTTATTGAACTGCCAAAAGAGATTAGGGATCGGAAAGCTTGTATCAATGTTCAGAATGTAGACGAATTTTGTTTTTTATGGAGCATTGTATCCGCATTACACCCCACGAATGTGAGTTCTGATCGCCCGGCATCATATCCCTACTTTTCTTCAATTTTAAAATATGACAGATTAGAGTTTCCGCCTAGAATCAAAGACATTCCTAAATTTGAACAGATGAATAATATTAGTATTAACGTTTATAGCTTGGAGTTTAATTTTAAATCTACACAACATGACGTAGTAGGACCAATTTACCATACTAATGCGACTAGGGAAAGACATGTAAATTTATTATATTTGGAAGAAGGGGTTAATGGTCATTATGTTTATATTAAAAATATTTCACGGCTTGTAAGAAGTCAAATCTCGGTAGATTGTAGAAAAAAATATTTATGTGACGGCTGTTTAACCTTTTTTTTAAAGAATTTGCGTTCAATCAACATAAATTGAATGACTGCAGCAAAATTTACCCTATTATGCCGACGGAAGACCTTGTAAAATATAAGAGAGGTGATATGATGCCGGGGAATATATTAAAATTTCAAAATTTCGATAGAAAAATGCGTATACCCTTTGTTGTATACGCAGATTTTGAATCAATTTTAAAACCTGTTGATACATGCTCACCGAACCCTGACAATAGCTATACTAATCAGACACATATCCATGTACCATACAGTTTCGCCTATAATATAAAATGTTCATGCGATGACTCATTGAGTAAATTTTTCACTTATACCGGGGAAGATTGCCCGAAATTGTTTTGTCAGAACCAGTCTGCAGATTTTAAGGAATTATACAGAGAACATTTAAGCGTTATACTTCCGATGATTAAATTAACTGCAGATGAGCAAAATTCCTACGATACGGCCACTTCTTGTCACATATGTAATTAATTATTACAAGTAACAGACAAAGTCGCCGATCACCATCATTTAACGGGTAAATTTCGGGGAGCCGCCCACTCAAATTATAATTTGAATTATAAAATACCTAAAATGATCCCGGTATTTTTCCATAACATGTCAAATTATGATGTTCATTTATTTATTATAAGAATTTGGATCTGGCGAGGAAAAAATTGATATCATCCCCCAAAATAAGGAAAAATATATATCCATCACCAAAAATCTACCTGTTAGTAGAACTACTACAAGTTAATTGTAACATTTCTATTATCATTTACTTACAATAATATTTAAATGTAAAGATATGTAATTATTTTTCTTTTTTTTTTTTTCAGTGCCGTACTAATCATAAATTACATAGAATTAAAATTAGTTTAAGATATTTGTATTTCGTAATTTTATAAATTAAAATTTAGTTATTATTTTTTTTTATAAGTAAATTTTTTTCGCGGATAGAAAAAATTGTCTGCGGACCAGTAAAATTTCTCCGCGGACCACTGGTGGTCCGCCGGACCAGCGGTTGAGAATAGCTGCTCTAAGAGACATACTGTAGGAAATCACGTCTGAAAATCTGTCACTAATTCTCGGTCTAGTCGGCCTCGTGGTCTAGAGCAGTGGTGCGCAAACCATGCGTCGATCGTGGCCCAGAGGGGTCGATGGAGAGTTTTTTTGGGTCGTCGAATTTATAAAAAATTTAAGGCATTTCGTGTGAAAATATTGGGTTGCAGTAAATAGTGAAATGTCAAAATTGATATTTTCAAACTTAATTATCTGAAAAACTAATTTGGGGATTTGTTTCAAATTTTGTGGAGATGTTGGTAGAGCTGTTCCGGAATATTTTGCAAATTTTCCCAATATTTAATATTTATTTCAGCGAATATTGCAGTTTTTTTGTAAATTCCACATTGAAAATCAAATTTGCAACCATTGAAATTTTCAAACTTAATTTTCTAAACAACTAATTTGGGGATTTGTTTCAAATTAATTGGAGATTTTGATAGAACTGTTCCTGAATATTTAGGAAATTTTCCCAATATTTTAACAGTTATTTCAGCGAATATTGCAGTTTTTTTGTAAATTCCATCTTGAAAATCAAATTTGCAAACATTGAAATTTTCAAACTTAATTTTCTCAAAAACTAATTTGGATTTGTTTCAAATTTTGTGGAGATGTTGGTAGAACTGTTTCGGAATATTTAGCAAATTTTCCAAATACTTTAATATTTATTTCTGCGAATATTGCAGTTTTTTTTGTAAATTCCACCTTGAAAATAAAATTTGCAAACTTTGAAAGTTTCAAACCTAATTTTCTCAAAAACTAATTTGGGGATTTGTTTAAAATTTTCTGGAGACATTGGTAGAACTGTTTGGGAATTACAATGTTTACGTTACTTCTATCAAGAAGTCGCGAAAAAATTTCACAAAAAATGTTGGGTCGCAAACGAAAATAATTTGCGCACCACTGGTCTAGAGTTAGAGCGTTAAATAACAAATCTGGAGATCCCGAGTTCTATCAAGGGAGCGAGTGTCGGGCGCATTTGTACCAGAAGACATGTGTAATTAATTAACGCGAATTTATATAACATCTAGGTTTCTGGGCCTATAAGAGAAACATGTGGGCAAAATACAATTGGCCGCAGTGTTTGAAGGGTTAATAACCCAATATCCACATTGGACGAAACTTAAAACAAAAATCTCGATCTATCTACATGTTATTTAAAAAACTGTCTCGTCTGTATATATCAGGTCTGAACAAATGGCGGGCCGCGGGCCGTATGTGGCCCGCTACAACATTTTATGCAGCCCGCGAAGTGTTTTATAAATTATTATAATTAGAAAAATATCAGTGTATAATGAAAACAAAAAAAAAACTGAGTTCGTTTTATGATGGTGTTCTGCCAAAATATTGCTTCGCTGAGGAAGCAAATACAAATTTATCTATACGTACAGTGAAAGATTTATAATTATTAATCTTAATTTGTAATTCAAAAATAAACAAAGCTACCAAAAATCCCGAAAACATGATTATGTCATGCCTATTTTGTTTAGCAGACACTGGCCTGGTCTGGTCCGGTTTTGTCTGGTCTTGTCTAGTACTGTCTGTTCTTGCCTGGTCTTGTTTGGTATTGCCTGTTTGCCTAGTCCTGTCTAGTTTTGTCTGGTTTTGTCTTGGTCACTCCAGTATAGTCTTGTATAGTCGTCGTGTTTGTGTTTAATATTACCAAATCTTGTCTAATCCTCTTGCTAAGTTGTTTAGTCTAGTTTCGTCGAATTTGGTTCTAGTTTAGGCACGGGCGTAGCCAGGGGGGGGGGGGGGTGTTTGGAGGTTCAACCCCCCCCTGAAATATACAAAATATAACTTAAATATTATATTGAAATAAGCAGAGATGAGCAGAGACGACCCTCTTCTAGAGAGCATGGTAAATGTGCAGTTTATGGATCTTATGTGTCAGTTTTAGGAGGTAAATTGGCGCATTTCTGTGATTGTATTTTCTTCAAAACACGCCCGTGACTTTAGGTTAAAGCGACCACACGTCCCGATTTTGGCGGAACAGTCCCGCGTTCCGCCCATTTTTTAAAATGTCCCGCTATTTAGAAAATATCTGCATTTCTTATTTTAAATGTATGTAAATACATTTTTGTATATTTATAGACAAGTATATGAATGTATACAATAATAGTAGTTTATGATACAAGTGTGTGAAGAAGGGCTTTTGTACATGAGTTTAAAGCACGAGCCGAGGACGAGTGGTTTAATCGCAATGAGTAGATTTAATCTAGATAGGGTTAAGTTATATTAGAGCCAGATAAAACCAGATTGAGAGGCCGAGACTTCATTCCAGATTCAAAATAAGAAAAATTAATTCAATTCTAATATATGTCAGAAAATTTATTTTGCAATACGTCGATGATTTTTGTTTAGTGACGCAAGTTGTTGCCATAGTAACAACAAACAGAAATCGTTTAATAATGAAACTCCATTTGATTTACATTGGATTATACACATTGGATTATAGACACACGATTATAATAATGGCATCCTTCACATACAATAATGTATTTATGAATGTCTTCATTTTGGTGAGTGAGAAGATAAAATATATTTTTTTGCATTATTGGTAAATTATAATTCTCATTTCATCCCATTTGTCACAATGAAATGTGGTCACTTTACTTTAGGTATATGTAGACCATAATGGCGGCCCGCATGATGCGTATACATTTATGCGGCCCGCGAAGTATTTTATAAATTATCTTAATTACAAAAAAAATAGTGTGTATAATGGAAAGCATAAAGAGGAAGTTTTGTCCTGCCAAAATATTACTTCCTTGAAAATATACATAGTACCCGCAATGAATGTTTTAATCTTACTTTGTAATCCAACATTAACAAATCTATAAAAATACCGAAAGCATGGCTGTGACATGCTTATTATGTTTACCAACCTGATATTTACTTTATTAACTACCTGCCGCTATTTTATAGACACTGCACATTTACCAGTGTTTTCAAAAAATATTTCGTTTTACAAGCAGTATGTTGTCCGATTCTGTGAAAAAAATGATACTTACGTTTTTTTTTAATGCGGCCCGCGGTCAAATTTACATCTGCACTGTGACCCGACAGCCTAAAGATTTGCCCATTTCTGGTCTAGATATTCAATTTTAAGACTATTGTGTTCGAAGTCTAATCAATAAAAATTTTAGCGAAGCATAATCACTAAACAACAGGGATTATTGGTTTGGACAAAATTATTTTCGTTTGTATTTAGGATATAAATGTTTGATTGCACCCAAATATATGAGCTGTAATATTGTGGATTAAAAATTTTATTTACATGATTTTCTCCATATAGTCCCAAAAATGATTAGTAGAATTAATTAAAAAAAAAAAACTATTCGTTGAACAATTCTAGAAGAGAAACAATTAACAAAATATTATCGATATATAAAAAGAAGCACCTATGTGATTGTCAAGCCTCAAATTCAACATTAACTAAAACATAAATCCAAGCTGTGATTCGAATCCTGTCTGTATATATAAAAATATGTTTTGTATCACAATATTTTTCCATGTCATTTATAACTATATCACTCGGTTAAAATCGCTTATCTAGATATAAAACAACAAATAATAATAACATTTAGATAAACATATATATTTTTACGCAAGAAGTTATTCTACGATTGCACTTGAAACCATTTGGTTCACCCCACAAGTTCCGTCGCCTCGGTACACTCGGTAATAACCCTGTTCGCCCCACTTCGGACCCCACGAATTTTTGATTATCCAATAGGGTAACGTTTTGTTAAACTTTGGATAGCCTAAAAGATAATATTAAAACGTTATTAATAATATTTGTAAATGGTCGAAAGTTTGTTAATAAATAATAAATATTTATGCTTCAGTTTCAGTTTCATCAAAATGTATACAGGGTGTTAGGTTAGACTTTGGATAGCCTAAAAGATGATATTAAAACGTTATTAATAATATTTACAAATCGCGGAAAGTTAGTAAATTAATAATAAATATTTATGCTTTAGTTTCATCAATATATATGTTATGGTAAAAAGGTTTGGTAAATGTACACATTTACCGGTATATGTACACATTTACCTTCTTGGTTGGTAAATTTGAGTTCAACATTTACCAATTATTTCCGGCAAATGTGTACATATGCCTAATGTTGTTGGCAATTGAAGAGAGGTTTGTTTACATTAACATACACAGCGCATGGGCTGTCCAACAAGACACACGTGATATTGTAACACATAAAAAGTACACATTTTCCGGTAAGAGTATATATATATATATAAAGCTGTTCTTAGATTTAAACTCAAATTTACCTATCAAATTGGTAGTTGTATACATATACCGGTAAATGTTTACATTTGCCGATTTTGTACTTTTACCGGAACATATACATAAACACCTGTACCTCGCTCATCTGCCTGCTCTTCAAATCCTACTCAATAAACTTTACAAATGAAACCGCAACACAAAAAAAACTACCCCCGCGCACCTGCTCTTTCCACCTTTTCACTCTTTATCAAAAACGACCCTTCTCGCTCTCGCCCATGCACTCACTTAAATCCTACCCTTGCCTTCTCTCCTGTTCAATCCACTTCGCCAACGTGCATTCCTCCAACCAATAACTCCACATATCCTCCTTCATGTCACACACAATACACCTACTTTCCACATTTATGTCTCCTGCCACGCTCTTCATTCCCACAGCTCTCGCCAACACTGATTGGTCCTCCGACCCTTTACTTGTGCTCAAATAACCAGGAAGACAGCCATGCACTTGTAACGAACTGTAGCCAATTCGATAGCCTCTATTTTGCATTGGGGCTCCACTTCTAATAACCTGTCCCTTAGCATCATTTTCCACTGTGCACCCTCACTTTTTTCCTTTCCAAGCCCTCGGATGATAACCCGCCTCTCTCATACAGTTTCCTTTTTGTTAAGCCCCCAACCACTCTCTCTTCTACCACTTAACCTCTCTTTATTCACTACTCGAAAGATTTGCTTTATTATCCTTTCATCTCCTAACCCATCTACCCTTTTATCCTCCTAAGTATCTCCTAACCCATCCTCCATATTCGAACTTGATCACTCTTTCCGCAGCAATTACCGCCACCTTACACGCACTCGCTTCCTGAAGGACAATGTGACCAGGCGCCGACCTATCAAGTTTCAATACTTCCTTGTAAAACTTTAGCTGCACCCTCGAACTTGATCACTCTTTCCGCAGCAATTACCGCCATCTTACACGCACTCGCTTCCTGAAGGACAATGTGACCAGGCGCCGACCTATCAAGTTTCAATACTTCCTTGTTAAACTTTAGCTGCACCCTTTCGACCTTCTCTTCTTCTTTCGTTCCCCAGACCTCGCATTCATACAGTAACACGCTTCGCACACATACCTTCCATATCGTCTCTGCTGCTCCAGTTTTTTTTCCAAACCTCGCAGATACGACCCGCCGCCACCCATGCTCTCCTTGTAACATTCTCTATGTGCTCTTTATTACTGTATCCAGCCCCCAAAGACTTACCCCAAATACTTAAATTTACTCACTTCCTCCATTTCAGTACCCTGCCATTCGAACCTTTCTTTCATATATCGCCCACCCCCTTTAAACCGCATCCATTTTGTTTTACCAACATTCACCCTTCAATCCCTCTTTTCGAAATACCTACAGAGCCTTTCAATCACGTCCTTCATCTCACTACCCGGCTTTGCAAATACCACCATGTCATCTGCATATGCCAAGCTTCACACCTTTTTTTCCCAATCAGCACTCCTCCAGCTTGACTGGACTGAAGAACACCATTTCCGCCACATGGAGATTAAAGAGTGTGGGACAAGGGCAGCCTTGTCTCAGGCCCTCAAAATAGTCAGATTCCCAATAGTTCGCTACTAGCTTACATACGGTTTCCTGGTACAAATCCCTGACGCTCCTTCTCACACTCTCTGAGATACCTAAAGGCCGATTCTCATATACGTGACACTCAGCTACGCGACGTCACGCGACATCTCCTGTCAAATAATGATTACATTGTTTTAAATGGGCACGTTCTCACTATGACTACGCGACGTGCCCATTTAAAATAATGTAATCATTATTGGACAGGCGATGTCGCACGACTTCGCGTAGCTTAGTGTCTCGCATATGGGAATCTACCTTAACTCGCCCAAATACTCATCCCATCTCCTCCTATTCATAGAGTCATATGCAGCTTTCAAATCAAGGAAAAGAGCAAACAAGGATCACTTTCTGATTTTCTGGTGTATGATGACTCTTAAGGTCACTAAGTGCTCCACCGTGCTCCTTCCTTCTCTGAACCCCGTTTGTATTTCCAGCAAAATATTCCTTTCATTGATTTGTATCCTCAAACGACAATCGAGGATTTTAGCAAATATTTTGTATGATGACTTTATCATTATTATCCCCCTATAATTTGCTAGCGCGTCCTTCGTTCCACCCTTAAAGACCGGTTGAATTATCCCCACTTTCGAACCGACTGGTATCCTTTTGTCTCCCCTCGCTATCCTCCTCAATTCCTCCGTTAACTTCTCCTAACAGATGGACATTGACAGAGGCCACGCAAAATAGGCTGGAGGATTTCGAGTTTTGGACTTTCGAGTAGATGCAACGGTCGTGGTATACAAATAACTAAATAGAAAAATATTCAATGCGACCCGCAGTCAAATTGCCATACGCAATCATGTATCCATCATATCATAAATGAAGAAGTACTCGGTAAAATAGAGAATTGATGAAATAGAGAAGTGAATCGGTAAAAATAAAGAACTGCTCAACATCGTCAAACATAGAAATGTGCAATACTTATGGCATATAATCCTTCAACGTTTCATTTCCGGTGCTTCTTTCTGAGTCCACTCAATCCGCTCGATTTTCTTGGCTTTAGGGAATCAATAAATCTTCCACCTCCGTCACTGTGATATCCTCGGCGAGCTTTTCCTGCTTTCTCTGCCGATTTCCTGCATTATCTTCTCTCCCTGACCGCTTCTCCACCCCTCCTAGCATCATCATGAAGTGGTTCTGCCACTCCCCTACCGCAATGCTCTTGGACATTCTTTCCTTCCTTCCCCTTTTCTCTCTAACGTATTTCCACAGCTCAGCTTCCGTCTTAATTTCCCGTACCCGCTGCTTCTCCTTCCGTTCCAGTTGTACCGTACCGTTCTTGCTGTCATTAATCTTCCTGGCCCTCCATTTCGTTTCAATGCGCCTGCTTCACGAAGACGTCGATGGTCTTTTCGAAGATTTTTCGGTCGGGGATATTACGGCTAGGAAACCGTTCAATGTACAATCGTCTAGATCAGGGGTGGGCAATTTTTTTTTAAACCACATTGCGTATGGCAATTTGACTGCGGGTCGCATTGAATATTTTTCTATTTAGTTATTTGTATACCACGACCGTTGCATCTACACTTGCCTACACGAACCAATATTGTTGGGTTTTTTCAAAAAAGTGGATAGAAATTTGTTTTCTCGGGGATTCTGCGTTTGTGTTGAGGGTTGGCTGATAAGAATCGGATTCTCGACGTTTCAGCGAACTGACTCTCTCTCTTAGGGTGCTACAGTCCTAAGTAGGACCTGGTCCTCTTCCTACAGCATACACTTGTGCTTGGTGTCTTGATCTTAAAAAAGCGAACTAACTCTCTCTCTATCTAAGGGTGCTACAGTCCTAAGTAGGACCTGGACCTCCTCCCACTGCCTACACTTGTGCTTGGTGTCTTGATCTTACAAAAGTGTAGGGAGTCCTTACAGTTTTTAACGTGGTTGGCGAGCCACTATTAGGGGAGGTTTCATGACAGATTTTGTTTACTGTGATGACTTTGCCACAACCAAGCACAGCAGGACGGTAGCTTATTTTTCCAGGATTTGAAGCAGGGAATTGTGGCTTTGTAATCTGACACCTTGACTACTACGCCACCACCGCCTCGGCAAACTAATATATCGCTATATACACGGTGGGCCATTTAACATGACCACCCAAAATATCTCCGTTACCTTTAGAGTGACGAAAAAATGTCCAAAGGGAATTTTATTGATTTCCAAAGGCGACACACGGTGGTTAAAAATTATTTTTTGTCAAGGTCACAGTTTATGCGTCTTCAAGGTCACCAATGGTTTTTCAAATGGGAACATGTTATTTTTGTATCAAGACATTCTAGCCACTATTCAGACGAATACAATGACCCATGATATCATGACCTAGAAATGATTTGACAAGTGTATCCATTAAAAATAACTTGAAAAACCATATCGAAAATGGTATTGCACGGTATAGCACGGTAAAGACCGGTAGGAACTCTGTTCGAGCGCGAGAACTTTATGCACAACGTTATCCTGACAGAAATCATCTTTCCATTGATGTATCGATCGCATTATTCATTTATTCCGTGAAAGGGGCAGTGTTAATAGCAAAAAGAAACTTCAAAGGTCTTGATGTTATGGATCGCTGGATTCGTGTGAATAGTGGCTACAATGTCTTGATAAAAAATAACATGTTCCCATTTGAAAAACCATTGATGACCTTGAGGACGCATAAATTATGACCTTGACAAAAAAGTATTTTAAATCACTTTTTTGACATTTTTTCTGTCACTAAGGGTAACGGAGTTATTTGGGGTGGTCACGTTAAATGGCCCACCCTGTATATAGACGTCCTTGATATATTTTCACGTCCTTACGGATTAACCGTTAGACGTATACTGAGCGCAAAGTATATGGGATCCTTTGTTTTATGGCGGTTGTGGGCGTGAGCCCGTTCTTCCGCCGTCGTTTGTTTTGTTTTTTGGTTGTTGTTTTGTTTTTTAGTCTGTTGTTGCTTGCCTTTCGTTTTTTTTTTCTTCCCTCCTTGGTTTTCTTCGGTGGACTACATTCGGTTCTACTTGACTACAGGTGGGTCCTGTTTTCTTGGTGGGGTTGTGGGCTTCCTTGGTTGATTCTTGGCCTTCTCCAGTTTGGCTTTTTTCTTGATTTTTCTTGGTTTGATGGTTTCCTCTTCCTCTTGGTCGGGTTTGCGCATCAGGGCGGCTTCGGTGGGGCTGTATGTGTCCGTCGGTGTGACTCTTCTCCAGGCTTCAGTTGCTCTCTTGGCGGCTTCAGTTGCTCTTTTGGGGGCTGTTTCATTTGTTCTCTCGGGGACTTCAGTTCTTCTCTTGGTGGCGGCTTCAGTTGTACTTTTGGGGGCAGCATCGGTGGTTTTCCTTCGGTTGTATTCTCGGCTTAGGTTGTATTCTCGGCTTCGGTTGTCTTCTCGGCGGCGGCTTCAGTTGTCTTTTCGGGGGCGGCTTCGGTTGTCTTTTCGGGGGCGGCTTCGGTTGTCTTTTCGGCGGCGGTTTCCTGGGGTTTCTCGTTGTCGATTTGGGTCTTTCTCCTTTTCATTATGTAAATTATCATTTGGTCGATGAGGCTGTGGTAAAGGGTGTCCAGGTAGGCGGGGTCGAGATACATTGCTGCGGCGGCTTCGTTGGGGGTTGTCGAAATAAGCGTGTTCATGTTGCGGCTGCGAAGGTCAGTGAGACTATGAGCACTCGGTCATGAGACGCATCTATTTATAGCTATCTGGTTTCAGGTCATGTGCGTTGCTTGCAGTGCTTTGGTTCGCTTGTTTGTTCGTCTTGTTGGTCGTATATATCTGAGATGTTGGGTTGGTTAGATGAGGAGTCTGGGATTGTTGATTGTATTTTGAGGGTGGATATAATTGGTCGCCGTGCTGGGGGGTCGCAAGGACCCATCTCTCGTGTCTGCATGCGTTGCTTTCCTGGAAACTGTGTGACTCAAGGTGGCGTCTGGTTTCTTCTGTACGAAAACATCCAAGGAAGGGAGTCGTTAATGTTTTGCTATGTCCATCTCCGTTTATGATGTCTACCTCCATTGTGATTTTGATTTGCTCGTGCTGGGAGTTAAGATGGATGAGGAATTTATCTAATCTGACGTGGCGCCAGATTACAAATGTGTCATTCACAGATCTTAGCCACAGTGCAGGTTTAAGTGTAGCTGATGAGATTACTTTTTCCTCAAAATCTGTAAAAATTCTGTAGAATCTGTAGATTAAATCTGTAGAAATCAGGGGATGTAAGATATAGGTTGGCTCCGTGTCGAATTGTGCCATGCAGCGCGATAGCGCTTCGTTCATTTATCTGCGAGTAATGACGATCGCTATAGAAATTCTTCGAAGAATAGGGATCGCATGGGCTGCATATGAGAATCTCAAATATGTATTCAAGGCAGAGTTGCCTAACTGCATAAAGAGAAAGGTTTTCAACCAGTGTGTCCTTCCAGTCCTTAGCTACGGAGCCGAAACCCTAACACTGACTAAACGGACAATAAAGAAAATACGAGTTACGCAACTAGCGATGTAACGATTAATGCTTGGGAATCTCTCTCAGGGATCACATACCAAATACTGAAATCCGCAGACGATCCGGAGTTGCAGACGCCGTAGAGAGAATAACTGTACTAAAATGGAACTGGGCGGGACACATTGCGAGATCTGCTGATGACAGATGGACAAGACGAATCTTTGAATGGAGGCCTCCATCGGAAGCTTTCAGAAATAGAGGGCATCCCCCTACCAGATGAACCGACGACTTAAAACGCATCAGTACCAACTGGATGCAGACAGCACAAGGCTGAGGAGAGTGGAAACTATTGAGCGAGGCTTACGTCCAGCAGTGGACTTCAATAAGCTGATTGTTGATGAATGACGATCGATGTAAGCGCTGCTGATATTTAACCACACTACGCGAACAGCGCGATCGCGATGCGTGGCACTAAAACGGTTAAAGTAATTTGTAAAATGCTTCGCGGGCCACATAAAATGTCGACGGGAGCCGCATGCGGCCCACCGGACGCCACTTGCCCAGGACTGGTTTAGATTGTAATAAATTGCCATCAGCAAGTCCATACATGAAATGCATGTAAGTCCATATTAGTGGACTTCACTAACTATTAAAGACACGCCAAACAGCCAAACGTCACTCAATGTAAACGACTGCGACCGATATAGGTGATGATCACTGACGAGACGTATTCAAATGAAATCCACTTGTACGTTAGTAGATACAACAGCCGTTCCAAGTTATCGTCAACAATTGTTTGTAATTTATCGATACACACTTTCAGCTTATAAAATCTTTCTATCATAACCACAAGACTGTTACAACGCATGCATCAATCCAAAATGCCGCTCTTCTTTGCTTGTATCTTCTTTCGCATACTTTTCCAGATAGATATCGTATTTAGTAGTCGATCTTTTGGACACCCTCACCACTTTTCGCACTTTTTGAACTCATAAATTATTATACCGGATCCGGTATATTGGTAGTGGCTTTCTTGTGTATGGTAATGGCTGTGTATGGTAATGGCTAGTGAATACTCGGAGGGAGAGTATTCCCGGATTCCCCCCCGGATCTGGTTTTCCGGATTGCAATCCTTAGTAATTACTAAAAAGTTCTTATTAACACAAATCGTGAATATTTGTAATTTGAAAGTTATGACAACCAATGTCGAAGTCTAATAAAATAAATTTTCGCAAAACCGAATTTTCTGCAGACTTTCTTGCAAAGCCAAATTGAAATTAAGAAGATAATTTCTAAATTTCAAATTGACAAAAAAATTCAAATCGATTCCTTAGATTCAATAGTATCAATAAGTCAATAGTTTTAATAAGTCAAATCTTTAAAACAATGTTATCTATATTCAGTATAATCTCGGTAATTCGGGCGTTGGTTAATCGGACGACACGTTCAGTAATCCGGCGGTCTGGAGACCGCTCGCGCACTTCCCTCCCACCACTCTTTTTTATAATCCGGCAGTTGTCTGGTCCCATATGTGTCGGATTATCGAGATTATACTGTACATATAATCTCAGTAATTCGGCCGTTGGTTAATTGGACGTCCAGATAACACGTCCAGTAATCCGGTGGTCTGGAGACCGCTCGGGCTCTTCCCTCCCACCACTCTTTCTTATAATCCGGCGGTTATCTCGTCTCATATGTGTCGGATTATCGAGATTATACTGTAGTACTTGTTAGTGACATGAAAGTGTACTGGGGCTAGTAATAACATGCAAATGTCTGTTGTATAAGTCAATATCCTGCGTGGTATTAGTCAGGAAATTAGTTGTTTCTACATGAGATTTGTTCGTAGTCTGAAAAAGACTTAATATTATAGAGCTACGAACAAATTGAATATATTTACATATTCAGGCTGCATTTCATCTTTAATAATTTAATCTTGTAAAGTTGTTGTGGTCGTAGTTTTGCTTGCTGTACGCTGTATTAATACGATACTTACAAACTGATTCCCAAAATACTTACATGAAATACTAAATTCTTGCAATTACTTACTGTTATCGTACTTACTGTGAGTGCCAAAACCAACAATGAGGACACCGTGGTCCAAAGCGGTGGGATTGCAGAGGAATTTCATGGGGTGCGACACTCCACCCATGTAGAACTGCATAGCATTGGCGTTCAAAGCAATGGCCATCGGTCCGTTTTGAGTAAGCCATTTGGCCATGTCACTCTCATCTTGGCTGATGTTCACCGCTCCGCTGAGTCGAACTTTCGCCAACGTTTTATTGAAATGACATTTTTCATCGTCTGCGCGATACGGATAATCGTCTTCCGTTTCTAGACCACCTAGCTGTTCAACAGCCCTATAATATTTAATAAATGATTATTGGTTATAGAGGTTCAGATTACATTAAGGATGTATAGAAAGATGATGTATGGAAAGGATGTATGGAAGGAAAGGATGTATGAAAGGATGTATGCTAGCTTGATTTTTTTTTTAAATGGCCTTTCAAAATAAACGGCTCATATAAAATATCATATTACCTGTAGGCATTATCCATGAGTCCTCCGTTACATCCACTATCATACTCGTCACAATCCACCAATTCCTGCTCGGAAAGTTCCAAGAGCTCTCCGTGCTTGATTGCGTACTGCCCTTCCACGTTTCCGGTGACGCTGAACGCCCAGCAGCTTCCGCACTGTTTCTGGTCCTTTACGTGGGTCACCACTTTCTTCTCCCTCCAATCGACCGACTCTGGCAGCTCAATGTCAGGGATGACGGCGTCGCTGTACGAGATGTCGTTCTCGTGTCTCAGGTCCTCTCGATATCCCAAATACTGTTCAAATTCTTTGCGAGTCAAGTCGGCAAACTTGGTGGGTCCATACACGGCAGTTCCTATTTACATAGGTCCATATCAGAGGCACAAATACATAGATTCATGATTTGAAATTAAAGTTTGTTATGTAGAATAAACTGGTTTAGACATTAAATCAGATTAGATAGACGAGACTGGACAGATTAGATTAGAATAGCCTAAAGCAGACTGTCCTCCTCGGTATTGTAGTTGACAACATACTCGCCTTTTAATGCGGGAGACCCGGGTTCGGCCTAGAAAAAGCAGAAGACCCTAGCTGGAAATTAAGACGAGCCCCATGGTCCCTAGTAGGCCAAAACGAAAAAAACAGACAAGACTAAACTAAACATACTAGAATAGACAGACTAGAGCAGGCTTGGTCAAATGGCGGCCCGCGGGCCACATGCGACTCGCGAAGTATTTTAAAAATTACTTTAATTCAATGGCACTATGACACGCTTGTTATATCTAGCAGACCTGATGTTTACTCTATTATCTAACAGCCACTATTTTATGAACACTGCTCATTTTCGGGTGTTCTCCGAAAATATTTCTTTCTACAACAAGTACGTATTGTCCACTATGAGAAACCCTAGCAATATTGTTCTGTCTAGGCGAACTAATAACAAAAAATTTAATGCGGCCGGCCGTCAAATTTTCATACGTGAAGAGCGGCGGGAAAATCCAGGAGAGATAGAGTCCCAAATAAAACCATTAGACAAGAAATGGGAATACAACACGACATTATTGATGACATTACAACTAAACAACTAACATGGTATGGACACGTCCAAAGAATGTCAGAACACAGAATCCCAAAGAAAGTACTAAACTGGAACCCCCCAAGGAAACCGAAAACGAGGAAGACCGCGCAGAAGCTGGAGAGACGGAGTGGACAAGGAAATTCGAGAGACGGATCTGGAAGAAGGGCTGTGGATGAACAGAGAGGAGTGGCGATTAGGAATCGGAAGACGTAAAACGTTATAACCCGATATGTATATATGTGGTCCGACATACTATTTGCCCACCCCTGGACTAGAGTAAAGAGACTAAATAGACGGAGTATACTAGACAGATTATATTAGGGAGGCAAGATAGACTATACAGACTAGATAGACAAAGCAGCCTAGACATACTAGACTAAACAGAGTAGCCAAGACAGACTAGACTAGATTAAACATACTAGAGAAAACAGAATAGACTAGACATATTAGCCTAGAGTAAATAAACTATACTAGAATAGACAGCCTAGACTAGACTAGACAACTAACTTAAACAGATTATGATGGTGCAGAGGCATGATGGTGCTGACCGACATCTACTGCACAGTAAACCGGGCTCGGGGCCTGAAGCTCTTGCCCCCCGAAGACGTTCTGAACTCGTGCCGCCTGATGCAGGGCTTGGACTTGCCGCTGACGCTGCACGAGTTCGACCCCGGGGTCAAGGACCTGCAGCTGGTCGGCTTGGACGGTGAAGCTGTTGCTGAATCCACAGCGGAATTTTTGGAAGAGAAAGGATCGTTGAATGCGGAGGAGCTGGCTCAGTTTTTGGGTATTTCTGTGATCCCGCGAAGGAGAGGTTGCTGAGCGCGGAGAGGTACGGAAAGTCGTGCCGGGACGATTCCATCGAGGGGTTGAAGTTCTATCCGAATTTGTTTTTGAGCAGGGAGGATTAGTGGTTGGTGATACCGACGGAAGAAGAACGTCGGAGCAAAGGGGTTGGAACCGAGAAACTGGAGCGGCCACGGGGAAACTGCGAGGAGAAGGTACACTTTTGTGTTCGAGTTTGTAGATCGATTTGATTTGACTGGAGGCAATTTAAAGACAACTTGAAGAGTGATTAGACTAGATAGACTAGGCTAGGTTAGGTTAGGTTTTATATTAGACGAAACAGTCTATATAGTCCAGTCCAGTTGAATTGAATACACAGACTAGACTAGTCTGCAGTAACTAGAAACCTGATTTACACTCTGATAAATGTTCAATCTAGTTGCAAAATTTGGCGCTTAATACAAATATAGTTACTTGAATATAAAATTGGTAATTTATTAATGGTTTGATTGAATATCTATTAAATACACCAATTGGCAACAATAGTATTAAAATACAAACAAATTAATGGAGAAAAACACAAATGATACAAACAGATCAGATGACAATTGTGAATTGACACAGCAGCCATTGACAACTAACAGCTGAAATGTATGTGAAAAGAAAGAGAGAAATGAGGTTGAGATGGAGAAGTAAATATCGTCGGTTTGAACTTCTCCTCGATTTAAGCCAATCATAGAACAAGGTCAAATAAGCCCTATCTTCCATGCACTGCATTCTTAAAAGGAATGGACTACTAAAGATATAGAGTAGGCTCAACTATACATACTAGACTAGACTTGAGAAGTACCGTATAGTTTAGTGAGACTAAATCTAGAAAGATCAAATCTAAAAGAGAGAAAAGAGGTTGAGATGGAGAAGTAAATATCGTCGGTGTGAACTTCTCCTCGATTTAAGCCAATCATAGAACAAGGTCAAATAAGCCCTATCTTCCATGCACTGCATTCTTAAAAAGAATGGACTACTAAAGATATAGAGTAGGCTCAACTATACATACTAGACTAGACTTGAGAAGTACCATATAGTTTAGTGAGACTAAATCTAGATAAGTTTTTCTAGCTTAAGTCTTTCTAATTAGTCTCAATGGTGTCTGTTTATTCAAAGTGTATAATATTAATAATTTACCTTGTTCTTCTCGATTCAATGTTTCGATCGTCTTCATGTTCTTCAAGAAGATTTTCAATCTGAGTTGGAAGTCGGTGTAAGACTTGTAGAACTTTCGGTGTTCTTTGACGAAAGTCTTGAATAGTTCGACGTGTTGCATCGTTTTCTTGTCGACGGGTTGTCGTTTGTCCCGTCTGTTGGTTCGATTCTTATCAGAGTCCTTCTCGATCTTGTGACAGTGCGTTTGCACAACTTTGACGTGTTCCAGATTTTTGCTGACGTGTACCTTGAATTTGCAGAGTTTTTCCTCGTCGATCAAACACGATTCGACTCCGGAGCAATGACCGACACCAAGACGTGCAGATAGGAAGTAAACGGCTCCTTCCAATTCGAGTTTGTTGACTCTTAAAATTTCTAGGACTTGGTTTTTGTTGTTTGCGTCGTTTAGACTTTCGGCCGCTATCTTGGCCAATCTGGCAATAAGGGCTTTCTCGTCGTGTTCATCCAAATTTCTCTTATGCCTTCGGTTTCCATTGCCGTTATCGTCGTCAGAGCTTGAGCTACTCGAGCTCGAATCGTTTTTATCGTCCTTTTTCTTCTCTTCCTTGTAGCTAGCTTTCTTACTAGTCCTCTTCTCTTTGTTGGTATTGTCGTTATTGTCGTCATCGTCGGAACTTGAACTTGAGCTTGAACTAGAACTATCATTATTACGATCAGTTACGGCTCTCTTGCTCCTGTCGAACGTATCTTCTGAATTTAAAGAAGAAATACTATCGACGTCTTCATCCGTTTTAGACCCCTTTCTCCTGGCTATAATGGAAGACACGGGGAGGAAAGGGAACCTATTCCAATTTTTTTCCTCATTCTTCATCTTATAATCCTGCAGTTCTTCAGAACTTGAAGCACTGTCGCCATCATCAACACTTCGTTTCCTTATATTAGACGTTTTCTTCTCTTCGGAACTTGAAGTACTATGATCATTAACATTGCGTTTCCTAATGTTAGTTGTTTTCTTTTCTTCGGAACTTGAACTACTACCCTGAGGAAGATCTTTTTCTACCAACAAATTTTTCAAATCATCGACCGCCTCTTTTTTGTTCTGCTTGAGCTTTAATGTTTTCTTCTCTTCAGAACTTGAAGTACTATGATCATGAACATTACGTTTCCTAATGTTAGTTTTCTTTTCTTCAGAACTTGAACTACTACCCTGAGGAACGTCTTTTTCTACCAACAAATTTTTCAAATCATCGACCGCCTCTTTTTTGTTCTTTAATGTTTTCTTCTCTTCAGAACTTGAAGTACTATGATCATGAACATTACGTTTCCTAATGTTAGTTTTCTTTTCTTCAGAACTTGAACTACTACCCTGAGGAACGTCTTTTTCTACCAACAAATTTTTCAAATCATCGACCGCCTCTTTTTTGTTCTGCTTGAGCTTTAATGTTTTCTTCTCTTCAGAACTTGAAGTACTATGATCATGAACATTACGTTTCCTAATGTTAGTTTTCTTTTCTTCAGAACTTGAACTACTACCCTGAGGAACGTCTTTTTCTACCAACAAATTTTTCAAATCATCGACCGCCTCTTTTTTGTTCTTTAATGTTTTCTTCTCTTCAGAACTTGAAGTACTATGATCATGAACATTACGTTTCCTAATGTTAGTTTTCTTTTCTTCAGAACTTGAACTACTACTCTGAGGAACGTCTTTTTCTACCAACAAATTTTTCAAATCATCGACCGCCTCTTTTTTGTTCTGCTTGAGCTTTAACGTTTTCTTCTCTTCAGAACTTGAAGTACTATGATCATGAACATTACGTTTCCTAATGATAGTTTTCTTTTCTTCAGAACTTGAACTACTACCCTGAGGAACGTCTTTTTCTACCAACAAATTTTTCAAATCATCGACCGCCTCTTTTTTGTTCTGCTTGAGCTTTAATGTTTTCTTCTCTTCAGAACTTGAAGTACTATGATCATGAACATTACGTTTCCTAATGTTAGTTTTCTTTTCTTCAGAACTTGAACTACTACCCTGAGGAAGCTCTGTTTCTACCAACAAATTTTGCAAATCATCGACGGCCTCTCTTTTCTTCTTTGTGAGCTTTAATGAGTCTTTGTTATGCTTAGTGCTGTCAGTTCTAAATGAGTAAGTATCTGTGCCACAGGTTATATTTGTTTTACGACCTTGTGGTAACCAAGGCTGATCCCAAATCCTGATATCGCATGTTTTCTGCAATTTCGTGGGATGTACTCCACAGAGCGAACTGTCCGTATTGCTCGACTTTGGACAATCGCTTAAGACAATGTCAGCTGTAATCTTGTACAGCGCTCCTGAGACGACTTGGCTGCTCGCTTTGCGAATATTGAGTATTTTATATTTCGTATCATGAGTAGTTCTTTTGTCGAAGTAAGTCAAGGTAGATTTCGTTAGTTCCTGTATTTTTGGATCGCTTGTTTCTAAGCCTTCCGGAGCTCCGATCAATCTCTCCCTTTTTACCCTAATAGCTTCTTCAGTGACTCCTTTTTCTTCAGAAGATTCTGAACTTTTGCTTTTATCTTTCTTCTTATTCTTTGCATGAGTTTCGTCAGATTCACTGGATTTACTGTCCTCGTGAATTACTGATCGACGCGTCCTGAATTTATAAGTTTCTGCGCCACATTTTACCTCGGTCTTACGACCTTCCGGTAACCACGGTTGGCTCCAAATGTCAAAAACACAAGCCTTATTCACTTTGCTCGGATGTTCTCCGCACAAATCTGGATCTTCTTTGGAGGATTTGGCGCAATCGCTTAACACTACATTCGCCTTTATTATATACTTAAAACCGGAAACTACTTGTTTCGTTGCTTCCGTGATTTCCTTTATTTTATATTTTTGTTCGTGACTAGATTCTCCATCTAGTAGCTGCAAAGTGGACTTGGCTAATTCCGTTACCATCGGATCGCCTAACGCCGATGATGGAGCTCCTAATCGGACTTCTCGTCTAAATCTCTCGACTATTCCATTTGGAGTCCACTTTGAGAACATTTCCCAAAAGAAAGGATCTGAACCTAAAACTGAATATAAAAGCTTAATGAATGGACATATACAGGACAAAAAATTGTTATCTGTTTAACCCTTTCGCTGCTATGGACTGCTATAGCAATTCAAATCATTTGACGCCCAGGTGCTATGGACTGTTATAGTAGTCCAATTGATTGGGCGGTCAGATGCTATAGACTGCTATAGCAGTCTACAGACTTCATGAATTACTTGTAGCTTTTTAAACATAACAAAGAGATTAATAAATACATACACTATCATGGGAGTTGAAAAAAAACAAAAGAAAATTTGGCAATTTTTGAAAAATTATTTTGATGTTTTCGTTCAATTTAGACAAAAAACAAAAGAATTTTGCAAGGTTTGTCCATTCAAATCAACAAAAAAACAAAATTAGCTTCGAATAGAGATTTTGGTTTTTCAAAATTTGGCAATTTTTGCAAATTATTTTGACGTTTTTGTCCAATTTTGACACAAAATAAAACAATTTTGCAAAGTTTGTCCACTCAAATCAACAAAAAAACAAAATTTGCTTCGAATAGAGATTTTGGTTTTTGAAAATTTGTCAATTTTTGCAAATTATTTTGACGTTTTCGTTCAATGTTGACACAAATTTTGCAAGGTTTGTCCATTCAAATCAACAAAAAAAACAAAATTAACTTCAAATAGAGATTTTGGTTTTTGAAAATTTGGCAATTTTTGCAAATTATTTTGACGTTTTCGACCAATTTTGGCACAAAACAAAAGAATTTTGCAAAGTTTGTCCACACACATTAACAAAAAAAAAAAAAAAAAAGCTTCGAATAGGATATTGGTTTTTGAAAATTTGGCAATTTTTGCAAATTATTTTGACGTTTTCGCCCAATTTTGGCACAAAACTAAAGAATATTGCAGTTTGTCCACACAAATTAACAAAAAAAAAAACAAAATTAGCTTCGAATAGAGATTTTTGTTTTTGAAAACTTGACAATTTTTGCAAATTATTTTGCCGTTTTCGTTCAATTTTGACATAAAGCAAAAGAATTTTGCAAAGTATGTCCACTCAAATCAACAAAAAAAACAGAATTTGCTTCGAATAGATATTTTGGTTTTTGAAAATTTGGCAATTTTTGAAAAATTATTGTGACGTTTTCATTCAATTTAGACAAAAAACAAAATAATTTTGCAAAGTTTGTCCATTCAAATAAACAAAAAACCAAAATTAGCTTCGAATAGAGATTTTGGTTTTTGAAAATTTGGCAATTTTTGCAAATTATTTTGACGTTTTCGTTCAATTTTGACATAAAGCAAAAGAATTTTGCAAAGTATGTCCACTCAAATCAACAAAAAAACAGAATTTGCTTCGAATAGATGTTTTGGTTTTTGAAAATTTGGTAATTTTTGAAAAATTATTGTGACGTTTTCATTCAATTTAGACAAAAAACAAAATAATCTTGCAAAGTTTGTCCATTCAAATAAACAAAAAACCAAAATTAGCTTCGAATAGAGATTTTCGTTTTTGAAAATTTGGCAATTTTTGCAAATTATTTTGACGTTTTCGTTCAATTTTGACATAAAACTTTTTTGACATAAAATTTTGCAAAGTTTGTCCACTCAAACCAACAAAATAAACAAAATCAGCTTCGAATAGAGATTTTGGTTTTTTAAAATTTGGCAATTTTTGCAAATTATTTTGACGTTTTCGTTCAATGTTGACACAAATTTTGCAAGGTTTGTCCATTCAAATCAACAAAAAAAAACAAAATTAACTTCGAATAGAGATTTTGGTTTTTGAAAATTTGGCAATTTTTGCAAATTAGTTTGACGTTTTCGTCCAATTTTGACACAAAACAAAACAATTTTGCAAAGTTTGCCCAATTAAATCAACAAAAAAACAAAATTTGCTTCGAATAGAGATTTTGGTTTTTGAAAATTTGACAATTTTTGCAAATTATTTTGACGTTTTCGCCCAATTTTGGCACATAACAAAAGAATTTTGCAAAGTTTGTCCACACAAATTAACAAACAAACAAACAAAAATTAGCTTCGAATAGGATATTGGTTTTTGAAAATTTGGCAATTTTTGCAAATTATTTTGACGTTTTCGCCCAATTTTGGCACAAAACAAAAGAATATTGCAGTTTGTCCACACAAATTAGCAAAAAAAAAACAAAATTTGCTTCGAATAGAGATTTTGGTTTTTGAAAATTTGACAATTTTTGCAAATTATTTTGACGTTTTCGCCCAATTTTGGCACATAACAAAAGAATTTTGCAAAGTTTGTCCACACAAATTAACAAACAAACAAACAAAAATTAGCTTCGAATAGGATATTGGTTTTTGAAAATTTGGCAATTTTTGCAAATTATTTTGACGTTTTCGCCCAATTTTGGCACAAAACAAAAGAATATTGCAGTTTGTCCACACAAATTAGCAAAAAAAAAACAAAATTAGCTTCGAATAGAGATTTTGGTTTTTGAAAATTTGGCAATTTTTGCAAATTATTTTGCCGTTTTCGTTCAATTTTGACATAAAGCAAAAGAATTTTGCAAAGTATGTCCACTCAAATCAACAAAAAAAACAGAATTTGCTTCGAATAGAGATTTTGGTTCTTGAAAATTTGGCAATTTTTGAAAAATTATTGTGACGTTTTCATTCAATTTAGACAAAAAACAAAATAATTTTGCAAAGTTTGTCCATTCAAATCAACAAAAAACCAAAATTAGCTTCGAATAGATTTTGGTTTTTGAAAATTTGGAAATTTTTGCAAATTATTTTGACGTTTTCGTCCAATTTTGGCACAAAACAAGAATTTTGCAAAGTGTGTTCACTATAATCAACAAAAAACAGAATTTGCTTCAAATAGAGATTTTGGTTTTAAAAAAATTGGTAATTTTTGCAAATTATTTTGACGTTTTCGTCCAATGTTGACACAAAACAAAACATTTTTGCAAAGTTTGTCCACTTAAATCAACAAAAAAACAAAATTTGCTTCGAATAGAGATTTTGGTTTCTGAAAATTTGGCAATTTTTGCAAATTATTTTGACGTTTTCGTTCAATTTTGACATAAAACAAAAGAATTTTGCAAAGTTTGTCCACTAAAATCAACAAAATAAACAAAATCAGCTTCGAATAGAGATTTTGGTTTTTTAAAATTTGTCAATTTTTGCAAATTATTTTGACGTTTTCGCTCAATTTTGGCACAAAACAAAAGAATTTTGCAGTTTGTCCACACAAATTAACAAAAAAAAAAAAAAAATTAGCTTCGAATAGAGATTTTGGTTTTTGAAAATTTGGCAATTTTTGAAAAATTATTTTGACGTTTTCATTCAATTTAGATAAAAAAAGAAAAAGAATTTTGCAAGGTTTGTCCATTTAAATCAACAAAAAAACAAAATTAGCTTCGAATAGAGATTTTGGTTTTTGAAAATTTTTAAATTTTTGCAAATTATTTTGACGTTTTCGCCCAATTTTGGCACAAAACAAAAGAATATTGCAGTTTGTCCACACAAATTAACAAAAAAAAAAAAAAAAAATTAGCTTCGAATAGGAGATATTGGGTTTTGAAAATTTGGCAATTTTTGCAAATTATTTTGTCGTTTTCGTTCAATTTTGACATAAAACAAAAGAATTTTGCAAAGTGTGTTCACTCTAATCTACAAAAAACAGAATTTGCTTCGAATAGAGATTTTGGGTTTTGAAAATTTGGCCATTTTTGCAAATTATTTTGACGTTTTCGTTCAATTTTGACATAAAGCAAAAGAATTTTGCAAAGTATGTCCACTCAAATCAACAAAAAAAAACAGAATTTTCTTCGAATAGAGATTTTGGTTTTTGAAAATTTGGCAATTTTTGCAAATTATTTTGACGTTTTCGTCCAATTTTGGCACAAAACAGAAGAATTTTGCAAAGTGTGTTTACTCTAATGAACAAAAAAACAGAATTTGCTTCGAATAGAGATTTTGGTTTTAGAAAATTTGGTAATTTTTGCAAATTATTCTGACGTTTTCGTCCAATGTTGACACAAAACAAAACATTTTTGCAAAGTTTGTCCACTTAAATCAACAAAAAAAACTAAATTTGCTTCCAATAGAGATTTTGGTTTTTGAAAATTTGGCAATTTTTGCAAATTATTTTGACGTTTTCGTGCAATTTTGACATAAAACAAAAGAATTTTGCAAAGTGTGTTTTCACTCTAATCAACAAAAAACAGAATTTGCTTCGAATAGAGATTTTCGTTTTTGAAAATTTTTTTAAATTATTTTGACGTTTTCGTCAAATTATGACACAAATTTTGCAAGGTTCGACCATTAAAATCAACAAAAAAACAAAATTTGCTTCAAATAGAGATTTTGGTTTTAGAAAATTTGGCAATTTTTGCAAATTATTTTGACGTTTTCGTTCAACTTTGACATAAAACAAAAGAATTTTGCAAGGTTTGTCCATTCAAATCAACAAAAAAACAAAATTAGCTTCGAATAGAGATTTTGTTTTTTGAAAATTTGGCAATTTTTGTAAATTATTTTGACAAACAGAATTTGCCTCGACTAGAGATTTTGGTTTTAGAAAATTTGGTAATTTTTGAAAATTATTTTGACGTTTTCGTTCAATTTTGACATAAAACAAAAGAATTTTGCAAAGTGTGTCGACTAAAATCAACAAAAAAACAAAATTTGCTTCAAATTGAGATTTTGGTTTTGGTTTGTCCATTAAAATCAACAAAAAAACAAAATTTGCTTCAAATAGAGATTTTGGTTTTTGAAAATTTGGAAATGTTTGCAAATTATTTTGACGTTTTCATCCAATTTTGATACAAAACAAAAGAATTTTGCAAAGTTTGTCCACTCAAAAAAACAAAATATGCTTCGAATATAGATTTTGGTTTTTGAAAATTTGGAAATTTTTGCAAATTATTGCAAATAATAGAAAAGTATTCCGCACGGGCTATAATGTAATGTTCAGAATATTGAGCACACAATAACATCAGTTCAAAAAAGTAATTCGCAGCGAAAGGTTTAAGTTATAAACTAACATTACCTTCATGATATCCATCTAACAAGACTTTGAACAATTCTTGTGTGGATTTAGATTCCTTTGGATTAGCATTCACCGTAGTCGTAGTGCGAACGACCGGAATATCTTCAACTCCAGCTTCTGAATCCTCCACAGGTGTTCTGGTGGCATGGATCGGGTTGACTTTCTTTGGTTGAATATCTGGAGAAGAAACAATTTGTGCTTCGAGTTCGGCCAACCTGGCAGCTTCGTCGACGATACTTCCGCTCTCTGCCATCATGTCGAAGTTGGGCTTTTTATCAGAAACGTTTTCGTCGTAGTTTTCTGGCCGCGTGTCCCTGTAGTCGTTGTTGATGTCGATTTCGTTGTCCAAGTCGTTCGGAGATTGTTTACTCGGAGCGAAATCTTGACTAACTGTGCAGTTGTTAGAGATGATGTGTTTCTCTTTGTTGATCCACGGTTTCTCCAGAAAAACTACCCTGCAGATTTCCGGCTCGTGGTTCTCGCTGACCGGACAGTTTTGCAGCATGTACGTGACGGAGCAAATCGTCGGAGCTATTTCAAGAAGAAGCGAGTATTTCACTCCCGCCACGATTTGTCGCTCGAGCTTGAGAATCCTCAACGGAACATGGAATTGATCACGTTCGGACTTTATGTGATGCATCGCGGTGTCCACCAATATCTGACTTCCTTCCACGTTCTTGTTCAATTCCACCATACAACCCAGGCAATCGTTTACTCTTGCCTTTATCACCTTTTCTTCTTCAATCTCTTTTTGTTCCTAAACATAAACAGACAATATGTTCAAAAGCACATACAAATATCAGGAATTATTTGTGGCACGACATCCAAAAGATTTGTCCACCCCTGGTCTAGTCTTATCTGTCTAGTCAAGTCTTGTCTGCCTAGTCTTGTGTTGTTTGTCTTGTCTGTCCTGCCTTTCATGTCTGTTATGTCTGTCATGTCTGTCATGTCTGTCATGTCTGTCATGTCTGTCATGTCTGTCATGTCTGTCATGTCTGTCATGTCTGTCATGTCTGTCATGTCTATTCTGTCTGTCTAGTTAAGTCCGATATCATGTAGGACGAGTTAATATAATTGGTAAGTTGTAGATCGATGTAGAAGGAATGACCAGAGTAGGTGTCAATCATGGACTTGGTAAAGAATAGGGATTGTTTTGAAACTTGGTGTTGCGGACTTTTTACCTGGTGCAACTGTTGTTAATCGCCTTTGGCACTCTTTAACTAAGATCAGAAACCAAAAATTAAGCTTCTACGTTGTCTACGTTGGTTCAATAAATATTAGTGTTTTTGTTGAAAATAATTGTTGACATTTTCAAGATAACAGATAGTAGTTGCGAACGTAACTAACTCGACGTTGCCACGTTTATAATTTTTGATTGATTCAACGGTACTTGCCACATTGTCCTATATTGGATCGACAGTTCGCGCTGCCTCGCGTAGGTTATTTTGATTTATCTGCCCGCTCCGCGGCGGGTAACCTAATCCAACCGGGGTTAAACCAACGGTCCTTGCCACATTGTCCTTTATGGGATCGAGAGTTCGCGCTACCGCGCGTATGTTGTCTTGATTTATCTGCCCGCTTCGCGGCGGGCAACCTGATCTAACCGCTGTTAAACCAACGGCCCTTGCCACATTGGCCTATATTGGAATGTAGAGTTCGCGCTCCCGCGCGTATGTTGTCTTGATTTATCTGCCCGCTTCGCGGCGGGCAACCTAATATATCCGGGGTTAAACCAACGGTCCTTGCCACATTGTCCTATATTGGATCGAGAGTTCGCACTGCCGCGCGTATTTTATCTTGATTTATCTGCCCGCTTCGCAGCGGGCAACCTAATCTAACCGGGGTTAAACCAACGTTCCTTGCCACATTGTCTTATATTGTATCGAAATTTCGCGCTGCCGCGCGTATGTTGTCTTGATTTATATTCCCGCTTCACTGCGGGCAACCTAATTTAACCGGGGTTAAACCAACAGTACTTGCCACATTCTCCTATATTGGATCGAGAGTCCGCGCTGCCGCGCGTATGTTGTCTTGATTTATCTGCCCGCTTCGAGGCGGGCAACCTAATCTAACCTGGGTTAAACTAACGGTCCTTGCCACATTGTCTTATATTGGACCGAGTTTTCGCACTGACGCGCGTATTTTGTCTTGATTTGTTCTGCCCGCTTCGCGGCGGGCAACCTAATCCAACAGGGCTTAAACCAACGGTCCTTGGCACATTGTCCTATATTGGAATGTAGAGTTCGCGTTGCCGCGCGTATGTTGTCTTGATTTATCTGCCCGCTTCGCGGTGGGAAACCTAATCTAACCGGGGTTAAACCAACGGTCCTTGCCACATTGTCTTATATTGGACCGAGAGTTCGCGCTGCCGCGCGTATGTTGTCTTGATTTATCTGCCCGCTTCACTGCGGGCAACCTAATTTAATCGGGGTTAAACCAACGGTCCTTGCCACATTGTCCTCTACTATCTGTCATCTTGAAAATGTCAACAATTATATGACACAAAAACATGAATATTTATTGAACGAACGTAGAAGCTTAATTTTTGCTTTCGGATCTTAGTTAAAGATCAACAGTTACACTTCAGTTTACACTTCACAGCGGGCAACATAATCTAACCGGGATTAAACCAACGGTCCTTGCCACATTGTCCTGTATTGGATGGAGAAATCGCGCTGCCGCGTGTATGTTGTCTTAATTTATCTGCCCGCTTCGCGGCGGGCAAGCTAATCTAACTGGGATTAAACCAACGGCCTTTGCCACATTGTCCTATATTGGATCGATCTAATATAGGACAATGTGGCAAGGACCGTTGTTTAATCCCGGTAAATTAGGTAAATGAAGACCACATATGCACGGCAGCGCGAAATATCGATCTAATACAAGACAATGTAAGGACCGTTAGTTTAACCAACTCGGCTGGTTAGACTCGGCTTAAGATTGTATATATGTTGGTAAAATTATAGTTTTTCATATAAACGGGCATATAAACAAAAATAAACGTGGTAACGTCGAGTTAGTTGCGTTAGCATTTACTATCTGCCATCTTGAAAATGTCAACAATTACATGACACAAAAACATGAATATTTATAGAACGAACGTAGAAGCTTAATTTTTGCTTTCGGATCTTAGTTAAAGAACAACAGTTACACTAGGTAAAAAGTCCGCAACACTAAGTTACAAAACAATCCCGTATTCTCTACCTAACCCGTCAATCATATCTATCAATTTCTATTTTATAATAAAATGATCTTACGGTTGCAGTTTGAGGGGTGGTGGTGGTGGTAGTGCCTGCGGTTGTGGTTTCTTGTTCGTCATGAGTAACATTTTCATCACAGTAGATGTTAGGTAGAGTATTGTAAGTTCTGGAGGAAGGGTCGTAGCGAACTTGCGCCAGGCATCGCAACAGATGAGTTACGCAAACGGTTTGTTCGGGCGGACAGTGCTTGACGACCTCCAAATCTATGTACGTCAAATCATCCTGAAAATAAAGAGGAAATGGAATTAATTGAACAAATCTGTAAAGAAATGCAGTGTCTTATTTCTAGTGTCTATTTAAAGATAATAGTAGTTTATGATACAAGTGTGTGAAGAAGTACTCAAGGCTTTCACACACACAAAATATGAGAAATCAATTCAATTTTAATGTACGTCAGAAAATTTATTTTCACTACGTCTATGTTTTTTGTTTAGTGACGCGAGTTGTTGCCATAGTAACAACAAACAGAAATCGTTTAATAATGAAACTCCAATTGATTTGCATTGGACTTATACGCACGATTTGGATTGTAGATATGGTGGTAACGACTTGTACTGAGACCTTTATAGATCTATTATACCCCACACGATTTGGATACTTTTACACACGATTATAATAATGCGTCGTTCACGCACAAGCAAGGCTGTGACACACACAAAATATGAAGAATCAATTAAAAAATACGTCAGAAAATTTATTTTCACTACGTCTATGTTTTTTGTTTAATTTAGCGAGTTGTTGCCATGGTAACAACAACCATAAATCGTTTAATAATGAAACTCCATTTGATTTGCTTTGGACTTTTACGCACGATTTGGATACTTTTACACACGATTATAATAATGCATCCTTCACACACAATAAAGGCTTTCACACGCGCAAAATATGAAAAATCAATTCAATTTTAATATACGTCAGAAAATTTATTTCCACTACGTCTACGTTTTTTGTTTAGTGACGTAAGTTGTTGCCATAGTAAGAATAAACAGAAATCATTTAATTTAATAATGAAACTCCATTTGATTTGCATTGGACTTTTACGCACGATTTGGATACTTTTATACACGATTATAATAATGCATCCTTCACACACAATAAAGGCTTTCACACGCGCAAAATATGAAAAATCAATTCAATTTTAATATACGTCAGAAAATTTATTTCCACTACGTCTATGTTTTTTGTTTAGTTACGCGAGTTGTTGTCATAGTAACAACAAACAGAAATAGTTTAATAATAAAACCCCATTTGATTTGCATTGGACTTTTACGCACGATTTGAATACTTTTGCACACGATTATAATAATGCATCCTTCACACACAATAAAGGCTTTCACACCCACAAAATACGAAAAATCAATTCAATTATAATATACGTCAGAAAATTTATTTTTACTATGTCTACGTTTTTTGTTTAGTGACGCGAGTTGTTGCCATCCATAGTAACAACAAACAGAAATTGTTTAATAATGAAACTCCATTAGATTTGCATTGGTCTTTTACGCACGATGTTGATACTTTTACACACGATTATAATAATGCATCCTTCACACACAGTAATTTACTTATTAATGTGTTCATTTTGGTGTGCGTAATAATGCATCCTTAACACATAATAAAGGCTTTCACACACACAAAATAAAAAAAATCAATTCAATTTTAATATACGTCAGAAAATTTATTTTCACTACGTCTACGTTTTTTGTTTAGTGACGCGAGTTGTTGCCATAGTGACAATAAACAGAAATCGTAATAATGAAACTCCATTAGATTTGCATGGGACTTTTACGCGATTTACGATTTACGATTTTTATACTTTTACACACGATTATAATAATGCATCCTTCACACACAATACAGGCTTTCACACACACACAAAATAAGAAAAATCAATTCAATTTTAAAATACGTTAGAAAATTTATTTTTACTACGTCTATGTTTTTTGTTTAGTAGCGCGAGTTGTTGTCAGCCACTGATGCAGATATAATGAAAGTTGAGGAAGAAACAAACAGAAATTGTTTAATAATGAAACTCTATTAGATTTTGCATTGGACGTTTACGCACGATTAGGATACTTTTACACACGATTATAATAATGCATCCTTCACACACAATAATTTACTTATTAATGGGTACATTTTGGTGTGCGTAATAATGCATCCTTCACATACAATAAAGGCTTTCACACACAAAATAAAAAAAAACATTCAATTTTGATATGTCAGAAAATTTATTTTCGCTACGCCTATGTTTTTTGTTTAGCGACGCGAGTTATTGCCATAGTAACAACAAACAGAAATCGTTTAATAATGAAACTCCATTTGATTTGCATTGGACTTTTACGCACGATTTGGATACTTTACACACGATTATTGTGCATCCTTCAGGCAGCCTTGTTGTGCATCCTTGTGATATTATGCATCCTTCACACAGCATAAAGACGTTCACACGCACAAAATAAGAAAAATCAATTCAATTTTAAAATACGTTGGACCGGCTGTCCAACCGTTTGTTTGTACGTTGGACCGTTTTTCCGTACGACGCACGGTTTGGATACTTTTACACACGACTATAACAATGCATCCTTCACACGCAATAATTTACTTATTAATGTGTTCATTTCGGTGTGCGTAATAATGCATCCTTCACACACAATAAAGGCTTTCACACACACAAAATAAGAAAAATCAACTCAATTAAACGCACGATTTAGAGACTTTTACACACGATTATAATAATGCATCCTTTACACACAATAAAGGCTTTCACACACACAAAATAAGCAAAATCAACTTAATTAAACGCACGATATGGATACTTTTACACACGATTATAATAATGCATCCTTCAAACATAATAAAGGCTATCTATCTCGCACACAAAATAAGACAAATCAATTAAATTTTAAAATACGTCAGAAAATTTATTTTTACTACGTTTATGTTTTTTGTTTAGTGACGCGAATTGTTTCCATAGTAACAACAATCAAAAATCGTTTAATACTGAAACTATATTTGCTGTACATGGGAGTTTTACGCACGATTTGGATAATTTTACACACGATTATAATAATGCATTCTTCACACACAATAATTTACTTATTAATGTTTTCATTCTGGTGTGCAAGTAGATAAAATATATATTTAATTTCTGCTAATTACTCCTTTATCCTCAAAACTGCAACTTGATACGAGGCACTATTTATGCATTATAACGCCTTGGCCGCGCTACGGCTAAACTACGGTTTTTAATCGCGATATTTTATGAGTCAAGTAGGCTAATACAAGCGGTCTCACTTGCGGTTTTTTCCCGCGACCGATTTTTTCCATAGCGTACTGTGTGTTTCTCGAGCGGTTTCCGCTCGCGGGAAAAAACCGTAGTTCGGCCTCGACCTAATAGACCTTTTCATAGTTATTTTTTTTGTGCGCATGCGTCAATTTACGCCATGTTATACGTCAAAATTGCCCGAACATTTTTCAAGAACAACTATATATGAGCCTGAAATCTTCATATTCCCGCCTTTCAAACATGGCGCATGCGCTTAACTAACCCTATAAAGGTCTATCTGGGTGACTATTGCAAAAAAAAATATAGACAAGAGATCAATATAAACAGAAAAAGATTGCAAATTCCTTGTTCTAGTCTTTTGTAGTGTTGCTCTTATGGTCTAGTTTTGTCGGTATACTAAACTTTCTACATTAAAGTAACCTATATTATTGCAAATATTATTCCGATGTTATACAAAAAACACACTCGAATATAGTTCGCGTGCATATCTGTATCTTGACCCATTTGTTCTTAGACCTTTGTGGCCTCTTCGGGAGTTTATCAATGTTGTTGTTATTGAAAACTTGATTGATCTGTGTCGCTGAGATCACGAACGTCTTTCTACATGTTCTGTTCGGAATTTTGCGACTTAATATCCAGATTAGAATGGGTTTTAAAACCAATTTATCTATCTAAATTCATTAGTTAAAAACCAATTTAGCATATGCATTTTTTCTGATGTTCATGTCAGCAAAATATTCGCATAGACAATAACATAATTTTGATAGACAAATATTAGACAGACAAGACCAAAGAGACAATTTAAAAAGATATACAGGCAAGATTAATCGGACAAAAGACAAGATATAAAAGAAAAAACGACAATTAAGACTGAACAGGCAAGTATTTATAAACTTCGCTAAATTTTTGTTCTTTGCATTAAATAATATTGTCTATATAATTTCATTTCAAAATTAGAAAATGTTTATGTAATTAGAAACTACGTTGTTGTGAGGAGATTAAGTAGTATTATTTATTAATTAGGTATTGCAAAAAGTTGTTTTTTTTTCCGAACTTGATGTGAAAAAAATCTTTGTTTAATAACAATGTATTTTCACAAAAAAAAGTTAATTGCAACTAACTATACACTAACATACTTATACACACAAAAAATAAATCGTAATAAAACAAATATCTTATTTTAGACGTGCCATAATTTTTGTCATAGTTTATATTTAGATATTGGCAAAGAGAATCGTTGCGGTTTACTTAATATATGACGTCTCCTGCATATTTGATCCAGTCTGCACTTGATATGCCAAACTGATATTTTTTTTATTGTTCCGTATTGTAAATTATAAAACGTATTAGTTGATTTCGTATGAAATGACCGATTACCTTAAACACCAAGTTTAATATTCTATAGCAGGGGTTGCGAACCTTTTTATGACCGCGTGCCATTTTTCTTAAGTTTCTACATTGTGAAATGCTGACGCATATGATAACTTTGCCTGAATATCAGTTGCCGTATTAGCCTGAATATAATATAATACCGTATCATCTTGAATATGATGTTTGCAAGAATCAAACTCCATCCCGATTTACAAAAATAAAGGGTTACAGTGGGATCCCTTTAACTACAGACCAATCTGTATTCAAAGCCAATTTTCAAAGTCAGCATTTCTAATTCGATTATCAAGTTTCTTGGAAAGTAATAACATGCTGGCAAACAGTCTAAATTGCTTCTGGAAAAGTAGCTCAACTAATACTGCTCGGTTGGATAGTGTTAATTTTATAATTACTTCTCTAAATTGTAATCATGAGGTTCTTTCTTTATTCTAGGAAGTAAAGCGTTTGACTCTTGATCACAAGCTCCTTCCACAAACAATTGAAGATATTGGAGTAAGAGGCGTCGCCAAGAACTGGGTAAAATCTTCCTTGCATCAAAGAGTACGAACAGTGATCGTAAACGGTTCAAAATCGGAAAGAAAATTAAAGAAGTGGGTAGTTCCCAATGCTCTCTAGTGGGACAAACTCTATTCTGGATATTTGTTAAAGATCTGGCGCAAACAACGAATGTTCAATGCAATTATATTTTGTACTTGTACTGACGATACCAACATTTTAATATCTAATCCAGACATACACGATTTAATTGAAAGTAGCAATTTAAAATCAGAAACGTTAGGAGGATGATGTACAATCATGATGATGAGGTACAATCAAAGATGATAAATTTTTAATGGACTTTGTTACACTTAATTTAAAGAGATATTTATAAAACAAGTTTCTTATTCCTTCTTTAAACTTATGTACATTTATTAAATAACTAGATACAATGATTACAGGTTTTTGAGTAAAAACGGGTCGGTGAACACAAATATATCGAAATACAGTTTATAAGTCGTGGAATAATCTCTCAGGGCTACTAAATGACCGGGACAAGGACCGAATAGTGCGCTTGCTTAGAGCTGTTTAGTGAGCCAGAAAGATTCTAGACTGGTTGTAGGGTTGCTTGTTGAATAAGTGTCCCCGCCGGGTGTGGGGGGACGGCTGCTGTTTTTTTTTTTAATTCAGCTGTTTTCTACCCTTAGAAAGAAGGGTATAAGCCTCCCTCTTATTTTGCCAGTTGCCACGATTTTGTGCCTCCTGGTACCAGTTCAGTCCTGCCGCTCGTTTCAAGTCGTCGCTCCATCTCATTTGTGGTCTTCCTATACTCCTTTTGTTGCTCCATGGTCTCCATCGAATTAGTTTGCCACTCCACTTATCCTGGTCTCTTGCTACGTGTCCCGCCCAGTCCCATTTCTGAGTGGCGGCGCGTCGCACGACATCATGAACCTTTGTTCTTCTCCTGATCCATTCATTTGTTTTCCTATCTCTTAATGATATCCCAAGTATTCTCCTCTCAATAGCTCTCTGGTTTACTTTAAGTTTGTCAAGTATAGCTTTCGTGAAGGTCCAAGTTTGTGACCCGTAAGTAGTTACTGGTTGTATAATTCGGTTTTGAGGTTTAGGGGTATGTCCATATTCAAGATGTCTTTAATTTTGGCATATGCCGCCCAGGTTTGCCGTATTCTCTCATTTATTTCGAGTCCTTGGTTAGCCTTGCCTATAGTTAGTGTTTGTCCTAGGTATTTGTATGCAGTTACTTTCTCGATTCTGTTGTCTCCTAGGGTAATTTCTCGATCGTCATCTACGTTTGATGTATCGTACTTTGATCGTCATGTACTTTGTTTTGTCAAAGTTGATTTCTAGGCCTATGCGCTTCGTGGCCCTGTATATGTCATCGATAAGTGTGGCCAGTTCTTCTCTGCTTTCGGCTATCACTACTATGTCATTGGCAAACATTAAGTGGTTGAGTTTCTCCCCGTTGATATTAATGCCTCTGTTTTGGAAGTCGATTGTTTTTAGTGCGTCCTCCAGAACTAGTGTGAAGAGCTTGGGTGACATAGGGTCTTCTTGGCGCACTCCTCTGTTAATTGCCACTTTGTCGGATTTTTCGTGTAGCTGAATTTGCAGAGTTGCATTTCGGTAAATGTTGTTAATTAGGTTTGCGTATCTGTGGTCTATTCTGGCTTGCTGTAGTGCCCATATTTCCACCGTGTCGAAAGCCTTACTAAAATCAATGAATGCTAGCCATAAAGGTATATTGTATTCCACAGCCTTCTCGATTAGTGTTCTCATCGTTGGCAGGTGTTCTGTAGTACTGTAGCCCTTCCTAAACCCAGCCTGCTCTTTTGGCTGGTAATAGTCTAACTTTGGTGTGAGACGGTTGGTTTATATTTTCGCAAATAATTTGTATATTTGGGATAGCAGGCTGATCGGTCTATAATTTTCTAGGTTCTCGGTGTCTCCCTTTTTGTGAATGATTACCACGAGGGCGTTTGTCCAGTCCTGTGGTATGTCCTTCTTTTCCAGGCATTTGTTGTACAATATTTCTAGTTGGTGTTCTAGTATATCACCGCCTTGTTTTAACATCTCTGTCAGCATGCCGTCTTCGCCCGCTGCTTTCCCATTTTTAGTATGTTGTAATGCCGATCTGATTTCGTCTTTTGTAATCTCAGGTATGTCTTCAGAGTTGACGTTCATGACTTTCTGTTCCTGGTCTTGTTCGGTTGTGTCGCTCGTTACTTTCGTCTCGTATAGGTCTGCGTAGAATTCTTGTACCGTTCTTATAATTTCGTGTCTTCCTTCGATTCTATGTCCTGTTTTGTCTTTGATTCTGACGATTTCTTTCTTTGTGTCTGTCGCTAGTCTTCTGAACACTTTCTTCCCTTTGTGTTGTTCCAGTACTTTCTGCGCGATTTGCACATTGTGTTTTCTGATGTCCTCCTTTGCCATCTTTCTGGCGATTTTGTTTGTTTCAGCGTATTCTGCTGATGACCTTTTGTTATTTGCTATAAGTTGTCGTCTTTTATCTAGCATGTTTAGTGTTTGCGCGCTAAATTTATTTTGCTTTGTAGTTTTTGTTTCTGTGTACGCTTCTGCTGCTTGGTTTAGGGTTCTAGTGATCGTTTTGTTTGTTTCGTTTATATCATAGGTACTCAGTCTCTGCTCTTTGAATCCGCTTCCCAGGTATATTTGGAATTTATTTGGGTCTTGTTGGAGTTTCTCTCTGTCAATCTGTTTGTGTATCGACTTTGCGATTTTTTTGCAACGCTCTAGTTTTTGGTTTATGCTTATCTTTGCCCTCGCCAGACGATGGTCACTTCCAGTATTAAATCTGTTCAATACCTCGACGTTTTGTACTATTTGGATGTTCTTCGTTAGAATATAGTCGATTTGGTTAAAAGTTCTCCCGTCTGGGCTGACGGGAACTGTAGGACATGGAATTTCCTTTTCAGCCAATGAGGTGGATAGATTTTTTTTATGGGTAGGAAACAGCGGATAGCAGCAGTCGGGCGGCAAGTAAGTCAACATCACCTAGGTGGAGCGAGAAAACGTCAGAAGGAGAGCGAGCAGTGTTGGTCGGGACGGTGGCGGCAACAACATAGGGTTGTGAGTTGGTGGGCTTGCAGTTGTGGCGGTTCTTTTCGTCTAGGGTCTTGGTGAGTTCTAGTGTTTTGGGGTTACTTAAACATATCAGGGACTGTGTCTAGAATTAGTTCTAGGTTTAGGGAAAGGTCATCTTTCAGTCGGGACAGAAGCACTAGATAGGGGATGGGCAGTTTGTTTTTGGGCTTTCTTCTGTGTTTTTCAACAGGAGGGGACTTAAAGATGTCGAAAATTGGGGGTTCTTGGGAGATGATGCGGGAGGCGAGTTTTTTCTGGAGGGTGTGGAGTCGAGTATGGTATAGGTCGAAATTTACTAGTTCTTCGACTAATATAGTTGGGAACTTGTAGTTTAGACGGTATATCCGTCGAAGGCAGTTTCTTTCAAAGCTGAGGAGGGGTTCAATATATTTTTTGTTGCAGAGGGCAAGGGCTGTCATTTGATAGTCGAGGACTGGGCGAACAAAGGTTTTGTACGTGTAGAGTAGGGTGTTTGTTGAACAACCCTCAACTCGGGTGCGGAGGCAGTAGAGAAGATTTAGCCTGGACCTCATTTTATGGAGACAATGTCTGATGTTGGGTACTGGGCTTAGGGACTGGGTGAAGATCGTGCCTAGGTACGTCTTGATCAAAAGATCCAAGGTACGTCAAGATACGTATTGATGGTTGGGGTATCAGGGGTTGGCCGTAGAGGTTTATTGAATATTGCTTTTCGGCAATACGTTTAGAGAGGTTTTTGTGAAATGGATCAGTTGGGATGTTTGGGGATTAATCTGGATGCGCCAGAGGTTCATCCAGATTTCGATTTTGGCAATGAATTTGTTGGTTGCCGAGATTGAGGGGTTTCGGTGGCAGGACCAGATGACGGTGTCATCTGCGAATTGTTGGATGTGGCAGCGAGAATTGGTCGGTAAAGGGATGTCGTGACAAAATAGGTTGAATAGCAGGGGGGCTGAGAGGAGCCTTGTGGAGCGCCCGCTACGGGCGTAAAGGGGAGAGACAGGGAATTGGACACTTTGACGCGGCACGAGCGGTTGGAGAGAAAGCTCTTTACTAGACGGACTAGTGATAGTGGGACCTGTAATGTGTGGAGTTTAGCTATCAGGCCGTCATGCCACACAGTGTCGAAGGCACGGTGGATATCAAGGAAGAGGGCTATGGCGGAATCTCCGGAGTTTAGTGTGATTGTGAGGTTGGACGTCAGATTACGGATGGAATGTTGGGTGGACCGTTGATTCATAAATCCACTTTGATGATCGGGTATGACATGGTGGTTTTCGCAGAAGGAGCGGAGACGTTGGGCGATGATTTTTTCGAAAGTTTTACCAATCGTGCTGAGGAGGAAGATTGGGCGATAGGAGTCAACGAGTTTTGGATTTTTTTGGGGTTTGGGGATCATTATTGTGTAAGCGGATATCCAAGGCCGCGGGAAGGTGCCGGACGAGAGGCAGGCGTTGAATATACAGGCTAGGTATTCAATTGCTGGGTCTGGAAGGTGTTTGAGGACAGTCCATGGAATACGGTCGGGTCCGGCTGCAGAGCCGTTTCCAGTGGTGGAGATGACATTGCGAACCTCTTCGGTGGTAATGGGCTGGACTAGGGGTTAATTTTCGATTTGGATAGACGGGGGGAACTCTGAATACGGAGTTAAAGGTAGGCGGCTAATCTCGATTGTGGTTTTCCTGAAGAATGGTTCGGTAAAGTGTGGGGAGTTTGATTGGTGTACTTTTTAGAGATGGGTCGCGAAGCCTGGGCTTTTTCTGGGGCATTTGTGAGGATTAGATCATTTACCGAGAGTGGGTGGTTGGGCCGGAGAGACCGGCCGGAAAGAATGTTTAGGGACTTCCAAAACCTACTGCCATTCTTGGGATCGAGTTTAGATGTTGCATCTATCCACGATTTTTCGCGGAAGCCACGCAGTTTTAGTTTGATGAGGGCATTTAGACGGTTCCACGATGATTTAATCAGAGGATCGTGGGTATTTTTGTAAATCCTATACAATTTACGTTTTTGTTGGATTAGCTAGACAATTTCGGGGGCGACAGAGCGACGCACCGTTGATATGGTGCGTGTTGGTACACAAGCGTGTATTTCTAATTGGAGTCTACTGGTAAATCTTTCGATGGCGGATTCTAGCTTGAAGGTAGTGTTTATGGTCGGGGGGTTGGCAAAGGCGACTTAAGATTCGTTTCGAATGCTTGCCAGTCGGCATTTTTCCTAGACAGACGAGTTATTGTAGATGGTGGAGGAATTGGTGGAGGTACGAATAGCATCTCTGCTATCAGTGCGAGATGGTCGCTTGTGACCGAGGGGCCGATGAAGGCTGTGGGGGACAGTAGGTCGGCTGCGTTGTCGGATATTAAGATGTGGTCAATAATAGAATTGCCTTGGGGACCAAAAAAGGTGTAGTCCGTACAGTCAAGGCGGAAGGGGGAATGCGAGTCTAGGATCGAGACGAGTTGACGGCCTTTGCTGTTGGATATTGTGTCTCCAAATACTTGGTTGCGGGCGTTCAGGTCGCCCAATGGGTTGTAGGGAGCTAGATCAGCTCTTATATAGGGGGTGGAAGGCGCGTTGTTCGAGGGTAGGGGTAGTGTCTCTGGAGAAGGGCTAGCATCAGGTAGCGACAGAGGCTCTAACGGAAAGCCCCAGCGGAGAGTTTTGGAAGTAATTTGTTACAACTTTAAATATACGCAAAACTTACTTCATGATTATAGTTTACTTTTACTAAGATTTTATCAAAAATCAACCAAAGGTGATTTAGAAAAAATTTCTAGGGGTAACACTTGATCAAAAGCTAAAATGGGGCTATCATATTGTACTAACATGTTCGACATTAAGTACTGTATGTTATAGATTCGAAACCTAAGAGAATGTGTAAAAGTTGATATTCTGCAAATATTTTACCACGCCATCGTTAAGTCTAGCTTGTCATACGGTCTGATATTTTGGGGTCACCAGCAAATATTAATGCGGTTTTTAAAATGCACAAAAAGATATTACGAGCGAGTTCAATGTACATCCTCTTCCGGGTGGTCTTTGTTCATTAAGCATTTTAACGCTACCCTTCATTCTCCGGCGTGCCAATAAAAAATTCCGACGTGTCAGCTTTGACACGCGTGCCATAGATTCGCCACCGCTGCCCTATATAATACTTTTTTTATTATCGTGTTACTACTCGCTATGAATATGAAAAAAATAATATATGAGGAACACACTGAAAGAAAACCATTTTCATGAAAATTAAATTTCCATTTTTTAATGTGTAGTAGGTAAAATTTAGTGTTAAATATAAAAAAGGCAAATAATGCTGTTCATTTAGCTATGAACATGTGTTCATATCTTAACACATGTTAGGCGATGTACACACTAGGCTAATACATGCGACCGAACGCGAGGGATCGCGTGTGTTAGGAGAGTGTGTACGGTGTACGTGCAAACGAAGTCTTCCTCAGGCACGCATCTGCCTTATCAAAATGCGGCATATCAAAAATTGCGGTCAGTACGTGTTCAGTTTGTTTATAGCGCATACGTTAAGAAACATGCTTTTTTGTAGTGGTTGCTTTGTAGTACCCGCGAACATGAAAGAATGAAAACGAACGCATTCGTTTGCAATTTCTCAACCAATTAATTAACAAACACGACAAAGATTCGGTCTCATCTAATCGACTACATACTTTTGCCTAGCGTGTACATTCCTTCAGTTTTCTAGTTTCAATGATGATTTTTATTAGCAATTATGAGATTGCAATTATGACTTCAAATTCTATTGTATTCAGAACAATTTAATAGATATGTGTTTTATTTTCAAATTATTGATTATATTTATAATTGAAATTTTATGAATATTTAGTATGGCAATAAATTTTGAATCACAAATATTTTATATTCAAATTATTAATTAAACGTTCTGGAAATATGTGTCCATTGTGATACTGAATTACTAGGAAATGACTAATTGTAAATTCGAGATTATGTACACTTATCACTTAATAAGAATTCACCTGAAAATGTCTGTTTCTTTGTTCATTTCATTGGCGAATAAGAGACATTATATGGAAAAAAGAGAGACAGACAAAACTAGAATGAAAAACCTAGACAGACAAGATTAGACAGACAAGACTAGACAGACTAGACTAGATAGACCAAGACTAGATAGACAAGACTAGACAGACAAGACTAGATAGACAAGACTAGACAGACAAGACTAGAGAGACAAGACTAGACAGACAAGACTAGACAGACAAGACTAGACAGACAAGACTAGACAGACAAGACTAGACAGACAAGACTAGACAGACAAGACTAGACAGACAAGACTATACAGACAAGACTAGACAGACAAGACTAGACAGACAAGACTAGACAGACAAGACTAGACAGACAAGACTAAACAGACAAGACTAGACAGACAAGACTAGACAGACAAGACTAGACAGACAAGACTAGACAGACAAGACTAGACAGACAAGACTAGACAGACAAGACTAGACAGACAAGACTAGACAGACAAGACTAGACAGACAAGACTAGACAGACAAGACTAGACAGACAAGACTAGACAGACAAGACTAGACAGACAAGACTAGACAGACAAGACTAGACAGACAAGACTAGACAGACAAGACTAGACAGACAAGACTAGACAGGCAAGACTAGACAGACAAGACTAGACAGACAAGACTAGACAGACAAGTCTAGACAGACAAGACTAGACAGACAAGACTAGACAGACAAGACTAGACAGACAAGACTAGACAGACAAGACTAGACAGACAAGACTAGACAGATAAGACTAGACAGACAAGACTAGACAGACAAGACTGGACAGACAAGACTAGACAGACAAGACTAGACAGACAAGTCTAGACAGACAAGACTAGACAGACAAGACTAGACAGACAAGAGTAGACAGACAAGACTAGACAGATAAGACTAGACAGACAAGACTAGACAGACAAGACTAGACAGACAAGACTAGACAGACAAGACTAGACAGACAAGACTAGACAGACAAGACTAGACAGACAAGACTAGACAGACAATACTAGACAGACAATACTAGACAGACAAGACTAGACAGACAAGACTAGACAGACAAGACTAGACAGACAAGACCAGACAGACAAGACCAGACAGACAAGACCAGACAGACAAGACGAGACAGACAAGACCAGAAGAACAAGACCAGACAGACAAGACCAGACAGACAAGACTAGACAGACAAGACTAGACAGACAAGACGAGACAGACAAGACCAGACAGACAAGACCAGACAGACAAGACCAGACAGACAAGACCAGACAGACAAGACCAGACAGACAAGACCAGACAGACAAGACCAGACAGACAAGACCAGACAGACAAGACCAGACAGACAAGACCAGACAGACAAGACTAGACAAACAAGACTAGACAGACAAGACTAGACAGACAAGACTAGACAGACAAGACTAGACAGACAAGACTAGACAGACAAGACTAGACAGACAAGACTTGACAAAGTACCAGTACTCACGAGGCAGCGAACGCGAGTGGTTGTGCGCGAGAGTACCGCAGAGAGAAATATTAATTTTTATTAATTTTATTATTAACGTGATAAACATATAACAAGAAGAAAAAAAAATGTCGAAAAGGGAATTACGATCAAACATCTCAGCTGAAAAATCTTATGATCCAATCATTGATTACTTGAATAGTGCTGCATTTGAAGAAATCATTAGTCGCATAATAAAGAAGGAAGTTGAACCTCTGAAAAAACAGATTCGTGATCTAACTGACGAAGTGCAACGGTTTAAATCCAAAAATGAGAAGGTAAATGATATAATAAACAAAACACAATTAAACATCGTAGAGCCGAATGTAGTTATTTTAGAAGAAGAATCTCTACGTGCGGAGAACGTCTGGAACGCCGAGAACCCATTGTAGATAAACAATTATCGCGGAGCGATAAGTCAACTCGCACAGAGCATAAAAACCCAAAACAAAACCAAGGACCTTCCGATAATGCCGATCCAATTCAAAACAAAGCAAATGTAGAGAATTAGCAAATTCAAAATAAGTACAAGAGAAGATCAACACGCAATAACAATATTATAATCGGTTCAAACTCTGAAAACTTAAATATTAGAGCTGTAACTAGATATGCACATTTACATGTTTCAAAGTTGGAACCACAAATAACCGAAGATGAATTAAGGGATTATCTACAAAGTAAAAACTTCTCATCTGTTTTTTGTAAGAAATTAACATCAAATCGGCTGGAGGAGTATGCTTCGTTTAAAGTATCTGTCCCAATAGATAAGCTAGAGGAAGTAAAGAATCCCGAATTATGGCCAGAAAATACTTATATAAATCGTTTTTTTCTTCATCTGGAGAAGACCAAAATGAACAAATAAATATTAACCCAGTAACAACGAAGTATGCACGAAATTCAGATAAAGTTTTTATTATATATTAATATACAAAGCGTTAAATCAAAACTCCTTCAGCTTGAATTATTATTGAAGGATCACGAGCCATATTTCCTATGTTTAGCTGAAACATGGTTATCAGCAGACACTATACATCTGATTAGTGTTCCCAAATATAAACTTATTTCATCGTACAGCAGAGCTAAATCTAGTGGCGGTGGAGTAGCAATTTGGGTGAAAGATGTATTCCGTAATTGCTGCAATTCTATTGACTTCGCTAGTAAATCTATAGAAAAACATATCGAAATTTGTGGTACTATATGGAAGTCTGGTCCTGACATCAAAGCCATAATTACATTATATAGACCACCTTTAGGCTGTATAACTACATTTATGTTAATCCTTGAAGAAATACTAATATTGGCATTCGATAAATTTGAAGAAATCATCCTGTTAGGTGATTTTAACATACATTTTGAAAAAGAATCGAAAGGGAAAAGTAATTTAATAAATCTTCTACGGGCATATGGACTGGATTATAGAATAAAAGTTCCAACTAGAGTCACTAAAAAGTCTAAAAGCATCATTGATAACGTCTTTATGAGTCTTAACAACTCAGCTTCAATTACGGTTGATGAAAATCCAATCTCCGACCATAGCTTCATATTAGTAAATTGGTAAATTGTGCTAAGAACGATAAAAATTATTACTTTGCTAGAAACTACTGCACTACCAACAAAGCTGCTCTACTACAGGCTCTTCAGCAAGAAACGTGGACAGAAGTCTATACAGAGGTTGATTGCGAACGCAAGACAACAGCTTTCATAAAGCTGCTACAATTCTACGTTTTTAATTTTTTTCCGATAAAAAAGATAAAGATTAATGCAACTTCATGGATCTCGGAGGAAGTTAAAAGTTCAAGCAGAAACTTAAAGGACCTATTTATAATTCAAAAGAAACATCCAGTCTTAAAGGATTTATACCTAACTATGAAGAAGAAACATATAAATTTACTTATAACAACAAGAAGAAATTTTTATAAAAACAAAATCGAGAACTCTACAAACAAACAAAGGGCATTGTGGAAAACAGTTGAGGAATTATCAAATAAAGTAAACCATAAGCCAGATCTTCATATTAAGGAGGAAGAGTCAACCATGGTAAGAGATCCAGATAGAGTGGCGTCGTTATTCAATGCATTCTTCAAAACGACTCCAGAGGGAGTAACTTCGAAAATTCCATATACTCATTTAGACAATGTCCACATACCCACGAATCCTAAAACGATGTATTTGGAAGAATTCAGCCCTAATGAAATGTCGGTCATCCTAAATAAATTAAAAAGTAAGTCCAGTTACGGTCCAGACTTAATTCCATGCAACATAATAAAAGAATTTCAAAATGAACTTCTTGAACCCATCACAGATATTATTAACTGCTCATTTTCCTCAGAAACAGTACCGAATATATTAAAAATTTCTACAGTAGTTCCAATATTTAAGAAAGGTGATTGCACAGATTTGAACAACTATAGACCAATAGCTTTGGTTTCAGTAATGGCAAAGATCCTGGAATATAGTATGGAATATCGCCTGATGCCGTTCATTTCGAGAAACCACTTGATTCCTAAAGAACAACATGGTTTTCGTAAATGTAAATCAACCACTACTGCAATAAATGAATTCCACAACAAAGCCATCAACGAGGTAGATAAAGGCAAATGTCCGGTGGGTATTTTTTGTGATCTATCTAAGGCTTTTGACTGTGTCTCGCACGAAATACTCTTAAACAAATTATACCTATATGGAATTAGAGGAAAAATTGGGCGGTGGTTCCTATCTTACTTGAGCAACAGACGACAATACGTTAAAATTGAAAATAACAAAAGGACTGGAATGTCATCCACCACAGTGGTAAAAATAGGTGTTCCCAAGGTAGTGTACTGGCCCCGATTCTTTTTTCGCTGTACACAGCAGACTTGGTTAACTTTATAGGGCAAAAACACTGTACCATGTATGCTGATGATACAAGTATTATAATATCGGAGGATTCCCTGGTGGAAAACGAAATCAAAGCAAATGTTATCCTAGACAGACTTTATACATGGTTTTGTGCAAATAAATTGTTCTTAAATCCAGAAAAAACTAACTACATAATTTTTCAATGTAGTCGAAGGAAACCCTCTGAAGATCTTCTTTTGCAAATCGGAAACTACCAATTACATCGAAAACAAGTGGTTAAATTTTTAGGAATATTTTTAGAAGAACACCTAACGTGGAAACTTACAACAGACTACATCGTACGCAAACTAAACAGCAAAGCGTACCTTTTGAGAAAGGTCCGGGATACAGTTGGCAAAGATGCCCTTTTAAATGTGTACCATAGATCCACTCCTCCATGCCGAGATCCACTCGGTTTTATCGTATGGCATTCTGCTATGGGGAATTTCCTCACATACAAATACAGTCCTTTTAGCTCAAAAGAGGATTATAAGAGCAATAACTGGTATAACAATTACCACATCATGTAGGCCATTTTTTCGGAAACTGGAAATTCTAACTGTGACGTCCGTCTATATATGGGAAATAGCATGCTATGTGTTTAAAAACATACAATTATTTGATATCGGGGAGGATCGCCATACTTACGACACAAGAAATCGTCAAAAACTACGATCCATAAGAAGTAATCTCAATCTATGCCAAGGGACGCCAAATAGAATAGGTGTACACATTTTCAATCAAATACCTTTGGATATCAAGAATCACGGAACTTACAAATCTTTTAGGAAACAACTAAAAAGGCATTTGATAGAAAAGTGTTATTACACGTTAAGTGAATTTTTTGAAAATGAACAATAACAATATTTTCACATGTATTTATATTTTATACTTTTGTTCATCTATATGTTTGCATTAATCTAAATCAATTGTTTTTTCTTTGTTTTTCTTTCTTTCTTTATGACTTGTCTAATATGTAATGTATTTATATCTAGAGAAAATTTTTGATTTTTATTTGATTTGACTAGACAGACAAGACTAGACAGACAAGACTAGACAGACAAGACTAGACAGACAAGACTAGACAGACAAGACTGGACAGACAAAACTAGACAGACAAGACTAGACAGACAAGACTAGACAGACAAGACTAGACAGACAAGACTAGACAGACAAGACTAGACAGACAAGACTAGACAGACAAGACTAGACAGACAAGACTAGACTAGCAGACAGAGTCGAGATCTCACCGCGAGTGGTCGTGTACGACAGGTGTACGACTCGTGTAAGTGAAAGTAAAATCGTATTTAGTTATACACTGCAAAGTTAGTTTGAATAAAGACAATTTATGGCTCGAGAGTTAAGACCTATTGGGCGTCCCGATAAATGCGTCGAGCAAATGTGCACCTTTCTCCAAGGCCCCGGTTTTCAGGATGCCCTAAGTGCATCTATCGGTTGCCTTGTCGACCCACTGAAGATGCAAGTATCTGAATTGGTAGAGGAAATTAAGTTGTTGCGACATGAAAATATGGAATTAAAGGAAAAGGTAGGCGATTTGGCATTTAAATTACATTTCGCAGACCCGAATACTACTACCGATAGACGGCAGTTTTTGTTGCCCAGTCCTACCGATAAAGACACAGAGCAGATAAAATTCCATCGGCCTCAGATAAAGAAATTGAGAATCATACAAAAAAAGTTCCCAGCAGACAAACCGTTCCTGCCGAGCCTGCCGTGAGACGGAAACAAACACCCAGAGATGGCATTCACAAAAAATATATATAAGAAGGCCGCGTCGATCAAACATTATAATTGGCACGAACTCGGAAAATGTGAAGCTAAGAGCAATCACTAAACATGCTCACCTCCACATCTCCAAACTGGAACCGCAACTCACAGAAACCGATGTAATTAACTACCTGAACGGAAAAAAATTTACTAACGTCGTCTGCAAGAAACTGGCTTCCAAGTACCCCGATCATTATTCGTCTTTCAAGTTGTCAATCCCGATGGAAAACTTAGAAGATATAAAACAGCCGAATGTGTGGCCCCGATACACTCTCATAAATCGTTTTTTCCTAAGACCGGAGAGGAACAGGGACGAGATATAAGTGGCGACTCGCAGGATTATATTATCGGCAATCAAAGGCAGTCACACCATAAAATAAAGACATCAGCCTTAAATTTTAAACAATCTAAATCCCTTGGGAACACACATGAAGTTGAGACCAGCATTATATGCCTAAATACACAATCTATAGGAAATTCAGTAGAACGTATCGAATACATGCTTGAAGACAATAAACACTGCCAACAATTAATTCTAACAGAGCACTGGAAAAGTAGTGAGCAGCTTAGCACCATCAAAATAAGTCTTTCACCTCGCGACATGTTTCTGCCGTGAGGAACGAAAACATGGTGGAGTTGCTATATACAGCTATAACATGAGGTACACAATAAGATCTGATATAAATAAATTAGCAGAACTTTCAGTATTTGAATGTGCAGCTATCGAATCAATAATTGATAAAAAAGATGCAATAATCATAGGCATATACAGAGCGCCGCTCACAAATGAGAGGCTATTCAGGGAAAAACTACACACACTGCTGACTAAGATAATCAAAGAAAATAAACTCATTATTATAACTGGCGATTTCAATATAGACATTTTAAAGAAATCAAAAAGTGGTAGACAATTCACATCACTTCTGGAGTCATTTGACATGAAGTTAACATTAAAAGAAACTACCCACCCAAGCTCCAACACCTGTATAGACAATATTGCAGCATACACGGATAAGAAATATATAGCGGAAGTCATAAACTATCATATATCGGACCATCTCACGTTACGAATCATTTTCAAATCCGAAAGGAAACCAAAAGATTATTAGATACATCCGAAATTTTAAAGAAGAAAACATGAGGCACTTTAAGGAAAACTTATCCAAAAATACATGGATGGGTGTTTGCAGCAACCATTGTACAGATGTAGACAGCCAGTGGAGCTACTTCATTCAAACGTTCAAAGTTCAGTTCAATGAATGCTTCCCAATATCTGCAATAAATAGTAAGCAAACAATGAAAAAAGTCTTTTCCTATACAATCCTGGACGATATTAAGAAAAAAATGGAACTGCTATATATTCTGAGCCGATATAATAATGAACTAAGGCAGAGTTATAACCGAGCACGAAGAAAATATACGAATTTACTAAAGCGTATAAAAAAACAGCATTATCAGAGTAAAATTGAAGAAAATGACAATATCGTAAAAGCCACATGGGAAGCAGTGCATGAAATTACGCAACTGAAACGAAAACCACAACAACTCGACCCACAAGATGTCGGACCATTTTTCACGCCCAACAACATAAATAATTTTTATGCTGACAGACCCATAGAGGCAACGAAACACTTATCAGAATACCCACACGTAATTAATCTGCAGAACAATCCACATTCATTGTTTATGAACCCGACAACCCAGGAAGAAATAATACATAATGATAAAGAGTTTAAAAAATACCAAAAGCACAGGAACAGATGAAATCCCTATCTCAACGGTCAAATATGCAGCGGAAGAACTAGCAGTACCATTGGAAGAAATCATCAACAATGCTTTTAATGGAGGAGTGTACCCTAAAGTGCTGAAGGTATCAAAAACGATACCCGTATTTAAAAAGGGAAGCAAGAACGATATAAATAACTATAGACCAATAAACCTAGTGTCTTCATTCTCTAAAGCAGTGTTCTTCAACCTTTGTTATCCCGCGGAACCCTTTTTTGAGAATTTTCTTTTTATGGAAGCCTCTGTTTAGTAGCACTTTGGTTAAGGGGGGAATCGCATTACATGTTATGAACAAGGTACGTCCCTGCATTTCTTATACAACTTTTGTAAAAGTCTCATAATAAATAAATTTGCATTTATTCAAACAAAATTATAACTTCATATAAAATATTTCTGCTATACATACATAAAAATGAAATTTTAATCGAAAGAAAGAAATCTTGTTTTTCTCATTGTGCTTGTTTATAACTGCATAATTTATCAATCTCTGGTTAATTGGAGACGCATATCATCCATCAAGTCGATTTCTATACTTAGTTTTTGTAGCGACGTATGTGGAAAAGGATTTCTCATAGGATAGGTTGTTCCGAAAGGCATCAATTCCTTAACCGCTCGTTTGGAAATTTCTGGATATTCTTCAATATTTCTTAATATTCGAAAAATGTCTTTTGCAATCCCGTTAAATGTTCCAAAATATGTTTTTTATATTATGTAATTCTGGCCGAACGCGATATCATTGTTTGCCAGGAAATCATCTAAATTAGAAAAACATTCTGTATTACTTTTTATGATGCATTCCTCCCACTGCTTGATTTTAGATTTGATTGAGTTTACTTTGCTATTGACCTTAAAAACAGCAGTATATGGGCCTTGAAGTGAAATATTCACTTCGTTCATGTACGAAAATATATCTGCAAGGTAGGCTAGATTTTGAAGCCAATTAGTGTCATTAAGTTCTCCAGAAAATTCACGTTCAGATAAAAACATTCGAATTTCATCATGCAATTCCCACAGTCTGGTCAAGACCATTCCACTGGATAACCATCTTACTTCAGTATGAAGAGGGAGATTTTTAAGTGAGTTTCCCAGATCATCGTACAATAGGGCAAATACCTTGGTATTTGGGGGTCTGGAATTTGATAAAATTTAACAGCGAGAGCATGACGATGAAGACAGCAATGGCTGGCTTTGATGTCTGAAACTAGTTTCTTTAAACGTGCTATTACGCCCTTTATAATACCAACCATTGCTTTAGCTCCATCAGTGCATATAGGTTAGGTTAGGTTAGGTTTAAGTGGCAGCTAATGCTCACATAGGCCTCAGATGGGCCCGTTGTGTTACCACGGTACTTGCAGTACAACCCTCCTCAGGGGATTTTGTCAAACCATTTCGAGCCGTGGATGAACCTCATGAGAGTCTGCGCATCTAGTGATGCGAGGTCAGAGAGATCATCGAAGAAAGGTCGGCCTAAGAAGAGCAATCGTGTTGCGGTCAGAGAGGGGCATTGGCATAGGTAATGCTGAACACTCCTCTTCCTCCTCGTCCAGGCAGCCTCTGCAGTAGTCCCGCTTCGCTATGCTCAGTCTCTCAGCGTGCTTGCCAATGGGACAGTGTCCCGTGATGACTCCCACTGCCACTCTGATATCGTTTCTTTTTAGAGAGACGATGTTGGTGCTTCTTTTCCTGTTTCGGTGAGGCCATATTTGCCTGGTTACCTCGCAGGTGTCTTCATCCCTCCACCTTCGCTCCGCTAGGTTCGAGGTTATTTCGGCTATGGTCTCCTTGCACGAGGCAAATGGAATACCAATATCCTGTAATACTTCGGTTGAGTGCAGGCTTGTGCCGTTCTTTGCAAGCTCATCCGCTTTTGCGTTACCTGGGATCTCGCTGTGGCTTGGTACCCACGTGAGTCTCACGTTTGTGTGTGCTGCGAGCTCATTCAGCTTTCTCCGACAGCCAGAGACCACTGCTGAGTTGGTGCACACGCTAGTAACTGCCCGGAGAGCAGCTTGGCTATCGGTGTAAATGTGGATCTGTTCACCAGGGTCCCCATTTACCATCAGCCACTCTGCTGCCCCTTTTATGGCGGTTACCTCCGCCTGTAGAACGCTGCAGTAGTCTGGCAGGCGTAAGCTAACTCTGAGGTTGAGGTCGTTGGAGAAAACTCCGCTGCCCACTTTGTCCTCCCTCCGTGAGCCATCTTTAAAGACATGCGTGTGTCCTGCTGGTACCTCTTTCTTTTCCATCCACTCCTCTTTAGAGGGTATGTGGTATGAGAAGTTGTTGCCAAAAGCAGGTGTTGTTAGACATCGGTCAATGTTTTTGGGCACCCCTTTAAATTCATTGATTATTCCGGCGTGTCCACGATAGTCCGATGTCAACATTCGCACTGACTTTAGTCTAAGTGCTGTGGTAATGGCAAGTTGCTTGTCCATTAAATCGACCGGGGCTATGTCCAGGATTGTCTCCAAGGCTTTCGTAGGTGTCGTTCTCATGGCTCCCGTTATCATGAGCGCCGCCATTCTCTGCACTTTTGTAAGCGCCATTTGATGGACTCTTTTATTAAGTGCCGGCCACCATATGAAAACGCCGTAGTAGAGTATTGGTGTAACTACGGCTCTGTATAGCCAGAAGGTAATCTTGGGGTTGAGGCCCCAAGATTTCTCCACCGCTCTCTTGCAAGAGTACAGCGCCACCGTTGTTTTCCGTACTCTTTCGTTTATGTTGAGCTTCCATGATAACTTTCGGTCTAGTATGAGACCTAAGTACTTGGCGCTCTCCTTGATCGTCAGTTCAGTGCCCTTTAGCATTGGGAGCCTGAATTCTGGAATGTTGTGTTTTCTTGTGAAAACGACTAGCTCGGTTTTCGCCGGGTTGACATCTACGCCACACCTTTTGCACCATTGCGCTAGTTTCGATAGGGCCCCTTTAACAAGTTGCGACATTGTATTGAGGTGTTTCCCAGAGGCCGCTATTGCTACGTCATCCGCATAGGCGACGACCCTGCAGCCGGATTTCCTAAGTTGGAGGAGCAGCTCATTTAGCGTGTTTATGTTCCAAAGCAATGGTGAGAGGACGCCTCCTTGTGGGGTTCCCCTACTCACCTTCCTTCTTATGTGGGATTCTCTCATTGTGGCCCTAATGTTCCTTTCACGGAGCATTTTTCCGATCAGGTGACATAGAGCGTTGTCCATAGCTAGTCCAGTTAAGGCTGATTCTATGGCTTCAGGCTTCACGTTGTTAAATGCCCCTTCTATATCGAGGAAGACAAAAATCGTGAACTCCTTATGCCTCATCGAGCTCTCTATCTGGTTTACCAAGGCGTGGAGTGCTGTTTCCACGGATTTCCCCTTTGTGTATGCGTGCTAAGACATTGACAGCATTTCAGGGTGTAATGCCTCCTTCATGTGCAAGTCAATCAGTCTTTCAAGTGTCTTTAGCAGGAACGATGATAAGCTGATTGGTCTCAGGTCTCAGATCACACGGGGGAGGTGTGTGAGGCCTTTCCTCCTTTTGGGATGAAGACCGCTTCGACCTCTCTCCATATTTTTGGGATGTATGAGAGGTTTATACATGCCTTAAACATAGTCTCCAACCAAGGTGTAACTATATATATGGCCTCTTGCAGCTCAACTGGACTGATCCCGTCAGGTCCAGGTGACTTAAAGGGTTTGAAGCTTTTGATGCTCCAGGTTAACTTATCTCCACCTACAATTCTGTCAGCCAGATACCGAGGTGGAGCAGTTATGGTGGAGTCCACTACACTTATTCCATTGTTTGGAAAGTGTGTATCCATGAGTAGCTCCAGCGTTTCTGTACATGAGGTTGTCCAGTTTCCATCTTGCTTCTGTATGAAGCTTTGGACTGCCGGATCCTTAGATAAAATTTTTCGCAGTCGGCTGGCTTCTGAGGTTTCCTCTATTTGCTCGCAGAGCCGAGCAAAGGATGACCTTTTGGCCTTCCTAACCTCCGTTTTGAAATTCCGTAGGCTGTTCTTATAGGCAGTCCATTCATTGGTGCTTTTTGCCTCGTTGAACAGCCTCCTGCTTTCCTTTCTTAGGAAGCTTATTAACGGCGTCCACCACCGTGGTTTGCTCTTACCTATCCTGCTCACGACTTTGCATGGCCTTGTTACAGGCACCTGTGAACTGTTTTACAGTTCTGTCTAGCTCATCCCCTGTTTTTGGTGTTGGGGGCGGCTCTTCCGATAGAAGACCCGATAGGGTAGTTTTGTACTTACCCCAGTCAGTCTTCCGTTTGTCTACAAACTTAGGCCATGTTTGCATCTGTATGCCTACCTTAAATTCAATATACCTATGATCAGAAAAGGAGTGTTCTTTTGACACTTTCCAAATGCTTACAAGGTTAGGCGTTTTAGTGGAAACGAGTGTAATATCAAGTACCTCCTCTCTCACGGCTGTGGTGAAGGTGGGAGTGTTACCTATATTACATATTTCTAGGTCGGAGGTTAGTATAAATTCTAGTAAAGTGCATCAGTGCATATAAGGTGACATAAATTCCAAGAAATTGAATGTTTTTCAAAATATGCATTAAGTAAATTAAATATTTCTTCACCTGTTGTTTGAGTTGGCAGAGCTTTGAGAAAAAAAGCTTATCTTCCTGAAAATTGGATTCGTGTATGTATCTCACGCAAACTAACAAAATTGCCAATCCAGCCACATCTGTAGATTCGTCCATTTGCAGAGTGAATCCATGTTTAGAATTTTTCAAACGAAACTAGTAAGTCGTTACGTTAAACTTAGTAAGTCGCACTTCACAGTAATCTTATCTTTAATTCGTCACGAAATTGTCGTATCAGACAATGGGACAAGGTCAATTTTGTTTGCAATTTTTTGACTGATCATGCATTTGATTAAATCTGTTATACAAGCTTTAATTAATTTTTCTGCAATCGTATGAGCTTCGCGCAAACTAACTAAATAAGATGCTTTCAAATGCATTCTTTTTCTGCTGTAGTTGAAGATATTTTCTTTTGAAATATTCGCTTTTACCTTTTAAAGTCGAATGTTTATTTTGTAAATGACGCTTTAACTTTGAAGGATTTAAATTGCTGTTGTTGTCTACTTGCTCACATAAAACCCATTTGGCCCATTTTTGTCACTAATCCATGTAAATCCAAAATTCAAATAATCTTCATCATACTTTCGTATTTTTCGGCTAGTAGATCCTGATTTGTTTTCTTCTTCGAAATTTTCAAGAGAGCAAGAAGCTTGTCCTTTGGATTTTGATTACAATTTCCCAGTTTTAAGTCAATTCTGCATTATACTTCTAAAGGATTTAAGGATAAGTTAAAACAAAACTCAATTTATTATAAAATAATTAACTTACTACCGTTTGCATTTGTACGACTTATCTGAAATGAATAGTTCCAATATGAAACTCTAATCGACACAAGTATTCGAGAGAGCGGAGCACCGTCTCTAGTTGTAAAGCGGAATTTAAAGAAGCATTGATTCGCGGAACCCCTAGATGTTTTAGTGGAACCCTAGGGTTCCATGGAACACCGGTTGAAGAACACTGCTCTAATGTATTGGAGAAATTAATATGTAGTAGACATGTGTAGTAGATATGTGCTATCATTCATAGGCAAACACCGACTGTTTAATCAGCGTCAACACGGATTTATTAAAGGACGAAATATAGAGACAGCCTGTTTCCAGTTCCTAAAAGCAGTCATTCAACACCTAGAGGAACATCGTATCCCGTGCGGAATACTCTTGGATCTAGCAAAGGCATACGACACAGTGCATCATGCTATTCTAATAAAAAAAGCATATAGTTACGGAATTAGGGGTGTTGCTCTAGATCTAATTTCACACTACCTACAAAATAGAATCCAAATAACAGAAATAGAGACATCGCATGGAAAGGAGAGATCGACACCAAGGACTATAAATATGGAAATACCACAGGGTAGCACCTTGGGCCCCTTGCTTTTCCTACTGTACATTAACGACCTTCCTGAATTAAATCTACAACACACACCAAATATGACATTGAACTATGCAGAAGACACTAGTATTATTATTGGAAATAGGTCAGAAGAAACAGTAGCGACAAACGTCCACACCTCAATAGAGACAATGAAAACCTGGTGTGATGAGAACAGATTGATCCTAAATAGTGAAAAGACAATGACCATAATATTTAAAACCAACCGTGATAAAAGAACATACAATATCGATGATCCAATTTTAAATATTAATTTTGAGCTTCAGAAGAGTGTAAAACTGCTTCGTATACATTTCGACGACACGCTAGGATGGGCGCGCATGTAGCACAACTTGATAAAAAAAACTAAATAAAGGGGTGTATGCCTTGAGAATATTAAAGCAGTTCCTGAATATTGAGACACTGAAAGCAGTGTATTACGCGAACTTTCATAGCCACCTTATGATGGGCATAGTGTTCTGGGGGAGAGGGGTACAAGCAATTGACGTATTCAAGAGACAGAAAGATGCACTAAGTACTATATTTTCCCTAAACTATCGACAATCCTGCAGAGGAAAGTTTAGAACAGCCAGGATGCTAACTGCGACGGGCACTTACGTCTACGAATCGATAGTATTTTTAGCAAAAAATAAAAAACTTTTAGAAGAATATAATTTTAAAAATCCCAGGGAAACGAGAAGCTATAACATTAATTTCAGAAAACCAAAACACAGGTTAACTATGACGCAAAAGTTACCACCCTACAGTATCATGGAGCTGTACAATATGTTACCTAAGTATATTAAATTACTCCCAACGACAAAACACCTTAAGACGGAACTTCATCGAATCCTCGTCGACATAGAACCGTACTCCGTACAGGAATTTTATGAACGAATAAAAATCTACCAAGAATGAAGAAGGACGTGACAAATTTCATTTAGTAAACATCAATGACCTGCGATTATATGTTATTTGTAATTATAAAAGCTGTTCAAATGTTCGCTTAGTTAATGAAATAAACTATTTGAATTTGACTAGACAGATTAGACTAGACAGACAAGACTAGAGAGACAAGACTAGACAGACAAGACTAAACAGACGTGACTAGATAGACGAGACTAAGGTTGGTAAAGGATCTCGGAGGCAGTAAGAGTTGCCAAATCTCATACTGTAGCACGACTCTGAGCAATATCCACTGTTTTTCGACGAAAGAGTCGAAGGTTCTAGAAATAGAACTCAGCTCTACCAACAAATCCTACTCTCGCGTCCTTGAAGACAATGCGTCGCGTAACCACTGGGTGCATAGCGTACAAGATGTGCGTTATGTAGCAGACGAGAGAGGATGAAAGGCGAGTGCCTGGCGCCTCAAAGCGAGACTCTATCGGCTAGGGGAATAAACCCCAACAGAAAATTCTGGTCCTCCAGGTTGGGGGTTGACCTAAGCATGCACATGGAATATGATAACGGAAAACGGTTTACCGTGCAGGGGAGGGATACCCCAGTGCCGGTCGGTGTCGTGGGTGAGCGAGTAGGCCCCACCCGACCGTCAGCCAGCAACTGCTCTGGACAATTGGTGGTCCCCCAGGCCATTGTTCAAGGAAAAGCGACTGGAGAGAAGAAAAAAGACACAAAACGATCCTTTCAAAAGAAAAGATACCATAAATAGAACGCCACCGCATCATCAGAGAATTTTAAGCGAAGGCGAAGCTACTATAGCTTCTTCAAGAAAACCTGATGGTGAGGAGGATAAAGGAGGCGACCTTCTGTTTGAAACGCTGCAATATGAAAAAATTACAAAAAAGCGAAAGCTAAAAGAAGGCCCAGCAAACATGGTCCAAACCAAGCTGACGTTCAGCCAACCCATAGAACAGACGAAAGGAAAAGTTATTTGGAACCTAGTTGAAAACTTAACACAAAAAGTAAAAGAACTCGAACAGCTAGTGAAAGATAAAGTCTGCACTAAGGGAGAAATTAAAAATGCAACGGAAGAGATTACTGCACTAGCGACGCAGCTATACTAGAAAAAAGAAATTATAATTAACATACCGGAAAAAGAAGAAGCAGTTCCCAATAGAGTACAAAAGGTAGTAGCAGATGCGAGCACGCAGAGTCAAGTTAAAACTGTAATCCTGAGAGATGAAGGGTGCTAGACAACTGAACTAGAGACTGAAACAACAGGCACGCAAACCCTTAATGTAGATAAAATAGATGCGACAATTAAAAAACTAAGATGCCTAATTAAAGAAGCAGAAAGGCCAGAAGAAATTAGCCACCTCACAATGGAAGACTGGCCAGAGGAAACGTTCTTAAACACAGAAATAAAAGAAGGAAATCCTCTATCAATCGGGAGAAAATATGACCTAGCAGTTTGTTTAATAGAAAATGAGATAAAAATGGAATAAGGTCTAAACAGGCAATTCATAGAACGATACCCAGAGATGGCAGAAATAAAGGAAGGTACAGAAATAGGGATTATTAACCAAACAATAAAGATGGAGATTGAAGGAAATTTGGAAACTATAGAAAATTTTATATACAAAATGGAATTAAGACATACAGAAGATATCGAGATTATAAGACTATTTAGGGTACTCCTTCAAACCCTGGTCAAAAACGAAAGAAGCCAGGTGGCAATGCCTTGTATCACCAACGTTGGAATAAATAAGCTAAGGAAGCTGGTAGAAATTGCCTTTAGAAACTCGGACAAGATATTACACATATATATGCCAAAAAAGATGACTGGCAGAGGAGAACAAAGTGCTAACAAAAATCATGCAGGAGAGAGAAATACGTCCAACTTCCCCCCGAGACTACGCAAGACCTTTGAAATCAAGCCAATACCCACCGACGGTAATAAAAATACCTATGCAAGCATAGTAACAAAAATGAAACAAGACATAAACACTGAAAATTTAGGCATACAAATAGAAAAAATAAGAAAAACTAGAAATGGCAATGCCAGAATCACGATTCGAGAAAAAAAGGAAGGGGCTATTGAAACATTTAAGGAGCAGGCAAATGCAAGTCTCAGTGAGACGGCCACGACTAGAGAAGTAGGTGGACAAAGAGGGACAATAATTATTAGGAATATTGACGAAACAACAACACGGGGAGAAATAGAAAAAGCCATTAAAGAAGCACTAAGGGGAAAGTCAGAAGAAAGTGAAATTAAAGTACATACCCTGAAAACGGACAGAGAACGGAGCACGCTTATAGCAACAGTCAGGATGACAAAGGCGACTGCACAGCAAATACTGGACAGAAGAAGAATTAAGATTGGTTGGAGCAGCTGCTAGGTCCAAGAGCTCTTCATCCCTATAAAATGCTACAATTGTAAGAGACATGGGCATGCTGCTAAAATGTGCAAAAACGAAAAATATGACTTGACAGGAGTCTGCCTCAGGTGCAACCAAAAAGGACATACAGCCAAAGAATGCCTGAATGCACCAAGATGCTATGAATGTAACACCGAAGGGCATCAGACAGGAACCATGGCGTGTGAACTATACCGAAACCTGGTAAGGAACCTGAGAGTATGAAGACCGAGGACAGAATAGAGACGGAACAAAACCCGGCAAAGAAAGAAACTTTTTGCCAAAATGCTTAAAATCCTACAATGTAACATGAACAGAAGTGGAACAGCACAAGAACTTCCGAAAAACTGTCCTGGACCACAATATTGAGATAGTGATTGTCTCGGAACCAAACATCAAACTGACAAAAAATGGGCCATGGTTCACAGATGATAAATGCAGTGTAGCAATTAAAGCAACAGCCAACAAATGGGGCAAAGGAAAAGGTCACGTGTGGATTAAAACTAGAAACATAATCATCTACGGGTGCTACATCTCCCCGAACATACACATTACCGAATTTGAAGAAAACCTAAAAGAACTGAGAGACAGCATGAAGAGTCACACTGGAAAACAAATTATCGTGGGAGGAGACTTCAACTCCAAATCGCCCGAATGGGGCTCACCTTTTGAAGATGCTAGGGGAGCAATTCTGACTGAATGGCTAGCGGAACAAGATGTTGAAATATTAAATAAGGGAAACATGTCTACGTTCCGGCGGAGACAATCCTCTTCGTACATCGATATAACTTTCTGCACAACAAACCTAGTGAGACAGGTCAGAAACTGGGAGGTGAGGGATGATGAGAACCTAAGCGATCACCGAAACATCGAATATAGTATAAAGCTACAGGGCCCAAGAGATGTAAGAAAACGGAATCAAACCAAACAAGCACCAGAGAACGGATGGATAATAAGCCAGAACCAATTGCAGCTTTTCTCTACAAAATTAAAAGAAAATATAGGCAACCCTAATATAAAGGCTGAACCAAGCGAATGTATGAAAGTAGTTACACAAACTTGCGACCAAAAATTTCGAAGAAATGGCGGAAGCAGCAGACGAGCACCGGTGTATTGGTGGACGAGAGAAGTGGCGGAACAAAGGAGGATATGCCTAAAGAAGAGATGAGCAATGGCCAGAGCAAACACTAAGAAAAATAAAACAAATAAAGAGAAACAAGAACTTAGAGAGGAATACGCTAAAGGAAGAGAAGATTACAGAAAGGCAATCAAGATAGCGAAAGTAAATGCATGGAAACAAGTATGCGCAGAAGTTGATAACGATATGTGGGGTCTGGGCTATAAAATAGTACGGAAAAAATTAAACCAGCGTCCTAAAATAGAGCTGCTAGATAAAGAAAGGCTAAATCAAGCGGAAAAACTATTCCCATGCGATCGAGCTATGGACTGGAGCCAGCTTATAGAAAAGGAAGATCGGGTAAACTGTCCACTATTCACAGAGAACGAAATGAGGGAGGCGGCCGGAAAAATGAAAAACAGAAGGGCCCCAGGACCAGACGGGATACCGGTGGAGGTCGTGAGGGCTTTACTGGATGGGAGCCCCCAATACTGCTTAAAGATGTTAAACTGATTGCTACAGAGAGAATTCCCTAGGATATGGAAAACAGCAAGGCTAGTGCTAATACCTAAGGAAAAGAAACAAGAAAATGCGGAAGTAGCATATAGGCCACTATGTATGCTGAACACAATGGGAAAAATTCTGGAGCAACTACTAAGCAACAGAATCAAAGAAAGCATCGAAAAATCAGGGAATTTATCAGATAGGCAATCGGCTTCCGGAAAGGAAGATCTACAATTGATGCAATGCGCGTAGTACAGGAGATAGCAACCAGGGCAAATACGGGATGCTACAAAAGCAGAGATTTCTGCGTTATGGTGACCCTCGACGTGCAAAATGCATTTAACTCTGTTCCATGGATGGAAATCGTCACAGAACTAGTCAAGCGTAAGATACCACCGTACCTAGTACAGATGTTATGCAGTTACCTTAGTGAGCGAGACCTAATGGTAGGGAATACTGCCAAGATAAATATAACAAGAGTCGTCCCTCAGGGAACTATACTAGGACCGTTACTCTGGAATATCTTCTACGATCAGGTACTAGGGCTGCGCATGCCTGTAGGAGTAACCATAATAGGTTATGCAGATGACTTGGCTGTGATCGTAAGAGGAAAGAAAGAAGAGGAGCTGTGTCTTAAAATAAACGAAGCGATACAGAGAGTGAGCCGGTGGATGAACTCCAAAAGCCTAAAACTGGCACCGACTAAAACGGAAGCTATAATATTAACAGGAAGGAGAAAGCTTTAAAAAATGGAAATCAAAGTAGAAGATGCAATAATAACGACATCAGACACATTGAGGTATCTTGGAGTGATATTCAACAGAAATATGAGTATGACACAGCACGTGATACAAATAGCTATGAAAGCCGAGGCCGTGGCGGCCAATCTAGGGCGACTAATGCCAAACATCGGAGGACCACGATGTAGCAAACGACGGCTGCTCGCATCGGTAGTTTACTCCATGATACTTTATGGTGCACCTATATGGCGAAAGGTCATTGCAAAGAAAAAATATAATCAAATTTTAGAACGTATCCAGCGAAAAATGCTGATTAGAGTCTGTTGCGCTTTCCGGACTGTATCTAGCGATGCACTGCGAGTGGTGGTGGGAAGCCCACCCATCGATCTAATAATAGAAGAAAGATGTAGAAGGCTGGAATACACAAGCAAAAAACCATCTGCATCAGAGAGCAGAACACACATAACAAACATGTGGCAGAAAAGATGGGAGAACTTGAAGGGAAAGGTGGAATTGACGTGAAGGCTTATACCAAATGTAAAAAATTGGATAAACCGGAAGCATGGTGAAGTGGACTATTACTTGACACAAGTATTGACGGGGCATGGATGTTTTGGCCACTACCTTAACAGGTTCAAACTAGCAGAAACGGCGGTCTGTTACTACTGTGGGGAGGACGATACAGCGGAACACACAGTCTTCGATTGTCCAAGATGGGAAGCGCAAAGGGAAAAAATGACGGAAAGCATTGGCGAAAGAGTAACTGCGGAAAATGTTACTGGGTATATGCTGGAGAGTGAGGAAACATGGAGGAGAACCATAACAAGAAATTTAACAGAAATAATGATAACGAAAGAAAAGGACGAAAGAGGTGAACGTGATAAATAGACAGGAAAAATAGACGACACAGCTGTTCCCAGAAGTAATACTACGGTGGTTTCCAGGGGAAAGTGGGAGGAAAATGTGTTTGGTTATACTGTGTTTTTTTATATTGTAACAAACCCTTTTATAAAAAATAAAAAAAAATAAAAAAAAAAAAGACGAGACTAGATAGACAAGACTAGATAGATATGACCAAACAAACACGATCAGGAGACAAGATTAGATTGGCAAAACTAGACACAGGACTAGATAAATAACATTAATAGACAGATAACATTAAATATTGCTAAGAAATAGATAGACAAGACAAATTGTTTATCCAAATACTTCACAAGTCTGCCTATATATGGCGTAAGTAAAAAGTAAACAGTTGTTCTGTTTATGTTCTTATGTATATTTGTAAGTGCACTTAACTAAACCGAAAAATAATTTTGTTATTGAACAACATAAAAATGTGATACTAAAGAAACTCGAAGTCGATAGAATATTAAAACCAAATCGATCATGTTTATTATTGTTTCCGCACGTGATAATTTACCGAAAACATAATTCTAACACTAAATAGACGAATGCCGAAACAATTTCACTCATTAATAAATTTACAAACAGGAGTGACTTAAGCCCCAGTTAACTTAACTGGACCAAATTGAAAAATTACCGCAACAACTCTACCAATAAAACAGAGAAAAGAAGTTGTCAAATATTTCAGCGCTGCCGAGCAAATCAAAATCACGAAAACCGTGTGAAAATAAATTAATAAATATGTTATTTACCTTTTCTTCTGCGTGTACCAATTTGTGGAAGGTAAAGTCGACGCGATCGGCTCGCTTCACATAATCCAACACACTGTCGATCTGCGCCAAGTAAAATATCGACTCGTCGTTGTTTACATTCGGTGCGCAGTTAGTAAATGAGATGATGGTCTGTTGTGTGAGCAGCAGCACCACCACCAAAACGGCTTGTCCAGCCAACGTCATTTTCACAATGCGATCTCTGTTCGCGTGCGTCGGCTGTTTGCCTTGCGCCCTTCCTCTTTCGCCGATTTCCACGAGCTCAAGACGAATTCGCACGAATTGTTTGCTTCGTCAATGCGCCATCTACAAACTTAACACTTTTATATATAGATAATCACATATAAAAAAAAGAAAGGAGCAAAGGTTTTTCCTATTTACTTGAATCAAGGCTAAATACTATTTACTGAAGAAATAGTTATTATGTTGACGGAGACGAACAAATTATAGAGGCAAAAGTACATAAATAATACTAGAAAGATATGGCTAAACTAACAAGAATAGATAAACAAGAATAAGTGAAGACAAAACTAGTTGCAATTAGGAATAAAACAAGACTGTATAAACAAAACAGGATTGGAAAATAAACAAGTAATAATAATATATAAGTACAACACGATATATAGGGTAAACCACCCAATTATTGGCACTTTAAGAGTGAGCTTCTATCAGTCTGAAATTAAATTATCATAAAATTTCATTTACAAGAGCTAGTAGACAAAACATGTGCCAGTATCGAAGAAAATACTTTAATCTTTGTTTTTATAACCGTGATTATTGTTGTTTTTATAACCGTGATAATGTGATTGAATGGTATTGAATAAATATTTTATACTTAAATCCAAAAGACTACAGAAAATCCTATAATTGGCATAGACATTTTCAATATTGGCATCTATTAGTCCAGGCGTCTCCTAATTACGGCCCGAGGGCCACATCCGGCCCGCGGACAGATTTTGTCCGGCCCGCGGAGAGCTAGCATACTTGAAAACTCCTTTTAGAGAACATATTTTTTATAGCAAATGAAATTTAGTTTACTGAAGTATTCTAATTTTATGTTGAATAATTATTAATATGACATCTACATTGATATGGTCATGGGCTAACTACTCATAACATTGTTGTAGGCTTATTGTTTTTGTGATAAGTTGGATAAAGAAACACAGAATTGTAATGAGTAAAGACATGTATAATATGCAGAAAATTTAACTTCAGTATATAATAACTAACAAATTATTGAAATGAATCCAACTAACATTTTATACATTTTAAATAAAAACATAACTTATAACAAGCATAATGACATATGAAATACTAATGAGATTTATGTAATTGAGATTTTCCACTGACAATAGTTTGTAGTTGTGGACTAATTTTACTTGTACCAATTATTAAAAGAGATTTAAGATGCTCATCAGTTAATTTAGATCTGTAACTCAACATTTTTTGTGTACTTCATTTTGGAGAAGGTCTTCTCACACAAATAAGTAGTACCAAAAACAGAAAACAGCCCACGAGCAAATTTATGCAAATTATCAAATTGTGTCAGTGGAAGACTCTTATAAAATTCCAACAAAGATGAGTTTTGATATTTGTTCTTAATTATATCACTGCACTGTAGATCAATCATTTCCATTTGAAGTTCCGGGGCTAGGGTTTCAATGTCAGTATCAAAAGGATTCTGAAAAATCTTAATTTGATTCGCAATGGCATCAAAGTCCGAGAAACGAGTATCAAAATTTATTTTCAAAGCACTCAAAGTTTCAAATCACTTCAAAGATAGGAAACACAGTCTCAGTGGTGTGGCTGAATATTTCACATGTTTTAAAATGTGAAAAACATTTACTTCATAGTTGTGATTGAAACAGTATCAATTTCTTCCGGAATGATTTGATATTAGTGTATAAATCAGGAAGATGCTGGTTTTCTCCTTGCAATCTCAAATTCAGTTCGTTCACATGTTTTGTTAAATCAACATAGAATGCTAACTTCCACAGCCAAGCGTTGTTTTGTAATTCAGTAAGAGGGCGATGCTTTTCATTCAAAAAAATTTCGATCACTGCTCAAAGTTCAAAAAAGCGCTGAAGGACTTTCCCACAACTAAGCCAACGTACTGCAGTATGATAAGGTAAGTCATTTTCTCCAATCTCTTCAATAAATTGTCGGAATTGTCGGTGATTCAGCCCAAAAGATCTGATAAAATTAACAGTTGATATGACTGGTTTCAGAACTTCAGACATATCCAAACATTTTCCGCACAAAGACTGTTGATGAATAATACAATGTAAGACTAATGGTTTTGAACCACCGTCATTTTCTACAGCCTTTGACAAAAGAGCGACCACTCCTTTATCTTTCCCACTCATGTTTTTGCCTCCATCAGTTGTAATACATTTCAAGTTTTTCCATCGAAGGTTCTTTTGATTAATGGCCATTTCAACTCCTTTAAAAATATCTGTACCAGTAGTTGTGCCATGAATACTATACATATCAAGAAGTTCTTCATGCACTTCATAGCTTTTATCTACTCCTCGAATATAAATCAACACCTGAGCAGTATCTGACACATCCGTTGACTCATCCAAGGCCAAAGAAAACCACTCAACATGTCCATTTTTGTCGAACAGTTGAGAGGATATATTTTCAGCGATGTTTTCTCCCTTCGAGCCACAGTGTTTACTGACATACTGACAGTTTTTAATAAATTTACCTTTTCAGGGCACATTTCTTCGGCTACTGCAATTATTCATTCTTTGATCATTTCTCCATCGGTAAATGGTTTTCCACGTTTTGCAATTTCAAGAGCCACACGAAAGCTGGCACGAGTTGCAGCCTAGTAGGGAAAGATGATATGTTCTAGGCCACTCCTCCTTATGGAGATTTACATGTAACCCTTCACCTTATGGGGAATTACATGTAAACCCTCCGCCTTATGGGAAATTACATGTAAAATTTAGCCTTCCCCTCCGTATGGGGAATCCTATACAAAATAGTTCTGAACGTGGCCGAGCGTGTATCTGTAGATGGCGCCAGCGCTAGGGATGGGAGGAACCGGAGGGAAAGAGGGATTTAGGCCGGACAAGGGCGGACAATACCGAACACGAATAGACTAATCGGGAAAATTCAAAATGAGGGGTGGACATATTTACAGATAGGGGTCCAATTGAGATTATGGGGTTTAGATTGACAAGACTAGACAGATAAGACTAGACAGTCAAGATGGGACTGGACAGATAAGACTAGACAGACAAGACTAGACAGGAATAAACGGTAAGACTAGACATACAAGCCAGACAAGACTAGACAGATAAGAGTAAAGAAGACTAGACAAGACTAGACTGACAAGACTAGACTGATAAGACTAGACAAGACTAGACACACAAGACTAGACAAGCGTTGAAAATTGCGGGCGGGTAGCGGGGAATCGTGTGTGCATGCATAATTGGTTGCAAACATATTACGGGTTGATAAAATTGAGATTATAGGATTTGGGACAAGAACATATAAGACTAGATCACATCCTGCCAGGGGCGGATCCAGGATTGTCATTTGGGGGGGGCTTGACCCCACCGAGGTAAAATAAAGACTAGCAAAGAAAACACTAAAAAACACACATTTTATTTTGCTTAGCACATAATAAGTCTCCTCGGATACCTTTTCGCAAATTCCTCAATGACTTCGTTAGGTTGTAGATTAGCAGAGATATCTCGGTGAATATACATGGAAGCCAAACCGGTTAACTTGTCTTGAGTAATTGTCGTACAAAGGTACGATTTTAATATTTTAAGCGAGGAGAAGCTCCACAATACAAGTGGTTACTGGTAATGTAGCGAGAATTTGTAACAACATTTTATATATTTGGAAAAAACTCGTTTGTCTCTTGATGCGCTTCAGCTGCTGTTTGGGAGAGATGTTGTCTACCACTCCATAGCTCCTTCCAAAGAGATATTTATCCCGATAACGAGAGAGGATGACATAAATCTTCACTGTAAACGCATGCAGCTGCTACTATCGAGGTCAGATTTTCTGTGTTTACGATGGCACTTGGTAGAAGGTGGAACAGATCGAGAATCGAATAGTGATCTGCTCTCGAAAAGCGACTCTTCTCGTTCTTATTACACTTTCTACCATCTCATAATAAAGATTAAGATCTAATGCAACAGCCTGCAGTTCCTGTGAAAGCGAAACAGTGATTTCAAATACTGCGGCGGTTACCATTAAGATAAGACAAAGTCGAATCGTTGAATAGAAGCTAGAAATCTTGCACTTTTTAATGACGGAGAAGTTCAGTCCATTTCTTCAAGGAACTGTGTGATAGGGTCAAAGAACTCTTTGAATTGAAGGATCGCATCATGGCTTTCAACCCAGCGTGTATCACTAAGACTTTGCAACTGGACTCTTTTCGTCTGTGGGTGTTTTTTAAAAACAACGATAGCTTGTTGTTGAACGATAGCTCGTTTGAAAACTTCCAATCTTTTTTCTGACTCTCGTACAAAACTGGTAATATTATTTACTATTGCCATCATATTGCGAACGCTGCATGCCTTCAAGACAGCTAGCGGTTGGATCTCGGGATACGTATTGTAATTAGCCACCGTCCGCATGGAATTACTCTGGCAAAGCCATCACAGCAAATTGCCGAGAATACCTCCCTCAAATATGGCTCGCCGCTCACATTAAAAAACGTAAGGCTTATGTCTAAGACATAGACACCAAACACAAGTATACGTAAAGGGAGGAGACCTAGGTCCCAGTTAAGCTGTTGCGCCAAAAAGAAGAAGAACTATGATAATATATTTTCCTATGAGTTCACTTTGATTTGCAACGGAAGAACTCAGATGCTTTTGGGGGGGGCTTGAGCCCCTTAGCCCCCCCCCTGGATCCGCCACTGCATTCTGCGATATTTATCTGATTAATTTCCTATGTGTAAGCGAAATTTCTTAAACTTGTCTATGAACTCGATCGTATTAATTATTTTAAATAAAAAAAATATTTCTGCTATTAGGTTTCATTTTGAGTGTGTCATGGTATTGTTTCTTTCTTAAGTTTACGTAATCAGTTTAGTATTTGAACTTGAAGATTTTAAATGTGTATCAAGAAAATAACATTATTTTAACAACTACGACAGTGAATGTTTATGTAACCGCACGCTTAGGACCGGGCGCTTGATAAATAAACAATCGTGTCCAGTTTAAAAATTACAACCGCTGCATTTAAATACAACTACCGCAGTAAGAAACGCGGTCTAATTAATTTAGTATTTGATCTTGTAAATGCATGCGAGTATGACATATTTAAATCGTAAGATAGGAAACGCTATCAGTTTCATGTTTCATTTAATCTGGATGCTAGTTTGAACTTATTCGATGTATTCTGAGAAATTTGGATGAGTCATACATGCATAGAATCGTGGGAAGGTTAAAACCGTTGTTGAAAACCAGCAGTTGAGTCAGCAACCAGCAGTAAGAGTCAGCATTTTCCTGTTTCAACCTGTCTGGATGAGTCATTGAACACGTGATACATTGGCTTATTGAGTCTACATACTGAATATTCACTCTAAACCTCCAAGAAGATAAAGTTGGAGCCGTAGACAGTCAACAATACCCAACAAGGTTAAAGTTTGCGGGAGATCCTTCGATTACAAGCAACAGTGAAGCTGGTCCAGCAGAACATCATCCAAGCTTGTGTCAGCTATAGAATTGATGGTTCAAGGATTGATGTAGATAGCTTTATTAGTAAATTGAACAGCCGTTGTACGAGAAGCCCCATTCTAGCCATCCACTTTCCGTCCACTGTCCATCCACTTTCCGTCCACCGTCCACTTTCTGTCCAATTTAATCAGCTTTTAAACAGATTTTAATCAGATTTTTAACAGCTTTTGAATCAGCTTTTGAATTAGATTTTAAACAGCTTTCCATCAGCTTTAAACAGCTTCTTCTCTTCAGCTTTAATCTCATTGGATTAGGTTAGGTTAGCATTAGGTTAGGTTACGGGGTGTTAGGAATGATGCGCGCTTCATTCCTAACATCATCTTATTTGGTTTGTCATCATCTTATAAAATCTGAACTTTATGAAGCCCTGGAAACTTGTGTTAATCAAAATTACTTCAAATTTAATAACACTTACTATCAGCAAACATCAGGTCTAGCAATGGGATCGCCATTAAGCCCCCTTTTAGCCGATCTATTCATGTCAACTATCGAAAAAAAAATCTTCAAACTAAATTTCTCCAAAAAACATATTTCATTTTGGTATAGATATGTCGATGACGTAATAGCGTGTTTTAGTGGTACAACACGTCAATTAGACCAATTTCTCAACCTAATAAACAACGTTCATCCCAAAATTAAATTCACCATCGAGGTAGAAACAGACAACAAAATAAACTTCTTAGACCTTACTCTGATTCACAAAAACAACAAAATTGAATTTGATATATACAGAAAACCCACCAATGTTAATTCTACAATCCCGTATTCATCATTTCACCCGATAACACACAAATTAGCGGCCTATCATTTAATGATACATCGAGCCTTTTCAATCCCCCTCTCCACAGAAAAGAGAATCAAGGAATTAAGTACCATCATTTCAATCGCTACAGAGAATGGTTTCCCAACAAAACTCATCCAAAACATTATCAATAATAAACGAACCCAATTCGCAATGGCCCAAATTTATCCGAAAACCTCAAATTCAGACAAAACTTTCATCTCCCTGACATATTTTGGCAAAACAAGCGAACACATCGCAAATGTCCTTCGAAAGCAAAATCTTCAAGTAGCATTTAAACCCTCCTCTAAGTTGTCCAACATATTGTTTAATGCCAAAGACAAAATCGATCCCATTAAAAAATCCGGCGTATACGAAATTCATTGTTCCGAATGCAATAGCGTGTACATAGGGCAGACAGGACGAAGTTTTTCAACACGGTTTTCAGAACATTCTCGCTCTTTCCAAACACTAGTTCTTTTTCAAACCATTGTCTCGAATGCAATCATAAATTCCCAGAAATAGATAATCTAAAAATCTTGCATAATTGCAACAAAGGCCCGAAACTAAATCTCCTAGAGTCATTAGAAATTTTCAAAAAAAAACCGTAATCCCTCAGTTAATCTCCTAAACGAGCAAACTGACCTAATCTTTTCCCAACTTTTTAATCTCACCCGATCTCAAACAGATAAGTCCTCATCTTCGGACAAACACCGCCCCCCGACCCCACCAAAACTATAAGGGTATATATTCAACCTCATCAATTTGTTAAGTCACTTGAAAATGACCGTCAAACGTCGAAACTCGAGTCGTGATATGTGTAGAAATTTATATAACTGTGAATAATAAGTTATATAACATTTTTACATAATATAAGTATGGTAAAAAACAAAGTGAATTTTTCAATTCAATGTAATGATGATAATGATAATATATTAATGAGATTTGTTAAAAAAAAGACTTGTGGCGCAATAGCTTTAGCCGTTACAAACAGTGTAACGTTGCCAAGTCGCCATCTCTCACTCTTCAAGTTATAGTAAAAGTGAAAACATGAAAACCATCAAAAGTGCTTGGCTTTTAACAATATTATAACAAAATCAATAGCGCTTGTTAATGTTATTTTTACAGAAAGATATTTGTTATATCTTCATTTACTGATTCTCAGTTTATCAAAAGAATATCTCGAAAATTACTATTGATATTTAATAAAACGTGTGTGAGAACATCAATCCGGGTATGGTTTACATGTTAAACATGCAAATTTTAACCGTCAATATTTACAAATTTTCCAGCGCAAGGACTATTTAAACAAATTTCTAGGGGTAAAGGGCACTTTTAACTATATGTATTCAAAATTACAGAAGAATTTAAAGAAAACTAATTTTCTAGGGAATGTCCTTAAGCAAGGTGCACTTTATTTATACTATGTTGGGGGTAGACTAATTTATGAAACATTACATGCAAACTTAAAGAATAGCCTACCGTTTATTTCATCGTTGAATAGGTATGTACAGGGAAATGATAGAATAGAACAGGGGTCTCCAAACTTTCCAGCCTTAGGGCCATACTGATTACTCCAGTAAGTTCCGAGGGCCAAAACCATATTATCATTGTTGCCGGTGGTAAAAAGTGAAATAGTCCACTGATTAAAGAAAAAGTCCGAAAAAGTACGCAACATTTAAAAAAGGCTGCAGATCGGGCTAAAGTCCGCAAAACGGCAACGCTGCATATTATTAATTTTCCTGTCATTATCTGTAATTTCTAGATTAATCGTAGAGTACGAGCCATGAGGAGTAACGTGACACGACATCTGGTGGACACAAGCGGAAATAGGTAGTACCTTCTATCGCTAACACATGGCGCTAATAGCACGTACAGAATAATCTCGTTGGTTCGAGAAAGTTCTGGTGTCTTCCACTCACTTCTAGATGGCAGTAATTGGAATATATAAGAAGGCTAGTGGCGCAACTACAAGTCAGTTCCTATGACACTGTTGTGAAATAAAATAGTGCGTACCTCCTTAAAACGTGTTTGTGCGAGTTTAAGTTTAAGACATCTTTGTAACAGTATTTTGATTTGAATTGTTGCTTTTGTGTGTGATTTAGTATTATGGAAAAGAAGCGAAAAATTGATAGTGAATGCAGAAAAGTCAAAGATCAGTGGAACATTCAGTATTTCGTAATTGAGTCCAGTTACAAGGCGCTATGTTTGATTTGCAATGAAAGCATAGCCGTTCTCAAGGAATATAACATTAAACGTCATTATGAAACAAAACATTTTCAAAATTACTCAAAATATACAGGAAGTTTGCGGACAGAAAAATTCGAAGCTATGAAGCGCGGATCGAAATCGCAGCAATCTTCATTTACAAAACTCAAAACTGAACAAGAGGCTGCAACTCGTGCCAGCTTTCGTGTGGCTCTTGAAATTGCAAAACGTGGAAAACCATTCACCGATGGAGCAATGATCAAAGAATGCATAATTGCAGTAGCCGAAGAAATGTGCCCTGAAAAGGTAAATTTATTAAAAACTGTCAGTATGTCAGTAAACACTGTGGCTCGAAGGGTAGAAAACATCGCTGAAAATATATCCTCTCAACTGTTCGACAAAAATGGACATGTTGAGTGGTTTTCTTTGGCCTTGGATGAGTCAACGGATGTGTCAGATACTGCTCAGGTGTTGATTTATATTCGAGGAGTAGATAAAAGCTATGAAGTGCATGAAGAACTTCTTGATATGTATAGTATTCATGTCACAACTACTGGTACAGATATTTTTAAAGGAGTTGAATTGGCCATTAATCAAAAGAACCTTCGATGGAAAAACTTGAAATGTATTACAACTGATGGAGGCAAAAACATGAGTGGGAAAGATAAAGGAGTGGTCGCTCTTATGTCAAAGGCTGTAGAAAATGACGGTGGTTCAAAACCATTAGTCTTACATTGTATCATTCATCAACAGTCTTTGTGCGGAAAATGTTTGGATATGTCTGAAGTTCTGAAACCAGTCATATCAACTGTTAATTTTATCAGATCTTTTAGGCTGAATCACCGACAATTCCGACAATTTATTGAAGAGATTGGAGAAAATGACTTACCTTATCATACTGCCGTACGTTGGCTTAGTTGTGGAAAAGTCCTTCAGCGCTTTTTTGAACTTCGAGCAGTGATCGAAATTTTTTTGAATGAAAAGCATCGCCCTTTTACTGAAGTACAAAACAACGCATGGCTGTGGAAGTTAGCATTCTATGTTGATTTGACAAAACATGTGAACGAACTGAATTTGAGATTGCAAGGAGAAAACCAGCATCTTCCTGATTTATACACTAATATCAAATTATTCCGGAAGAAATTGATACTGTTTCAATCACAACTACGAAGTAAATGTTTTTCACATTTTAAAACATGTGAAATATTCAGCCACACCACTGAGACTGAGTTTCCTATCGATTTTGCAATCGAAACTTTGAGTGCTTTGAAAATAAAAATTTTCAAATTAAGATTTTTCAGAATCCTTTTGATACTGACATTGAAACCCTAGCCCCGGAACTTCAAATGGAAATGATTGATCTACAGTGCAGTGTTATAATTAAGAACAAATATCTAAACTCATCTTTGTTGGAATTTTATAAGAGTCTTCCACTGACACAATTTGATAATTTGCATAAATTTGCTCGTGGGCTGTTTTCTGTTTTTGGTACTACTTATTTGTGTGAGAAGACCTTCTCCAAAATGAAGTACACAAAAAATGTTTACAGATCTAAATTAACTGATGAGCATCTTAAATCTCTTTTAATAATTGGTACAAGTAAAATTAGTCCACAACTACAAACTATTGTCAGTGGAAAATCTCAATTACATAAATCTCATTAGTATTTGATATGTCATTATGCTTGTTATAAGTTATGTTTTTATTTAAAATGTATAAAATGTTAGTTGGATTCATTTCAATAATTTGTTAGTTATTATATACTGAAGTTAAATTTTCTGCATATTATACATGTCTTTACTCATTACAATTCTGTGTTTCTTTATCCAACTTAGCACAAAAACAATAACAATAAGCCTACAACAACAATGTTATGAGTAGTTAGCCCATGACCATATCAATGTAGATGTCATATTAATAATTATTCAACATAAAATTAGAATACTTCAGTAAACTAAATTTAATTTGCTATAAAAAATATGTTCTCTAAAAGGAGTTTTCAAGTATGCTAGCTCTCCGCGGGCCGGACAAAATCTGTCCGCGGGCCGGATGTGGCCCTCGGGCCGTAGTTTGGAGACCCCTGACTTAGAGGATCAACTGACGTGGATAATTATGACGGATAGTATCATCAGAAAATGAAACAGCAAGGCGTAACTAATTAGAAAAGTGCATCAAACGGTGGGCGAAGAGGCCCTTCTGTCTGTATATCATGCCGAAATCCAGTCGCTTTTAACCTATGGCATATTACTATGGGGAGCTTCTTCACTTATACAAAAGGTTTTCATTTCGCAAGAGCGAGTCATTAGAGCTTTAGCTAATATCAATGTATTCACATCATGTTTATCATTTTTTTTTAAAACTTAACATTTTAACAGTAAACTCCATATACAACTGGCGTGCCATATATTTATAAACAATAAAAACCGGCCCAGTGCGAGTTGTGACTCGCGCACCGAGGGTTCCGTATAAACTTGTAAGTAAGGTATCTTATTTTTTTGTGGAGGACGTAGCAGGCACATTCAGTTAACTTGACAAGTGGCCCTCCTGAAATCACAACCATCTTAGTACCGCTGCAAGCATAACCTCAAGATGTCGCTGTCGTACGATGGAATTCTACCCTATAGGGTAATGGGGAATGTATGGCAATAAAATATATTTTATTACCATACATTCCCCATTTACTATGAGTGTTTAAGGGCTCTGGAACTTCACTATTTGTTTTTACTGCTCAATTTTGCCTGTATACCTATATACCCTGTATAAAGATATACAGGGTATTTTTTTTAAATAACGCGAATATTTTTAAACTTATAAAAAGAAAACTTTATTTTAGTATTACACTTATTCACTAACTTATATTAAGATCTAACTATTTCTAGATCTAATATAAACTAATATATTAACTATTTTTAGATCCATTTCGATACTCTTAACATTCAGTTGTTCAATTGACAGCTTTTGGGCAAGTGATTACCAAAAAATATAGGGCGTACGTGATTTAAGTATACCTATGTAGATTATAAAGAAAAATTAGACGAAATATAATATATACAGGATGTTACGGGACTTGAGTATGTCGCATGTCGGTTATAAACAAGCAAAATTTAGACATAATATATACCCAGTATATATTATGTATATGGAGAGTACGTGATGAAATGCATAACGAATATAAACAAAGAAAATTCAGAATAAACAGCTTGGTGCCAACACATACTTTTTAACCTTCGGACCTAACCGGGGAGGACCTAACTGTTTGCAACCCATATGCTTCTGGAGCCTAACAATACCACTACAATAACATTAGTGTATTTTCATAAGTTTCTAATAGAAAATTCTCATTTTTCTTGTAATTAAACTACATATTTTCGGTTTTCAGATTTTTCCCTTTACATGTGCTGTAAGACACCGCTTCTTGCCAAATTTCATGATTCTAGGTCAACGGGAAGTACCCTATAGGTTTTGATTTCCTTGTGAAATCGCAAAATATGCGACATAAACGGTCATATCTTTTGATCGCGTTGACTTACAAGTTTGATTTTTTCACAGCTGAAAGAGACCGCAGACCCGAGTATTTGATACAAATTTCAACTTGTTACCTCTACGCGTTCCTGAGAAAAATGGTCTTGACAGACAGACAGACGGACAGACAGACAGACAGACATACAGACATACAGACAGACAGATAGATGGACAACAAAGTGATCCTATAAGGGTTCCGTTTTCGGTGCGGGACCCTAATTACCAAAAAAGATGATTTTCGTGTCAGTGTTGGATAGTTGAATAAATTTAAAAATCGATTTGGTATCCGTTTGTTAACCGTATCACGTGAAAAACTGTCAAGCGACGAATCCGAAATGCAGCAGTTTTTGAGACAAAGTAGAGGTACTGGGTCTTCTTCCGGACCAAATCTACAATGCAGACGAGAGTCGTCTGTTGCCCAATAAAACATTCGTATCCTCTAAAGAAGCCCACGCACCAGGCCCTAAAGCGAGTAAAGATGAAATCACCTGTATGCCATGTTCAAATGTTGCTGGAACACACAAATTGCATTTATTGGTGATTGGTAAAGCTAAAAATCCCAGAGCTTTCAAGAATCTGCCTGTCTGCTACAAGAATCAATTTAAAAGTTAGGTCACGAGAGAAGAGTTCAGTGAATGCTCCCATAAAGACTGTCCCAGAAGTTTCTGAAAAGATCTAACTTGCGTGAAAAAACTTTACTCGTACTTGACAATGCTCCAGGTCACCCAAATGAACAAGAACTTAGATCAAGTGATGGGAAGATCCAAACCATGTTTCTACCACCAAACTGCACACCTTTACTGCAGCCGATGGATCAAAATGTTATTTTGTCCTTGTATAAAAATAAATTGCTCTTTCATATTATTTCTTAGAGTGGGGAAATAAAGCAGTGTCTCAAAAAATTTATATTAAAGGATGTTGTATTCTATGAATCTCTGTATCACCAATCATCGTGGAAACTTGTGGAAAATCGTGGACTTCATCCAATCATCGTGGAAAAAGCTATGGCCTACAATGAATGCTTTATCACGAGGAACAAAAGAATAGGATACTGAAGATAATCTAACTGTTGTCCATTGGTTGCAAAGTTTATCAGAAAGAGGATTCACGACATGCGAAGAAGATTTAAATTCTTGGTTTGAAGGACCGAAGAAACAGAGCTAGTTACGACAGATGTAGAAATATTTGAAGAAGTACAGAAGAAGAAGAAAGCCTTGTGGAAATATTGGAGCTACCGTCTACTACAATTGCTAAAATAAAACCAGACACAATATTTAACTGTTTCAATACCTGCATGTGCTAAAGATATTATTATCCTTCGAAACTTGCGAAAAAAGGTTTTTAAACAAAGACCAGGAGTTGTAAAAAAAAAAAACCCGAATTAAGGATTATTTTAAGATAAATTAGTTAATTGTAAGATATGTCATTGTTATAAAAAACGTGTAGTACATGAATGTTATGTATTCTCTTCATAAAATGCTTTTTATTATTTATTATGAATTTATTCTAAGTAATCCGAACATTCCAATAATCCAGCACTCCAGCTACACTCGTAGCCTAGTTTTTAATAATACCGGATTAGTAGACTATACTCTACAGCAAATTATTCCGGAGTAAAAAGTCTCCCAATCGGATCTCCGGGGGAGGCGGTTTTGAATGAGGTCGTGGAAAAAAGAGTGTCATTGAGATCAGACACGTTAAGAGTAGGCACATGGAATGCAAGAAGTCTATACTCGCTAGGAAGATTAGACAACATAGTACTTGAGATGGAAAGACTAAAAGTGGACTTACTTGGGGTAAGCGATGTAAGATGGGCAGGAATAGACTCGATAAATACAGATAATGCAATGCTATACTACTCAGGAAACAATGACCCAAAACATCAGTACGGAGTAGGAATAATCCTAAACAAAAAGTTAAACAGGTCAGTTACAAACTTTACTCCCTATTCAGATAGAGTAGTAATGATACAATTAAAGACAAATACTGGAATTATGAACGTGATCCAAATATAATATACGCACCAACTACAGATAAAGAAGATGAGAAAGTTGAAGAATTCTATACACAACTAAATGCAGTACTAAGAAGTATAAATCGTTGCGAAGTGACCATAGTGATGGGCGATTTTAACGCCAAGGTAGGAAAAACAAAGGTAATTGGCTGCACTGGTGAATTTGGCCTCGGGGATCGGAACGAGCGCGGTGACCGTCTGATTCAGTTCTGTCAAGATGAGAATTTTATAATCACCAACACACTCTTTCAGCTCCCTAAAAGAAGGCTGTATACCTGGACATCTCCAGCCCATACAAAGGAGAAAATCATACGAAATCAAATAGATTATGTGCTCATCAGAAATAGATGCCGTAAAAGCAGTAAGAACTTACCCTGGAGCTGACATCCACTCAGATCACAATCCTGTAATAGCAAAGGTACAAGTTAAACTAAAGAAGATCATAAAGAAACAGAACAACAACATAGATATTCAACTTCTTAAGGATAAAAAGATACACGAAGTTGTAGTTGACCAGATAAAGCAAAATGTAACAACAGCAATGAAAGAAAATGAACTACATCAAGATGTCGACATAAGATGGAATCGAGCTCAAACAGTTCTGACAGCAGTAGTGAAAGAAAACCTAACTAGGAAAGCAACAAAAAGGAAATATTGGATGACTGAGAAAATCATAGAGCTCAGGGATGAAAGCCGGACCCATAAGAACCAAAATGAAAAACAGTATAAAATCTTACATAAAACGATTCAAACAGAAATAAAAAAGGCAAAATCAGAGTGGATCTCTAAACAATGTGAAGAAATAGAAATGCACGAAAGAAACTATGACAGCTTTCATATGCACAAAAAAATCAAAGAGGTGACAGGAGCTAGAAAAACCTTCCAAGCTAACCATGTGATCAAGAGCGCAGATGGCCGCATAATAACAGATGTGAAAGAAAAAGTAACGAGATGAGAAACCTACGTGCGGGAACTCTTTAATGATGAAAGACCAACACAAGTACCAATAAGAGTAGAAGACGAAGAACCTAAAATAATGAAACATGAACTCGAATATGCCCTCAACAGTATGAAGCCAAGAAAGTCTACGGGGCCGGATCAAATACCAGCTGAGATATTAAAATTATTCGATGAACACCTAATAGATAGTCTCCTAGACCTGTTTAACACAATATATGACACAGGCATCATACCGAAACAATGGCTTTTATCGACATTTGTATTGATCCCTAAAAAATCAAATGCTAGAGAGTGCACAGATTATAGGACTATTGCACTTATGAGCCATGCACTAAAAATCTTTCTAAAACTCATCCATAAAAGAATTTATTGAAAACTAGAAGAGGACATAAGTGATAGCCAATTTGGATTTAGAGAAGGGCTTGGAACAAGAGAAGCACTCTTCGGAATAAATATTCTTTTTCAAAGATGCCTAGACATAAATCAAGACCTGTTTGTGTGCTTCATCGATTTCCAAAAGGCTTTCGATAAAGTTCAGCATGACAAATTACAACAACTAATACTTAGAAAGAATTTAGACCGGAAAGACGTCAGGATAATTACCAACCTATATTGGGGACAAAGTGCAGTTTTAAAAATCGAAAATGAACTGACAGACGAAATAGAAATACGCCGCGGAGTTAGACAAGGCTGCATCCTATCCCCGCTATTATTCAACATATACAGTGAAGCTATATTTGAAGAAGCTTTGTTAGGAGAACCAATAGGTATAAACATAAACGGAGAGGTAATAAATAACATCAGATATGCCGACGATACGGTATTATTGGCAGGTAGCGAAGCAGAACTACAACACATACTCGAAAGAGTAAACCAGCAATGTGAAGCTTATGGACTTCAAATGAATCTTTCAAAAACTAAGTGTATGGTAGTTTCTAAGGCACATAACCAACAAGTGCAACTAAATATCAACAATACCATAATTGAAAGAGTAGATTCCTACAAATATCTTGGAACCGTGCTAGACAAAACAAGCGACCAGGCAGGTGAGATACGAAGAAGGGTGGAGATAGCAAGATCAGCGTTTATGAAAATGAAAAAGTTTATTTGTAACAGAGACACTAATATAGAATTACGAATTAGAATACTACGCTGTTATGTGTTCTCTGCCCTGCTATACGGAGTTGAAGCCTGGACCCTAAAGAAACCTGAACTAAAAAGGTTGGAAGCGTTCGAGATGTGGTGTTATCGCAGAATGTTTAGAATATCCTGGAAAGATAAAGTCACCACCAAACAGGTACTTGAAAAGGTAAAAAAGGTAATGCGAAGTCGTGCTGACCATTAAGAAAAGGAAACTGGAGTATCTAGGCCATGTCATGAGAGGCCCCAAATATAGTCTTCTAAGACTTATTATGCAGGGAAAAATTAAAGGAACCAGGAGTATTGGTAGGCGTAGAGTATCCTGGCTGAAGAACCTGCGCGAGTGGTTCAGCTGTAGCAGCACGGAACTGTTCAGAGCAGCGGTGAACAGGATAAGAATAGTCATGATTGTGTCCAACCTCCGGTAGGAGAAGGACTGCAAGAAGAAGAAGACTATACTCAGCCGGATTAGTATTATACTATTATTAGACTGTACTGCATATATATATATATATATATATATATATATATATATATATATATATATAAATTATATTACATATGTGACTAATGTTTGAATGAAATAATGTTTGTTCATTTTACTATAGCTTTTAAAAGGCAATAAAGGATTTATTACTGTACGTTTGAAATAAATTTGATATTTACTTAAAAACAAATAACCGTGAATTGTATATTATTGTGCTTATATGTATTTAAAAAATGACATTTAAAACTTAAATTAAATTAACTTAGTTATTTAAACAATAACTGATTGTTTCCTACTTTTGTTGGGCATTTTAATTACCCAAGCAACATTAACTTATCTTTATTAACGAAGCAATTTTTCGTTTATAAATATTCGTAAAATATAAATATTGATTTTGTTCTTAAAATCTATTTTCAAGATTGTTTAGAAAAAACGTTCTCTGGTTATCTACATTTTATACGCATTAATATGTAAAAAAAACTTGATGTTCGAGAACAGCTTCAAGGTTGAATATTGAAATTAATCATTCTATTTTATTTACCATAAAATCTAACATTTATCCATTTATATTTACTCACTTCCATTTACATAAACAACTTTAATTTCTTATATCTTATTTAAGATAATATGAGATTTCAAAAACAGAAATAAATAACTAGACAAGACTTGACAAAACCTGACTAGACTAGACAAGAGCAGACGAGACCGGATGAGATCGGACAAGAACTGACCAGACCAGAAAGGACCATAAACGACTAGACAGAAGCAGACAGGACCAAACAGGACCAGCCAAGAATGGACAAGACCTGACAAGATCACACAAGACCAGACAAGATCAAATTAAAAAAACCGGCCAAGTGCGAGTTGTGACTCGCGCACTGAGGGTTCCGTACAAACTTGTAAGTAAGGTATCTTTAGGAAAACCTAACTGTATGCAACCCATATGCTTCTGTTGCCTGACAATACCACGCAACACATTAGTGTATTTTCATTAGTTTCTAATTGTAAATTCAGATAGTAAGTTCAGAAGGTTTTCAGATTTTTCCCTTTACATGTGCTGTAAGACACCACTTCTTGCCAAATTTCATGATTCTAGGTCAACGGGAAGTACCCTATAGGTTTTGATTCCCATGTGAAATCGCAAAATATGCGACATAAACGCGGTCATATCTCTTGATCGCGTTGACTTACAAGTTTGATTTTTTCACAGCTGAAAGAGACCGCAGAGCCGAGTATTTGATACAAATTTCAACTTGTTACCTCTACGCGTTCCTGAGAAAAATGGTCTTGACAGAGAGACAGACTGACGGACAGACAGACAGACGGACAACAAAGTGATCCTATAAAGGTTACGTTTCCGGTACGGAACCCTAAAAAGACCAGACAAGATCAGATAAGGTCAGGTAAGACTTTACAAGGCCGGACAAGACCAGAAACGATTGGATAAGACTCGACAATACCGGACAAGTCCAGACAAGATCAGACAAGATTAGACAAGACCAAAGAAGACCAGACAAGATCATTCAAGATCTGATAAAATCAGACACGATCTGACAATGTCAGATATGACCAGAAGAGACTAGACAGGACGAGACAATACCAGCCAAGAGTGCCAAGACCAGCCAAGAATGGACCTGATAAGACCACACAAGACCAGACAAGACCAGGCAAGATCAATTACATTAATCCTTCTTGATTTTGCGATCCTCTTTGCATTAGAAAATTCCTAGTTACATATATTGACCTCCACTGTAAACATAGTCAGCCTTACTGTGCATTATTAGACATCATCTACAAAGTAGAAATTGTCTGATCTTGTCTCAAACGGTGATGCTATCATTCCCTTCAGTAACTCCGACAGTTTTCAATTTGAGAAACTGTGGAGTGAACTGGTACCAAACAAAACTTCCAGCATTAGGGTCAATGGGTTCCTCGTTGTCCCCATTGGCCTTATAGCGTTCTCGTCTGAGTGGTCCATGCTGGGCTTGGCAATCTCGAAGAGGACGGCGCCGCTCTCCAGGTCTCGGATCTTGAACCTGGTGAAGTCGATCTCGTAGACGTTGGCCTCCGGCGAGCACAGGTATGTGCCGGTGACTTTGGTGAAACGGAGACTGACGGTCTTCTCGTTGTCCAAGTTGCTTATTTGGATTTTGGTGAAGTTCTCGCACTTTTCCTTCTACACACGCTCATCGTTTGAAAAAATATTTCTATAAAACAGAATGCGTTCTTCTTCTTTTTCTTGGTGCCATATCCGCCTAGCGAATGTTGGTGATCATCCCCGCTATAATAACTTTAATGACAACAGCACGGAACAACTCGACTTATGTCTTTCCATACCACTGTCTAAGGTTCCCCAACTATGAGGTTCGTCTTCTTCCCGGTCCTCTATTACTATTGATCTTGCCTTGCATGATAAGCTGCAGTAGGCGGTATTTATTATTTCGCATGATGTGTCCCAGGTAAAAGAGCTTCCTTATCTTGATGTTTGGCATGACTTCGATTTTCTTTCCCATTCTTCTCAGAACCTCTTCGTTATTCTGTCAACCCAACTGAACCGCAGAATTCTTCGATACACCCACATCTCGTCGAAGAAGGCGTCGATCTTCTTCGAGGATGCTTCTGTTAAGGTCCATGCCTCCATTCCGTAAAGTAAGACCGAAAATACATAGCATTTCACAAAACGTATTTTTAATTTCAGGCTAAGATTGTGACTGCACAGCACGGATCTCATACGTATAAAGACTACTCTCGCAAGTGCGATTCTTGTTTTTATTTCCGCCGAGTAGTCCCATTTCTCGTTCATGTTGCATCCTAGATATGTGATGCGCTGTACTCTTTCAATGGCTGTGTTTATAATAGCTGTGATTTGCCACTTTGCTTATCACCATGTACTTCGTATTGCTTGCATTGAGTTTGAGACCATATTCTTCACCAGCTACAGCTATTTTGCTTAGTAAACTCTGCAGTCCTTCAGGTGGGTATCTTTAAATAGTTCTTCTGAAAATACGTTAAAAAGAAGTGGTGACACAATACAACCTTGACGTACTCCACGTAGGATTTCGATTTCGTCAGTGTGACTATCCTCTGCCCTGATAGATGCTCTCTACTTCCAGTAAAGGTTACCGATTATTCTGATGTCCTTATCGTCCATTCCGATGTTCTTAAGTATATCAAGCATCTTCTGGTGTTTTACTTTGTCAAACGCCATTTCAAAGTCTATAAAGCATGCATATTCATTCTTGTTAACATCTCTGCATCGCTGAATGAGAACCTAAACGGCAAAGAGGGCATCCTGGTTCCAAGACCACTTGTGAAGCCAAATTGAGTGTGACCTATTTGTTCTTCGAGCTTGTGGTATATGCGCTCGTGGATGACCTTGAGGAAGAGTTTAAGTTTAAGAACGCGTTACAATATGAAAAATTTTGACGATTTTTTAATTAAGGTCAGACAAGATTTTACAAGATCGGACAAGACCAGAAAGGACCGGACAATACCTGTAAACATGATAAGAAGAAGCAAAACTGGACAAGGCCGGACAAAACCGGACCAAACCTGAGAAGACCGGATAATGCCGGACAAGCCCGAACAATGCCGGACAAGACCGGAACAGACCGGACAAGACAAGACAAGACCAAACAAAACCAGACAAGACCAGACAAGACCAGACAGGATCAGACAAGATCAGAGAGGAAGAGACAGGAGCAGACAGATATTAACAACTACGGACAAAATTCAAAGACAGCAACAACCACTGGACCATTGTAAACCCGCTATGCATAAAACGAGACATAAAAACCACTTGACGCAGACACCCAACTAAGACGCTTTACGAAACAATCTACAACGATGAAACTCATCATGTCATCTCATTTCATTCTCACAATAAATATATTCTCTCTATCTGTGGCTATGTACTATGTAAAATAATATACAATAAAAAAATTTTAGTTTAGGTTTTTTTTTAAACATACGGCCCCCAATTTAGTACAAACTAGATCATGTGGGCCCGCAATATCATACGAGTTTGACATGCCTGGTTTAGAGCAGTGTTTTTCAACGTGGGGGTCGCGACCCCCTTGGGGTCGCGAGGCCTTTCTAAGGGGGTCGCGAAACCTATTTAAAGGAATCTCAGTTATTTTCAAATTTAAAATAAAAAGCTCTTAAGATAGTTCACTTGTGACAGTAGTAGACAAGAACATTCTCTTATATTGTGTATCAAAGTAAGAGTTTTTCAATGCTTGAAAATATTATTTTTGTAGGAGACGTCGAAAATATATACACGGAATGGTCCATAGTTGAATTATCAAGCGATGCCGTTTTACGAGTAAAATACCTTATGTGGTTAGGCTCTAAGATTTTCAAAAAATCGATTTTTTTAAAATTATTTTAAAGGGCCCCTTCATCATCATCATCATTTCCTTTACTCCTCGTGGGAGCATAGGGCATCAACAAACGCTCTCCATCTGATTCTATTCTGAGCCAGGGCCTTTACCTCGCGCCACTCCTTTCCGCTTGCCCTGGCTTCCTGTACGACTGTCCTCCGCCACGTGATTTTTGGGCGGCCTCTCTTTCTTGAACCTTGGGGGTTCCAGTCAAGAGCTTCTTTTGCAATATCCCCCTCCGGCCTTCTAAGTGTGTGTCCGATCCATTTCCACTTCCTTCTTCTTATTTGGGTTTCAAGACGCTCCATATTTGCTTCTTTCCAAAGTTCAATATTTGCTATGGTATTGGGCCAAAATATTTTAAGTATTCTTCTCAGACACTTGTTCGTGAATACTTCAAGTTGTGATACTATGGTGGTAGTCACTTTCCACGTTTCGCTACCGTAAAGAAGAACTGATACTACATTAGATTTGAAAATTTGGAGCTTTAAGTTACGGGAAGTTTTTGTTGAGTTCCACAGATTGTTACGCCTTCCGAATGCCTGTCGCGCCTTCTGTATCCGTTGTTTTACGTCTTTATCAGCACCACCATCCTGTGAAATAAGGCTTCCAAGGTAGCAAAAACTATCTACTACCTGTACTTGCCTGCCATCTATCTCCAGGTTGCAGGGGGCTGTCGCATTGATCTTTATCAGCTTGGTTTTATCGACATTGATTTTCATTCCCACCTGCATTGCGTACTTTTTGAGAGCCTCCAACTTTTTTTCCATATCTACTTTTGTGTGGGACAGGAGACAGATATCATCGGCAAAATCTAGGTCTTCTAAATGCCTCACGAGCGTCCATCGAATTCCCCTTGTTTTTTTATTTGCTTTCTTCATGACCCAGTCTAAGACTATGGTAAATAGAAGTGGGGAGAGCGTGCATCCTTGTTTTACTCCCGAATGCACAGTGAAAGGTGTGCCGCGTTGTCCTTGGTGGATTATCATGCAGCTTGCTTCTTTGTATAGTAATTTGATTATGTTTATGTACTTTGTAGGCACCCCGTAGCTGGCTAGTATTATCCACATAAATTCCCTGTCCACACTATCGAACGCTTGCTTGAAGTCGACGAACAGTAGATAGAGTGGTGACTGCCACTCGACCGACTGTTCAACGATGATTCTGAGGGTGTTTATCTGGTCGGTACAGGACCTGCCAGGCCTGAATCCCGCTTGCTCCTTGCGTAGTGTCGGTTCAACCACATTGCTGATCCGGTCGTGAATTATTTTGGAAACTAATTTGTTAATGGTGTTAAGAAGAGTTATTCCTCTCCAATTGGAGCATATACTCAGGTCTCCTTTTTTCGCCAGTTTGATAATTAGGCCTTCTTTCCACGTGGATGGTATTACTTCTGTTTCCCATGCTTCTCGAATTATAGGTGTTATAATCTCGGTGATTCCCCTTATGTCTATTTTAAACATCTCCGAGTATGTCTCGTCAGCGCCAGGCGCCTTGCCGTTTTTAAGGTGTTTGATGGCGGCCTTCACCTCCTCTATGCTTGGCGGGTCGTCTCTAAATCTTCTGTTTCCGCTTGGTGTCATAGGACTTTGTGGTACCTCTTCCAACGGTGTGTTTAGGAGCTCTTGGAAGTGTTCTGTCCAGCGGGTTATTTACTGTGCCTCGGTTGTGCATAGCTTGCCGGTTGTCGTGCGTATTGGTCGTTCTGAGGGGTAGCCTCTGTTTGTGAGCTTTCGTGTCAGGCGATATGTTTCCTTGGTGTTCATGCTGTCAGCAGCTAGTTGCGCTCGGGTTGCAATATCAGCTAGCCATTTCCTCTTATCAGTTCTAGCACTCTTTCCCACTTGCTTATCGGCTGCGTTGTAAATCTGGGATAGCCTTTGTTTATCTTTATCTTCAGCACAGTTTCTTTGTTGCTTTAAGTTTCGGCGGTCTTGGATTAATTTCCAAGTCGCATCAGATATCCATTCTTTTCTCACATTGGATTTGTACCCAAGGATGTCTCCAGCTCCTCTTAACGCATCTACGATGCTTGACCATCGTTCTGTAATGTCTTTGTTCCCTGTGGTCTTGTCCTTCAGTCTGTTGGCTACTTCCTCTGCGAAGGCCTTTGCCGTCATTTTATCTTGAAGTTTTGCGATGTCAATTTTCTTTGTCTTCCTGGTGGCTTGGCGCTTGGTGTTTGAGATCAGTTTAATACGTAACTGTCCACAGAGAAGGTAATGGTCGCTATGTACGACGGCTCCACGGTGATTCCGGACATCAAGCAGTGATGTTCTCCATTTCTTGCTTATGCAAATATGATCTATCTGATTTTGGGTTCTGCCATCCGGTGAGCACCATGTCACTTTATGTATTTCCTTGTGTGGAAAAACTGTTCCGCCTATAAGCAAGTCGTGGTTTGTGCAGAGGTCCGCTAGTAATTCTCCATTTTCATTCATTTCCCCTATACCGTAGTTTCCCATTACTGTCTCCCAGTTAGTGTTGCTTTTCCCAACCTTGGCATTGAAATCTCCCATCACAACTTTTATATCCGTCTTTTTAAGTTGGCGAATTGTGCTTGACAATTGTTGGTAGAATGTATCCTTTTCTTCTTCTGTAGCTGCCATTGTCGGTGCGTAAACTTGAATTATTGATATATACCTCGAGCGCGTTCGGAATCGTGCTGTTATTATCCTTTCTGAGATTGGGCTCCAATCTTCTAAACTTTGCTTTGATTTCTCTGTTAGCATGAATCCGACACCACCTCTGCGCGCCTCGCCAATTTGTTTCCCGGAGTAGAGGAGCACCTCTCCCGTTGATGTGTTCTTTACGCCACTTCCTTCCCATCTGATTTCACTTAGGCCTAGTACTTGTAAGTTGTATCTCCGAAATTGTTTCGTCAGTTGGGCTAAAGTGGTTGGCTTCAGCAACGTCCTTACGTTCCATGTTCCAAATCGTGTACGATATCGTGCGCTAAAAGTCGTCATTGATTTCATCTGTCCGTTTCCGAGGCTTGTTGGTGTTTCTTTTACAAAGTTGAGTTTCGGTATAGCAGGTTGTAAGCCTGTTGCTACCTAGTCTTATTTTGGTCCGCGGAGGCTATTTTATTTTACCTCTACCCTTCAAGCATGCTTGACTAGCGTTCCCCTATCCGCCACCTGGGGACGCGCCCTGTAGGGGTTAGACTTCCCCCAGGGTAAAGGGCCCCTTAGGACCTCAAAAATGATATCTCAAAAGATTATGGCCGAGAAATATCTCTAAGTACTTTTTTTCGAAGTACAGAACGAAAGTAAGGCGATTTCTCTGTATGCCTTTAATTTGAGCCTTCGACGAAAACGTCAACTCACAGAAATAAGAGGTGGCAAATGTAATCATGCACGTCAATGCTTCTCTAGTTGATAGTAGATATTCTGTTCTGTTCTCTTCAGCCAAAAGGTATACAAAGTGATAGACATGAATTCCACGTGTAACATTCCATCAAACAACAACCTTACTTTTTGCCAGTGTTTTTCCCACCTTAACAACCATTTCCCAGTGTTTCTGAAAGTTCTTCCACCGAGAAATAATGACACAATTCTTCTTTCAAATTCTGAAATAGAATTTTCATACCAGGTATACATGATTTGATGTGTATCTCAGATCGCACTTCTACTATATAAGACCGAGTAGAACAACATGAATCAAAGTTGTCTTCCTTTATTGATGATGACCACAGGTTTAATTTTTTCGTAAAGCCTTGGATTTTATCTTTAATGAATTTTTACATCCCTCCCTTGAAGGCTTTTATTCAAAGTGTTTAAATGCTCGAATATGGCTCGAAAGAAAAGCCAGTTTCAATAGTAATTCCGGGTCACAAATCAATTTAGTATATTCGAATTTGACCTCCTGTAAATACACCAAAAGTTCAGCTCCAAAAAAGTTCCAAAACTCTTGTCAGTACTTTGCCTTTCGATAACCACTTAACCTCTGTGTGGTAAAGCAAACTTTGGTGCAGTGAACCCATATACTCATAAATGTTTCGTTTAATTTAAAAATTTAATAAACGTGTCTATAACGCTTTTCTTTTAATATAATTTACTAATTTTATAATTATAATAAGAACGTCATTGTATTCCTGTGCCAAGGTTTTTGGACGCAAGAGCTTGGCGATGAAGAAAGCAATGCATCCAACAAGCGTTTGGCATCAGTGCTTTAAGTGTAAGTAATAAAGCCGCTTTTCGAACCAGTCATAGCTTCTGCTACGTCATTACAAATAGTTATGCATCTTTTCGCCCAATCGATATGGAAGTCTTCTGTAGCTTCAAGGTTAAAGTGACCACATTTTCATTGAGACAAAGCGGGACATATGGGATGAAATGAGAATTATAATTTAGTTATGAAAGCAGACCAATAATTCAACAAAATATATTTTATCTACTCACCCACCAATATGAGCACATTAATACATTATAGCAGTGCTCCGCAACCGCTGTGCCGCGAGGTGATCTTAGCTGTGCCGCGGTTTTCTCAAGAATAATTAATATGTAAAAATGCCAATATGTAATTTCTCAGAGTCGAAATTATATACAAAACAAAAACATGTACTTAGTTAAACAAAAAATGTACATTGTACATATAGTACTGTGAGTGTTAGTTTACGTACTTATGCGTAGAGATGTACGTCGTTTAATGTGATATTATTATTACATTAGTAAAGCAGCTTGCTGTTATGCTTTTCTAAGCATTTTCTTATTAAATAATCGGCACTAGTGCATTTATTTCGGGTAAGTCAAATTTATAATCTTGCGTATCGATAATAAACCATTTAAGTCGTTCCAACTGAGTGTTTCGCCAATATGTTATTTTTTATTTAAGGATAGCTTTGAGCTAATATTAATTATTATCCCAATCTTCTAAATATTTTAGAAACACGAATCGAATAAATCGTTCTTGACTTAACAAAATTCTGTCGTTGGTTAGAAATATTAAAATGAATCGTTATAAATGTACTAGTAGTGATTGATTTTCGATCTCTTCATTTCGTGGCGATTTTAAGATCGATCTGGCTGACAAAAAATGGGCTTTAAGAGATCGACGTATAATAAAATCGAATCGAGATCGGAAACTCTAGTATAAACCCATATTTCGCTGTTGCACGTGGGGCAAATTACGGAGGGCGTGGCTCGATCGTCGGCACTTTGTGTCTGACAATGAGTCTCGACGTATTTTGTTCTATATACCTAACTGATGATCATGTTAGTCAGTCTGCATCCGAACGAGAAGAACTCCCATCAAATACCACATTTTTAGGTTATTTTGCTGTTATACCTTGACAAGTTTTTAAAAAGATTTTCGAATTCACCGACAAACCAAAATGAACCGAGCACAAGTGGTGATGTAAAAAAACAGATGTGGGAAAGAAAGTATAACGAAGACTACATTCGATATGGATTTTCGTGTTGTGATAAAGAAACGCCACCCAAACCAGAACTCATCATTTGCGGAGAAATGCTATCTAACGAAGCAATGGTACCCAGTAAACTGCTTCGCCATTTAAATTCAAACCATCCTAGTTACGTTAAGAAAGACAAATCATTTTTTCTTAGACTGTTCGATCAAAGGCGAAAACAAAAGCAATCACTGTTATCGTTAGTCACAGTTTCTGATAACGCCTTAGAAGCTAGTTACCATATTGCAAGATTAATTGCACGTCACAAAAAACCACATACTATTGGTGAGACACTCATTAAACCAGCATGCATAGAAATTGTTAAATCCATGCTTGGGCCTATAGAAGTTAATGAAGTAAAAAAGTACCGTTGTCAGCTGATACTGTTAAAAAACGTATCAACGATATGTCAAACGATATTTTAGGAATACTAATTGCAAAACTAAAAACGGCCCAGAAGTTTGCACTACAAATTGATGAATCGACGGATATTAAAAACCGAGCAAAACTCATAGCTATTGTACGTTTCGTTGACGAGGGCACATTAATAGAAAACTATTTATTTTGCAACGAACTTCCAGAGCGAACTACCGGCGCGAGGAAATTTTCAAAGTAACAGATGATTGAAGAAATGGGATCGGATTATAAATCCTTATTGTTTTACACCGAGGTACGTTGGCTATCCCGTGGAAAAGTTTTTTCTAGATTGTTTGAGCTTCGCAACGAGGTTACGTTGGTACTGGATGTCCAAACTGGCGTACATGGCTGATATCTTTGAGCACCTGAACGAACTAATTAAAAGAATGCAAGGTCGAACCGAAAATAATCTGACGTGTTCCCACAAGTTAGTGGGCTTTAAAAATAAGCTTGAACTTTGGCAGAAAGAGATACAAAAAGGATCATTAGAAATGTTCCAAAGGACTCACAAGTCCATGATTGAAAACAAAAAGATAATTCTGGATCTGACTCAACAACATTTAAATTTGTTGCAAGACAAATTTAATCATTATTTTTTCACAATTAATGCGGAGCAATATAATTGGATTAGAAATGCTTTTATAGCAGATGCAGAAAATTCAACAGAAGCACTTTCCCTTCAAATTCGAGAGGAATTTATAGAATTGAGGAACGATGGGACGCTGAAACTCAACTTCAGTGAAATGAAATTGGCTGATTTCTGGATTTCCGTTCAGAATGAGTATCCTCAAATTTCTGCAAAGGCTATTGCAATTTCGCTACCTTTTTCTACGACATACTTATGTGAACAAAGTTTTTCTACATTGGTTCTAATTCAAAATGAAAAACGATCGTGTTTAAAAGGTCTTTACCATGAACTCCGAGTAGCACTTTCTAATATAGAGCCAAATATACGACGTATATGTTCAACAAAACAAGCACCAATATCACATTAATAAATTAGTTATTATGTTTAAATACTGTTCAAATTAGCATTGATTACTCTGAATTGCAAAATTCACTATGTTTTTACCATAATTGATTTCTAAAAATATTATATAATATATCTTATAAAGTAATAAGTTATCTAATATTTCTATATATTAATTGTGGTAGAAACATAGTGAATTTTCCAATTCAGTGTTATATAACTGTGTTCACAAGTCATATAATATTTTTACAAATTAATAATGGTAAAAACATAGTGAATTTTTCAATTCAAAGTAAGTATGGATCACCTAGCATAGATTAATTAGGCATAAGTAAATAACAACAAACTTCATAGTTAAATTAAAAGACATTTTTTTGCATGTCTAATCTACAGGGTGATTCGAGAGGAAATTGAAGTATTTTAAAGACATGTCCATGAAGCAAAAATAAGCAAAATAAGCTAATATGTTCAAGTCCGATTTTCATTTGTTTCAGAGATAAATAGGTTTAGAAGAGTATCGGCGTCGTTTTCCTAATCGAAGAATTCCTAATAGGCAAGTGTTTTTACACATGCTAGCGAAACTAGAATATTCCCAAGTGCACGTATTGTTTCTGAAAAACAGCAAGGGGTCGGTTTGGAACTTGAAGAAGATATTCTGGATGTTGTAGAAACTACTCCTGGGATAAGTACAAGGCGCATTGCAATCCAATTTGAAATTTCACAAACAATGGTATGGAAAACGTTTAAACGGCAAGGTTTAAACGCTTTTCATCTGCAGAAAGTACAAAATCTTCGATTATCCATTAAGACTACAATTTTGTCAATGGATTCGTGAAAACAGAAGATTACTCAAATGTATTTTATTTACTGATGATGCTCATTTTACTTGAGATGGAATTAACAATTCCCATAATAATCATCGATGGTCGGTCGAAAACCCACATGCCACGCAAGAACACAATTTCCAACATCGGTTTAGTATTAATGTATGGTGCGGAATTCTAAATGATCAATTGTTTGGTCCTTTCGTATTAGATGGCCGTCTTGCTGGGGAAGGTTATTTATATTTTTTGGAAGACCTTTTAAAGGAAATATTGACCCAACATGATGGATCACCTCCTCATTATGCAAATATTGTGAGAAATTTTCTAAATATCCATTTCGGCGATCGCTGGATTGGCGGAGGATGCCCGCACCCTTGGCCACCGAGATCACCGGATCTCACTCCCCTAGATTTTTGTCTTTGGGGATGGATAAAGTCATTAGTTTATTCTATAAAAGTGGACACAAGAGATGCGCTACTATATTGCATTCTTAATGCTGTGGCGTTAATTAGAGCGAATCATCGTTCACTGAAACTCGCTACCAGGTCCATTTATAAACGCGCAAATAAATGTATCGAAATGGGTGGTGGAGTTTTTGAAAATTTATAAGTTCAGTAGTACATTTTCCTTTAATTTTATAAATTACTATTGTTCAAAATATCTATGAAACGAATTAAAATCGGACTTGAACATATGAGCTTATTTTGCTTATTTTTGCTTCCTGGACATGTCTTTAAAATACTTCCATTTCCTCCCGAATCACCCTGTATAAAAAAATATATGTGTTTTTGTGTTGGTGTAAAATTCAAATTGTATAAAAAAATTATTGTATTTTTAACCCCCGACGCAAAAGAGGGGTGTTATAAGTTTGACGTGTCTGTCTGTGTATCTGTGTTTCCTATAGCTACTAAAGGAATGGACCGAATTTGATGCGTTTTTTGTTTGTTTGAAAGCTGACATGATCGAGCTATAATTTATGAAGATCTGTTCAGGCGCTGGATGATCATCAGCTCATTTCCTACTTGAAAAACGGGTCTTAATAACTTTTACTGATCCGATTGATTTTAAATTTGTCCGGGGGTTACTTAAAAATTTTAATTTTATATTATTATCTAATAAAAACATATACGTACCACCTATTATTGTTATTTAATTCAGTAATACCCCGAACTTACGCGATAGGTCGGACCGAAGTCGGGTTATAATTTCGCATAAAAATACCTATAAATTATTTTTAATTGGGGCCGGAAGCGAAAGAAAATAATAATTTAGACAAAAAATGTTTTATAAAATCTTAGATTATAGAAATATAAAATTGCCTACCGAAGTTATTTTGATATAGAAAGCTTCATAAAATCTAAGAAAGTAGTTTGACGACTCAAAGATTTTTGTTTTCTCCCGAAAAATTTCCTCATAGCATGCTAATAATTTATTTATTACTCGTTTTGTGGAAGAAATGAGTTCTTCGCTGGTCATTTTCGAAAATTCAGTGTAGTTGAAATATAATACAGTTACGTTTTAACACATGTATTTTTAGCCACGCCACTATGTTAGTTCCCAATAGTGTGGGGGCAGTAAGTCTATAATCGATAATCAAAAGTTGTGTGACGCTCAAACAAAAGACGAATCGACAAGATTTGAAATCGCGTAACTCCGAGTTCGCGTAAGTCGGAGTAGCGTAGGTCGATGTATTACTGTATTTGCTGTATTTTTAAAGCCTTTACTTGTGGTGTGCCGCGAAATTTTTGAAAATACGTTAGTGTGCCGTGGAAGATAAAAGGTTGCGGAGCACTGCATTATAGTATGTGAAGGATGCTATTATTATTATAGTGTGTAAAAGTATCCAAATCGTGCGTAAAAGTCCAATGCAAATCAAATAGAGTTTTAATATTAAACGATTTTTGTTTGATGTTACTATGGCAACAACTTGCGTCATTAAACAAAAAACATAGACGTAGTGAAAATATATTTTTTTTACATGCACTCGTAACGTAGTACGTCACGAATCATTTTACCAATAACGCCTCATCATAAAAGATCATTTTCGCAAATATTATCTTTCGGAAAATGGTTACTAATATATTCAAAAGATTTTTTCACATATTCCCATTAAATCTCCTTTTTTAAGGTCACCCAATGAAAATTTCAGAACAAGGTGCCATTTAACGACCGGATTTTCTGAAAGAAGTTAATTTTTATAATAAGGGACCGTACCCATACTACATGACCCATTTTTTACATTTTTTCACCCCCCCCCCCCCCCCCCCCCCGTCGGTGACCACCCGTAGTATATGCCAGCACCCTCCCCCTCCCCCCTAGTTTTCACGTAGTAATTCATAAATATGGTTTTAAATATATTTTTACAAACAAAAGTTAAAAAAAAAGATTTATTTTAGTCTTTATTACTACGGCGCTTGCAGCGTGACAACAAGTGTGCGCACATATCCCATCTAGAAACATATTGCAACACGAATTATACAAAAACAACAGAACAACAGAATTATACAAAAACAAAAGTCATTTTTTCTTTTATTCATTATTTTTTTATTATTTCATTTATTTTTCATCTTCAACGAACACGTTCCCAGCATCAATCCACTCGGACACATCGTAGATCACGGGGGCGGTAGCATCAGGAGTTTCCTCAGACGTGATTACATTCTCCTCATCAACAGCCTCGACGTCTATCCACTCCACGCTTTCCTCCACGACACACAAGACCTCCTGTGGTCTCCTGGAGAGAATCCGTAGAGGTCTCAAGCGAGACACGTCCACTGCACGGCCATGCACGTTTTTGCGATGGTTGTTCATGGAAGTTTTTGAGGCAAAAGAAATTCCACAAATTGAGCACGTCCTTCCGGTGATGTCATCTTTAATAGATGGACTATATGAATCGTAGGGTATTTCTCTACCCTGTGAGAGATCCGGACGTAGTGTTATACACTGTCGCACAAAAAAAATTTCCTTTCCGACTTCATCTGAGTTTGGTATACGGAAAGGGTTTTGTGACATTGGAAAAGGTGCCGGCAAAAATCCTTGGTATACAATATTTCTAAGTGCACTGCGGCGTAGAGCGCAACAGGAATCATCGGCACACTTCGTTATGTGATTAACCGAACGTGATTTGCATACCAGGTGTCACAAACTTCTGCGGTTTCCGGAAAGACTTCCCCAGGAGGCACATATTCTGCTATCACGTTGTGGCCGTCAATAACCACCTGGGACCAAATCTCAGACAATGTTTCGCCTGATAATAATTTAGAATATATATATATATATATATATATATATATATATATATATATATATATGTTGTATTTGAGGTTTTCGCGGATAGATACCTGTGTTGTATTGTTTTCTCGAGGATTCCGCGTTGATGCTGAGGGATGGCTCTGAAAAAAACCGGATTCTCGACGTTTCGGCGAACTAACATTCGCCATTCTCAAGAGATATATGCGTCCGTGCGGGTCAACCGTTAGACGCATACTGTATGCCGATACTGTATGCGACTGTAAGTATGCGTCTAACGGTTGACCCGCACGGACGCATATATCTCTTGAGAATGGCGAATGTTAGTTCACCGAAACGTCGAGAATCCGGTTCTTTTCAGAACCAACCCTCAGCATCAATGCGGAATCCCCGAGAAAACAATACAACATATATATATATATATATATATATATATATATATATATATATATATATATATATATATATATATATATATATATATAATGGTATCAATTTTACCTGCATGCTGAAAGTTTTTCAATTCTAGCTCGTTATCGATGGTTTTTCATTGAGAATCGAGATGGGATCCGTAGTGTTCATATGGAAGGACTACCGTGGCTAGCTCACGGCTCAAGGGTGCCATTCTTCGCTCAACTCGGTTGTAAGCCGATCGACCGGGTGCATTCGTTAACACGAACAGCCCATCCAAATCAAACTTTTTAAAGTGGGATATACAGTTAGATATCACCTTTTTGTAACGTGGATTTTCATCCGGTCCTCCATCCACGGATAAAATCATCACAGGCTTGACTTTTCCATCTTTTCCTAAGGTCAGATTTTTAAAATCATCTAATGTTAGCAGTTTGATTAGGTCTTTGGCGTGAGTTGTTGCTGTCGAACTGCTATGTTTTCCACTGCGGATTGCGATATAGGTTGGACCAGGGTATGTAACAGCTTCTTTCCTACCCATGCAGTTCTCTTCGATTATGATACCAGCATATACCGTCTTTTACAAGTCCAGCATCTCGCTTTTTTACGGTAGCATTTAATTCAGCTTCAAGTACTGAAATTTCAGATTTCAAAGCGTCCTGTTTTGGTGTCGGAGCTGTTGTAGATACAGAAGATTTATTATTGTTATCACTGATACCTTCGGTGTTGGGAAGCACTTTGAGATCAGCTTCATGTGTGGCTGGAGGTTGTCGTGCAGGTAGGTACATTCACCAAATACAAAAAATAGTTCAATTTTCATTACCAATGTTCATACATGCGAAAGCAGAAACCATACTTTAAAAACATGCAAATAAGACCATACTTAAAAAATATGCAAATAATATAAAACCATTTTAAGCATTCAACAAAATACGCTCAGAATACTCACCTTCACGAAAAAATTAAGGAGACCCCGACTAGGAAAATAGTGAGGCATGCCGAAAGATCTATTCGGGCCTAATGAGACCTTCCGAACTGTTGCCAAACTGTGGCAAGCCTCATTCGAATATTGTGCCGTCCTAATCAGGAAAGCCTAACTTCGGCAAATCTTTGGAAGTCCTAACTCCCACCTAATGAGGCCCTCCGAACTGTTATCGAACTGTGGCAAGCCTCATTCGAATCTTGTGCCGTCCTAATTAGGAAAGCCTAACTTAGGCAAATCTTTAGAAGTCCTAACTCCCACCTAATGAGGCCTTCCGAACTGTTACCGAACTGTAGCAAGCCTTATTCGAACCTTATATGGATAACCAAAGTTTTATCGAACTTAGGCAAGTGATATTCGTTTGTTATTAGGAAAGTCTGTGGCATAGCCTAACTTAGATATATCTCTGAAATTCCAGAAACTTTGAGTTTCATTAAGCGCATGCGTCCACACACTTACTCGTTCCAAAAGACTATTTCCATACTTGACTAAGATATAGCTTCAGTTACTAACTATTCTTTCAAATACTTTATAGTGCATCAAACATTTCGTATTTTTAAGTGCAAATGTGGCTTCCGCATGTGTTCCGAATGAGGCTTCCTAATTAGAAACGAAGGCGGACGTGCGTTACATATGTCATGACGGCCTAATGCGGTTGCCTCATGCGGAACGAACACTGAGTTCGGCATGCCTCATTCGTTCCTAATAAAAAACGATCTGAAATTCCTAGTCGGGACGAGCGCTTCTTAGTCCAAAGCTGACAAAGTTCCTCGATTTTTAACAGTGTGAGACGTTCCAGCTCGTTTGGATTCTTTTTGTGCTCATTCCTTAAAGGCACCCAACATTCATTTGTCTTTTTTTTTGTATTGTCTGCATTGACAAGGAATCCTTGTGACATTTAATAAATGCATTGTATAGCCGATCATACAACGACATTATTATATCGACACGAACAACACTATAATAATATTTATTATTAAATTTTTACAAATGTTTAGAAACGCTATATTTCTAAATTCCTTCTGATCTCTATTCTCAACTCCACACGCTCACCCCACCATAAGAGGAAGCAAGGCGGCCAATAAGAGGGTTACATTTTAAAAAACGCCATAACAGTTCGCCGGCATTTTTCAAAGTGCCCTACCATGCCGCTTGTCTCTTTGAAAGGCAATAACTTGCCGCCGCCGATACGACTTTGAAAGGCCCTAGCATACCGACGCCGCTGCGTCTTTGAACGGGCCTTAAACGCTAGGTGAATAGCATGGTTGCGACCGTTACTACGTGTAATCTATACTTACACTGAATTGAAAAAATCAATATTCGGTTATTCGGCTAGAAAGCCTGCAGAATATTCGGTATTCGGCGTGTGGCCGAATACAACGTAATATTCGTTGCAAGTCTAAAAACAACCGAAATTAGGAAATTGGATTCTTGTAGAATTAATACCTGGAAGAATGTATTATCAGCGGCGCGTAGCCGATGAAATAGAAATAAATCACTGTTGTAAAAGCACTAAAATAGAAATAAAGACTGAATAGGAATAACGAGTGTTACATGAATATAACTCGAAAAAGCACGACATTTCCCTGGACGGCTTAGAGGAGATTTACTACGTGACCAAAACCTAAGACCCCCCCCCCCGGCCCAGTGACCAAGCGTGGTATTTTGAAGCTTGATCACGAATCATCATCATCATCAAACAGCCCTTTGCGTCCACTGCTGGACATAGGCCTCCCCAATTTCCGCCCATTTCCTCCTATCCTGAGCCTCTCGCATCCAGGCTCCTCTTGTTCTTTTTATATCGTCTGTCCATCTTGTGGGGGGCCTCCCCCTGCTTCGTATATCTGCTCTTGGCCTCTACTCCAGTAGTCTCTTGGTCCATCTTCCATCTGACATTCGGGCCACGTGTCCAGCCCAGTTCCACTTTAGCCTCGCCATACGCACAACCACATCTGTGACACCTGTTGTTCGGCGTAGGTCTTCGTTTGTGATATGGTCTCGTAGCGACACGCCGAGCATCGATCTTTCCATCTTTCGTTGTGCAATTTGGAGCTTTTTTGCAGTGGCGACGGTGAGTGTTGCGGTTTCAGTGCTGTAGGTCATAACTGGCAATACACATTGATCAAACACTTTCCTTTTCAAGCAGACTGGCAGATCGCTTTTGAATACGTCCCGAAGTTTTCCATATGCGGCCCAAGAGAGGATTATTCTTCTTTTAAATTTGCATGTTTGGTTGTCTCTAGTTATGCGTATTTCGTGACCTAAATAGGTGTATTTGTCTACGAAATCAATATCTCTATCGCCTACATCTATCTGTCTGCTCGGGACCAAGTTTGTCATACATTTTGTTTTGGAATAGTTTATTCTTAGGCCTACGGTATTACATGCTTCCTGGAGTTCTAATAGCATTGTTTTTATATCGTTAAGTTCGTCAGCAAGCAGCACTATGTCATCTGCAAATCGCAGATTTGATAGATTTTTGCCATCTATGGTTAAGCCTTTTCTTTCCCAGTTGAGCTTTTTGAAAGCGAGTTCCAAAACCGCGGTGAACAATTTAGGCGATATCGTATCCCCCTGTCTCACGCCTCTACCAATTGGAATGGGTTTGGTGTTTTCATGGAGTTGAACCGTCATACTGGCGTTTTTGTAGATGTTGTAAATGGTTCTCGTGTAGCGATGGTCGACACGGCATTCCTGTATTCCAGTCGGTGCATTCCTGTAGTGCTTCCATAACTGCATCTAACTCGACGGTGTCAAATGCTTTGTGGAAATCTATGAAGGCCAGTACGAGTGGTCTGTTGTATTCAATACTTTTCTCGACTATTGTTTTAACACTTTGTAGAAGGTCATTGGTTCCGTATCCTGTGCGAAATCCTGCCTGTTCCACTGGTTGGTAGAAGTCCAGTTTATTTTCAAGTCTATTTGTTATTATTCTTGTAAATAGTTTGTAGAGATGACTTAGAAGGCTTATCGGCCTATAGTTTTCTAGGTCAGCTATATCTCCTTTTTTGTGCATTAAGATCACAATAGCGTTGTTCCAGTCATTTGGTACTGTACTGTTGAACAGGCAAAGATTGAACAGGTCTCTGATTTTTCCTAGCAGGTGGACACCTCCGATTTTGATGGCGTCTGCGGTGACGTGGTCACCTCCGGGGGCTTTGTTTGTCTTCGTTTTACTTAAGGCTAATTCTATTTCATCTAAAGTAATATCTGGTAGTATTTCAGACCCTTGGTTTATGATGCCCTTTTTATTTGATACGATATCTGGTTCAGATTCCGGGATTGGTTCTTTTTGGCTTGTATATAGAAGTTGGTAGAATTCTTCAACGACATTTAGGATCTCCTCTCTGTTCGTTGTTATATTTCCTTGTTTATTTCTGAGTTTAGTTATTTGTCTCTTCCCGCTTCCCAGTTTTCTACGCAGGACCTTCATACTTTTGTTGTTTTCTATGGTTTGTTGAATTTTATCTTTATTATGTGCTCTTATGTCGCGCCTTATTGCCTTCGATATCTGTTTATTTATCTCTCGTAGTTCTTCGATGGAGGTTGTCTCTTCACTTCTCATGTTTCTTCTACTTTGCATCAGCTGTATTGTTTCTTGGCTGAGTTTTTCTTCTTGTTTTGTTCTAGGGCAGCATGTACTTTGACTTTCTATTATGGCATTTGTTATTCGGTCGTTTAGGTTGTTGATGTTTTCATTTTTGTCCGCGTTTCCACTCGTCAACCGGTCTGCCATGCACTGTTGGTATTCCTCTACATCGAGTGGGCTGTGCCATTGTTGGTTGGTTGTCTTTTTAACCATTTTGTGTCTTTCTTTCTTTATATCAATGGTTATTTTTGATCGCACCATTCTATGGTCGCTCCCAGTATCAAATCTATTTAATACCGTTACGTCCTTGATTATATGTTTTTTATCCGTTATTACAAAGTCTATTTCATTTCTTGTACGGCCGTCTGGACTTTCCCAGGTCCATCTTCGATTTAGTTTTTTATAGAAGAAGCTGTTCATTTGAAATAGGTTGTTTTGTAGTAGGAAGCCCAACAACGTCTCACCTCGGTTATTCCTGCCTTCCAGTCCAAAGTTTCCTAAAGAAATTTCCGTATCATCGCTTTTCATTCCGATTTTGGCGTTGAAGTCTCCGCATACAATGGTGAATTGGACTGGTTGCTCTCTTAGGGCCGTAGATATATCGTCGTAGAAGATGTCTACTTCCTCATCACTGTAGTTGGTCGTCGGTGCATAGATTTGTACGATTTTTATGTGGTATCTTGTATTTAGTTTCAGGAGATTTTCTTTATGGAAATTATATTCTTGCTGTGACGTTTATGTATTATAAAACCGGTTCCACCATTGGAATTTTCGTCGTTTCCCGCATAATATAGGCTATGCCCAGATTTTAGTTATATTAGTTGCTCTCCCCGTCTTCTAATCTCGCTGAGACCAACAACATCCCATTTTATATGATCTAATTCTCGCTCGAGTTCGGTGAGTCTTTCCTTTGATTGTAGCGATCTTGTGTTGTAGGTTGCGATATACATGTGTATATTCTGCTTCTTTGTTGAGTAGGTTTTCTGCTTCATTAGATGTTTGTCCCCCCCCCCAGAATCCGTGGGACAGAATGATTGGTTATCATTGCGGAACTGTGGAGATATTCTCCTATCCGCCTGGGGTATTTGTTTGTTTACATCTATCATTTTCATGGGTAAAAATAAGGGATTTTTTTCCGTAAAACACCACGCTGGCAAGACGGGTTGGTGAGTTTGGTTTTCGGCCGCCCATTCTGGGTCAGACGCCGTTTGCAGCCGCCCACTCTGGGTCAGACGCTACTGTTGTTGCTAGTTTCGGTCCGCCCCGGGTATTTAATTTCCCCGGTACCATCCATATCTGGGAGGCTTTCCCCTACCCGCCCTCTGGGGAGGCGCCCGCTGGGAGACTAGCAACCCCTCACGGTGAGAATACATTTCCTTTATTCTCGTTTGAATGGTTATACCGCCATGACTCGGTCGCCAGAGCCTCGTTCGTTATCTAGCAGCGGGCACCGCGTGCAGGAGAGGTTGACATTTGGGTCGGACTTACATGGTGGTTATTGCCGTCACCCCTTACCCGATCACGAATGTCAGTTGCCATATAGCTTATTCTGCGTTAAATGGTAATGTCAGAGAGTGCTATAGTTTTAAACTTTTCTACCTCTTGTTTCGCAAACATAATCTCTGTTATATGTAAAGCTGCAAGTAAAATAAAATTGTTGGTAATCGCATAAGGTTTTCCAGCCTTAGGCACACGAAAACCTACTCGATAACTCTCGATAAGACATCTGTATTGGACAGAATTTTTGGATGATTAAGGCCCTTCAATTTTCTTTCAAAAAATTGTAACGGTTTGTTTTTTTCATTTGGATGTTTGGTATTGAGTTACCCTTTTTGGGTAATAGAGGGACATTTTTTAAATTTCTATATAACATATATGTTTGTATATATGTATGTTTATATACATATATTGGAAATATTCCCTCTATGACAAATTGAATTATTAACTATTGTCTGCTATTGTCGTATCGCTTCTCCGTGGAGGCGTTTGGCGATGCAGTAAAAATATGTTTGTTATATGTAAGTAATTACGTATTTGGCCGATATTTAATTATAAAAATAAGTAAAAATAATGTACGGATTCGATATTTGTATCATAAAAAATGTTGCCATACTAAGGGGGTCGCGGCATTAAAAAGGTTGAAAAACACTGGTTTAGAGGAATTATTACCAATATACGTATTTTCAGAGTAGACCACCTAACATGCACACGTGTTTGTTCATGTAAAGCACATTTTAGGCGATATATTTAGTTAAATACAGCAACATGCATTAATTTATTCGTTATCAAAATTGATCTTAAATGATCTTTAAAATCTTAAAGTCTTTTTAGATAAACATAATATAAAATACTTCCAGCAACATGGCTTTGTTGCTTTGCAACATGCATAGGAACTGCCTGCTACCAATTCATAAATGCAATGTCAGTGAATCTAGAATTTCATCCGGTATGTTGATGGACTTGTCAAAGGCATATGATTTCGTGAATATGAATAGTAAATAAGGGGAGTTGCTCTTGTTTGGGTAAAATCATTTCTACATGATAGAGAATATAATAATCAAGTTTCATACTCCGCACAGGTTTATTTATTCTTCTTCAAGAATTATCAACATGGACATCTCTCAAGGAAATACGATTGAGCCTCTGTTATTTACAATATCCTTTATTGATCTAAACCAAATACCGATTGCTCAAGAGCATTTGTTGGTCAACTATGTAGACGACACATCCTTACTCATAATCAACGATACCGTAGATGATATCATTCCAAATGCGAATAGTATGATGTCGTCAATGATTTCATGTTTTCATACCAATAAATTAATAATAAATAAGGATAAAAACCAAATTATAATCTTTTAAACTAAAAGAGATACAAACCAATACCCTTTGATAGTACGAATTGATGAAGAAAACCTCGTGCAACATTCAATTAGGTTCGACTAAATCAATCGCTCGATTAGGTTAGGTTAGGTTTAAGTGGCAGCTAATGCTCACATAGGCCTCAGATGGGCCCGTTGTGTTACCACGGTACTTGCAGTACAACCCTCCTCAGGGGATTTTGTCAAACCATTTCGAGCCGTGGATGAACCTCATGAGAGTCTGCGCATCTAGTGATGCGAGGTCAGAGAGATCATCCAAGAAAGGTCGGCCTAAGAAGAGCAATCGTGTTGCGGTCAGAGAGGGGCATTGGCATAGGTAATGCTGAACACTCTCCTCTTCCTCCTCGTCCAGGCAGCCTCTGCAGTAGTCCCGCTTCGCTATGCCCAGTCTCTCAGCGTGCTTGCCAATGGGACAGTGTCCCGTGATGACTCCCACTGCCAGTCTGATATCGTTTCTTTTTAGAGAGACGATGTTGGTGCTTCTTTTCCTGTTTCGGTGAGGCCATATTTGCCTGGTTACCTCGCAGGTTTCTTCATCCCTCCACCTTCGCTCCGCTAGGTTCGAGGTTATTTCGGCTATGGTCTCCTTGCACGAGGCAAATGGAATACCAATATCCTGTAATATTTCGGTTGAGTGCAGGCTTGTGCCGTTCTTTGCAAGCTCATCCGCTTTTGCGTTACCTGAGATCCCGCTGTGGCTTGGTACCCACGTGAGTCTCACGTTTGTGTGTGCTGCGAGCTCATTCAGCTTTCTCCGACAGCCAGAGACCACTGCTGAGTTGGTGCACACGCTAGTAACTGCCCGGAGAGCAGCTTGGCTATCGGTGTAAATGTGGATCTGTTCACCAGGGTCCCCATTTACCATCAGCCACTCTGCTGCCCCTTTTATGGCCGTTACCTCCGCCTGTAGAACGCTGCAGTAGTCCGGCAGGCGTAAGCTAATTCTGAGGTTGAGGTCGTTGGAGAAAACTCCGCTGCCTACTTTGTCCTCCCTCCGTGAGCCGTTTGTAAAGACCTACGTGTGTCCTGCTGGTACCTCTTTCTTTTCCATCCACTCCTCTTTAGAGGGTATGTGGTATGAGAAGTTGTTACCAAAAGCAGGTGTTGCTAGACATCGGTCTATGTTTTTGGGCACCCCTTTAAATTCATTGATTATTCCGGCGTGTCCACGATAGTCCGATGTCAACATTCGCACTGACTTGTCTAAGTGCTGTGGTAATGGCAAGTTGCTTGCCCATTAAATCGACCAAGGCTGTGTCCAGGATTGTCTCCAAGGCTTTCGTAAGCGTCGTTCTCATGGCTCCCGTTATCATGAGCGCCGCCATTCTCTGCACTTTTGTAAGCGCCATTTGATGGACTCTTTTATTAAGTGCCGGCCACCATATGAAAACGCCGTAGTAGAGTATTGGTGTAACTACGGCTCTGTATAGCCAGAAGGTAATCTTGGGGTTGAGGCCCCAAGACTTCCCCACCGCTCTCTTGCAAGAGTACAGCGCCACCGTTGCTTTCCGTACTCTTTCGTTTATGTTGAGCTTCCAAGATAACTTTCGGTCTAGTATGAGACCTAAGTACTTGGCGCTCTCCTTGATCGCCAGTTCAGTGCCCTTTAGCATTGGGGGCCTGAATTCTGGGATGTTGTGTTTTATTGTGAAAACGACTAGCTCGGTTTTCGCCGGGTTGACATCTACGCCACACCTTTTGCACCATTGTGCTAGTTTCGATAGGGCCCCTTCAACAAGTTGCGACATTGTATTGAGGTGTTTCCCTGAGGCCGCTATTGCTACGTCATCCGCATAGGCGACGACCCTGCAGCCGGATTTCCTAAGTTGGAGGAGCAGCTCATTTAGCGTGATGTTCCAAAGCAATGGTGAGAGGACGCCTCCTTGTGGGGTTCCCCTACTCACCTTCCTTCCTATGTGGGATTCTCCCATTGTGGCTCTAATGTTCCTTTCACGGAGCATTTTTCCGATCAGGTGACATAGAGCATTGTCCATGGCTAGTCCAGTTAAGGCTGATTCTATGGCTTCAGGCTTCACGTTGTTAAATGCCCCTTCTATATCGAGGAAGACAACCATCGTGAACTCCTTATGCCTCATCGAGCTCTCTATCTGGTTTACCAAGGCGTGGAGTGCTGTTTCCACGGATTTCCCCTTTGTGTATGCGTGCTGAGACATTGACAGCATTTCAGGGTGTAATGCCTCCTTCATGTGCAAGTCAATCAGTCTTTCAAGTGTCTTTAGCAGGAACGATGATAAGCTGATTGGTCTCAGGTCTTTGGGGGAGGTGTGTGAGGCCTTTCCTCCTTTTGGGATGAAGACCGCTTCGACCTCTCTCCATATTTTTGGGATGTATGAGAGGTTTATACATGCCTTAAACATAGTCTCCAGCCAAGGTGTAACTATATCTATGGCCACTTGCAGCTCAACTGGACTGATCCCGTCAGGTCCAGGTGACTTAAAGGGTTTGAAGCTTTTGATGCTCCAGGTTAGCTTATCTCCACCTACAATTCTGTCAGCCAGATACCGAGGTGGAGCAGTTATGGTGGAGTCCACTACACTTATTCCATTGTCTGGAAAGTGTGTATCCATGAGTAGCTCCAGCGTTTCTGTACATGAGGTTGTCCAGTTTCCATCTTGCTTCTGTATGAAGCTTTGGACTGCCGGATCCTTAGATAAAATTTTTCGCAGTCGGCTGGCTTCTGGGGTTTCCTCAATTTGCTCGCAGAGCCGAGCAAAGGATGACCTTTTGGCCTTCCTAACCTCCGTTTTGAAATTCCGTAGGCTGTTCTTATAGGCAGTCCACTCATTGGTGCTTTTTGCCTCGTTGAACAGCCTCCTGCTTTCCTTTCTTAGGGAGCTTATTAACGGCGTCCACCACCGTGGTTTGCTCTTACCTATCCTGCTCACGACTTTGCATGATGTGCGCATGGCCTTGTTACACGCACCTGTTTTACAGTTCTGTCTAGTTCATCCCCTGTTTTTGGTGTTGGGGGCGGCTCTTCCGATAGAAGACTCGATAGGGTAGTTTTGTACTTACCCCAGTCAGTCTTCCGTTTGTCTACAAACTTAGGCCTAGTTTGCATCTGTATGCCTACCTTAAATTCAATAAATCTATGATCAGAAAAGGAGTGTTCTTTTGACACTTTCCAATTGCTTACAAGGTTAGGCGTTTTAGTGGATACGAGTGTAATATCAAGTACCTCCTCTCTCACGGCTGTGGTGAAGGTGGGAGTGTTACCTATACTACATATTTCTAGGTCGGAGGTTAGTATAAATTCTAGTAAAGACTCACCTCTGTTGTTCGTGTCCGAGCTGCCCCATATGGTGTGGTGGGCATTGGCATCGGCTCCAATGATCACGTCCGCCCCTACTCGGTTGGCTTCTGTGATTATACCATGGAAACCCTCTGGGGGACTTTCCTTCTCATGGGCGAAGTATCCTGAGATCATCCATAACCTATGATTAGAAAGTCCCATTGATACAGTGACAGTGTCGCAATCGCTGTGGTTAGGCATCATAAAAGCGTTGATGCTTTTATCCGCCAGGACGCACGAGCGTGGTTTACCTGCGTTTTTTACGTACAGTAACCTGTACTTGTCAGAGCCCAGTCCACAGATCTTGGTACCCACGACCCAGGGTTCTTGGATTAGGGCGATGTCGACTCCTCCCTTTGACAGTTGGAGGAGCAGAGCAGCCGAGGCTGCTTTGGAGTGGTGGAGGTTACATTGTATTACCCCCACCATCGCTAAGAGAGTTTTCTGGCACAGCGACGATCGTTACGTCGTTGTCGTCTTCGGTGACAGAGATTAGCGCCAGATTCTCCTCTGCTTCGCTAATCTCATCTAGATGGAGAGGTCCGAACATATTCGTGACCCCCATATCTGACATCTCACTGTCTGAATGTGACCGAGGCTCCCCTTCCCTCAAGGGGATTGGGGTTCTCTGGTCACTCTTGTAAACATTCAGGGTAGTGGAGCCGAAGCCGTAGCTGATCACTCCCTTACTTTCTGCCAGTGGCGCTAGAGATGCTTAGTTTAAGATGACAATTACTTGCCTTCTCATACCCGCTGCCTCGCTAACTTTGATAACGCTCCAATCCTCAGTTGGAAGCGTGAGGTTGCTGGTCTGAATTATCTTCACAGAATTGTCTTCGGGTCAGAGGGTTCCGTCGAGATCCAGGCTCTGGATCTCGGTCTGCTCGGGATCTTGTCCCTTGAGACAGCCTCGATTCGGGCGCCTGGCCAGACTTCCCCGATGGCTTGCTTGTACAGGTCCGCTGATCGTTGATCTGCACAAGCCACCAGCTTGATATGTCCTTGATGCCAACCTGCGTCTCTGCAGCAAGGAGCTGGGCCTCGATTCTTCTGGAGAATGTCCAGGTATTTGCCCAAGAGAGCCGCTTCCACCAGTCCCCATTTGGCTGGCGCATACTCCCATCCCGGTGACCTCTGTCAATGACCGCCCATACCAGATGATCTTTCATGATCTCACTGTATGAGCGCTTCGGGAGTCCCTTTTTGTTGGACTGTGGCGAAGGACCCAGTCGTGCCCTTTTTTTTCCCTATGAGCGGGGATTCGTCCATCGATCTGTCCTTTCTTTTGGACGATCCCTGGGTTGCCGCCGACTCATGCTCTTTCGTAACTTTAAGGGCCCACTCGAGTTTCGCCTTGTCTTGATCAGACCGCTTTTCCTCCGGGATGCCCTTAAATTTATCGAGGAGTTTGTAAGCCGCCCTTCTATCCCTGTAGGCTCTGACGGACGGTTTCACCTCTTTTTTGCTAGATGTCGCTTTATTCAGGTCTGCATCATTACTATTGCTAGGCCCGGGTTTCGTTAGCCTGCTACTTGTGTTGTGCTTAGAGGACGGGAGTCTCCCTTTACGGGTGGACTTTTTGGGGAACTCACGTTCCGGGAATGGATTGTTGCCCACACCAGATCGGATTGGGCGGCCTGCTTGCGCAGGGTGGGATTCCGAGCTGTTGCCCGTACGCACCTGGTGGTTGTTACCTCGGTTTGCACTATCCATTGAGGGGGGGGTGCAATTTATACCTTTTGCCAGGTTTCCTTTCGTTAGGGACCAGACTGACCTCCTTCTGGCCATGCATCCTCTTGGCACGGGTAAGGTCCACCACCGTAGGATTAGGAGTAATAGATTGAAGAAGAAAGAAGTTTAACTCCCTAGCCCTCGATACCTACTAGCATCAGGAGTTGAAAAGTGGTCATGAGTAGACCGAAGAGTTGACCAAGGGAGGTCGAAAGATCAAAGAAGGAAAGATAAGAGGAAACTGGTAATCTCGTGCCGAAGCATGGTTACCGTGCAATGGTGTTGGTCCGCGTGTGCAATCCCCTATCCGCCACACCTTCCCCCGCAGGAATCGCTCGATTGGACTACACATATTCATCGCGTCACAAAGAGTCTGAACATGGCAGTTTTTGAGATCACTCCAGAACTATATCGACACAGGAGCTCTTAGGATGGTGTATTTCGCGACATTCCACTCCCATTTAAGATTTGGTATAATACCAAAAAAGTCCTTAGAATTCAGAAACAAGTTATTCTTATTCTGAATAATTTACAATATAGAGAATCCTGTAGAGGTCAGTTCAAAGCAGCCAACATTTTAATCACTACGAGAACGTATACTAACTATACTTTTCATTGCAAAACATAGGCACTTATTCGTGAGTTTTAAGAAGCCTAACGAAAGAATAACAAGATTCAGTAAGGAAGACCTTCAGCTCCTTCACCATAGATTGACGCTTACAGAAAAAAACACCATACAGCATACACCATACAAATTTGGAATGAGGAAAGGATACCTGCCAACTGGGAATTAGGACTATTACCACTCCATAAAAAGGAAGACAAACAGAGATGCAATAACTATAGGGGTATAACTAACTATAAAGATTACTTGTAATAACATGTATTCTTCCAGAAGAACCAAACAAAGAATCAAAGAAAAATCAAAACATAAGAAGAAATTGGACGAAGATTTTGAGGAACAAACTTTTGAAGCTTCTACTGATTATATAATCTCTGTTGATACAAAGTCAACTTAAGACATAAGTTTGGAATCTAGGACCACTTTGGTAGAAACTGTGTTCTACCAGAAGAACCAAAGAAGGAATCAAAGAAAAAAAGAGAAAAATCAAGGAATTAAAAGAAACTGGACAAATATTCCGACCAACAAACTGTTAAACCTCAGGGGGTTTCCTCTAGTCCTCATTCCTCAAAGGAATCAGGACTAGAGGAGGCGCTCTAAATGGGTAAGTCAACCAACGTTTAGAGGAAGAGGCTGGGGAACAATAGACCTACGAAGGTCGCAGTACAAGTCGTCACCACAAAAACAACAATCTACAACTGTTAAACCTGCTGCTGATCAAACAATATTTGTTGTTAGTAAACCAATTGAAGAAATCACGTTGGAATCTAAGCCTGTGATAGAATAAACTATGACATGTTTTATATCAGAAGAACCAGGCAAAGAATCTGTTGATAGTAAATATAGTGAAGAATTAAGTCTGAATACTAAACCTACTTTGGTCAAAGCTATTACACAATGTATTCTACCAGAAGAACCAAACAAGAAATCGAGGAGAAAATCAATGGATTTGAGGAAAATTGACGAAGATTCTCATCAAGAAATTATTGAACCTTCTGCTGATAAAATACTTCCAGTTGATAGTAAACCGACTGAAGATATGAGTTTGGAATGTTAATCTGCTTCAACAAAAGCTCCGCTTCTATCAGAAAGTCAAAAATAAAAATCGAAGAGAAAATCAAGGAAACTGGACAAAGATTCTGACCATCAAACGGTTAAACCTCCTTCTGATAATACAATACCTGTTGATAGTAAACCTACTGGAGAAGTTAGTTTCGAATCTAAGGCTGTTTCAGAAGAAGTTCTAACAGAAGAACTAAACTAGAAGTCAAAGAAAAAACCAAAAGACAAATCGAAATTAGACAAAGTTTCTGACAAACAAACGGTTGAAACTTCCTCTGAAACTTATGATCAACAAACCTGTAGAACCTGATAGCAAGCCCACAGAAGAAAAAAGGTTTAGAATCCAAATTAACTTCAGAAGAAACTTTGACAGTATGTATACTATCTGGAGAACCAAAGAAGAAATCAAAGAATTTAATCGAAAGATTCTGAGAAACCTATTGAACCTACTAACAATATAATCTCGGTCGATAGTAAACCAACGGAAGAAATGACTTTAGAATCTAAGCCAACTTTAGAAGAATCTCCAACAACATGTGTTATTTCAGAAGAATCAAACAAAAAATCAAAGAAAAAATCAGAGGACAAAACGAAATTAGACTAAGATTCTGATAAAGAAAATCTTGAAGCTATAATTTCTGCCAAGGTTAAACCTAGGAAGAAATATGTGTAGAATCTAAGGCTGCTTCAGAAGAAACTCCAACAACTTGTATTCTTTCAGAAGAACCAAAGCAGGAAACTGAAGGTAATAAGAAATTTTGACAAGGACTCAGAGATAACTTCAACGACTTGAATTCATCTGTTCGTTTCATTTGTTCATGAATTCTTGAATTCGACGAAACAAATATAAAATGAATCGAAAAATCAGAAGATGAAAAGCAACTGGACAAAGATTTTGACCAAGAAACTGTTGAACCTCTCTCTGATGATATGATGCCTGTTGATAGTAAACCAACAGAAGAGTTAAGTTTTCAATCTAAGCCTGCCTCGGAGGAAACTCTAATCACTTGTAGTATATCTGAATAACCAAAGAAAAAATCGAAAGATAAAAGGAAGTTGAACAAGGATTTTGACAAACTGTTGAACGTTCCTCTGATAACATAATATTCGTCGATGGTAAATCTACTGAAGAAATAAGTTTTGAATCTAAACCCGCTTCAGAAGAAGTTTTAACAACATGTTCAGAAGAAGTAAACAAAGAATCAAAAAAAAAAGAAAATCAACAAAGATTCTGACGAAACCATCCTACGTTATAGATAATCATACAAACTTAAAACAAACGGATCACAGCCTGAGTATATAAATATATTCAGCCTTTCCGGAGCTCTATAACAATTATTGAGTCTTTTTAGCACTACCAAAACAAATCTCACATAAAATTTGTTTTACCGCTTTCAGTCCACCTTCGTGGCACTCAGCAAAATCCATAAAAATAACATTGTTTTTAAGATCATGTCTTTCCGATACCTTAAGTGGATAGCCATCTGTGAACGCGTTTCGAAATTTATCTCTCATCAGCGCAGCTTCGCTTACATGAACAATAATTTGTAAACCACTCATTTGAAAACCCATGTGGTGTTTAGCGTTAGATGTTTAAAATTTTGACATTTTGTGAAAGGGACATGAACTTAGCAGGTTATTCATTGAACCGATCAGTGCATTCCGATCCCAAAATACTCAATAATTGTTATAGAGCTCCAGAAAGGCTGAATATATTTATATATTCAGGCTGTGTTCCGTTTGTTTTGAGTTTGTAAGATTCTGACGAGCTAAAAAAAAAAGATATATGAGAGAATCCTGGAGAAAAGATTAAAATTCATTTCAATCACTCGAACGCTGTTGAGCATTGAAAAACTTTAGTAATCGCGCCTCCTTTAAAATCCCTAGGATTTTTTCGTGGCACACCAGCTCTTTCAAGGAAGATAACAATCGTTTTATTGAAACAATAATTTCAAGTGCAATACAGATTCATAAATAAATATAAAAATTTAATTTTTACAGATTTCATAATTTACAAAATTTTTAACAAAGGCTAAAGAATCGCTGCCATACAAGATATCCACTATATTCCTCATTTTTGCCGAAATCCCCAAATTTTGATTAAATTATTATTATTAAAGATTAAATTGATAAAATGTTTATCAGTGCAAACATGTATCGCCAAAGCTATCAATCACAGAAAGAGCTAAAACATTTTATGATTTAAGAATTCATTTCTAAGTTAGATCTTGCAATCGCTGCAACCAGGATCTTAATAGCTATAGACATACATTTTCAACCAGACATACTTCCTATAGGTATATCAAATAAATAACTACAACAATTCAAAGATAAATATATACAGGGTGCTTCAAAAAAATGTATACACACTTTAAACTATTGTAGTTTTCCCGCTCTACAAGGCTAATGTTATATTTCTTCGCCAGGTGCCAGCATAATCGTCCCTCTATGTTATATTATCAGTTGGAATTTGTAATATCAACATGGGGGACGTACGTTTGAGTTTTGAAGAACGTAAGCAGGTTATTAAGTGGTACTGGAAGTTTGAGAATGTAAATGAAGTTCAAAGACAGTGGAGAAGGGAGTATGATACAGAACTACCTTCAAGATTAACAATTACACGCATACGAGACAAATTCGAAGGAACAGTGTGTGATGTGCATAAAGGTCATTCAGGTCGGCCTCGAACAGCTACAAGTGATGAGTCATCAACGGGAGTGTTGGAACTGTTTCAACGCTCTCCTAACAAATCTTCAAGGCAAGAGGCACGTGAAAGTGATGTAAGTGCTAGCAGCGTGCTACGCATTCTGAAGAGAGGCAAGTATCGTGTTTACATTCCAAGGCTGGTGCAACAGCTAAATGACGACGATCCAGATCGAAGGTTGCAATTTTGTGAATGGATTCAGGAGATGGTGATACGTGAACCGGGATTTATGGGTAGCATCATTTGGTCGGATGAAGCCCAATTCAAACTTAATGGAACTGTCAATAGGCACAATTGTGTTTACTGGGGTGAAGAAAATCCTCACATTACAATTGAAAAAGCTGTAAATTTGCCTGGTGTAAATGTGTGGTGCGGTTTGTCTTCAAGGGGACTCATTGGACCTTTTCGATTTGAAGGCACTGTAACTGGTATTAATTACCTAACAATGCTTGCTGATTCCATATTTCCTGCCATTCGTGCATTATACGGTAATGATGATTTTTATTTTCAACAAGATGGTGCTCCGCCGCACTATCACAGGGACGTACGAGCTTACCTGGATCAAAATTTGTCGGGACAGTGGATAGGACGCAGGGGGCCAATCGAGTTTCCAGCACGCTCTCCAGACCTTACACCACTGGATTTCTTCTTGTGGGGCACAGTAAAAGATGAGGTGTACAAACGTAAACCACGTAACCTAGACATTCTTTGGAATGAGATTCAAGCAGTGTGTAGAGAAATCTCATTGGACGTTTTGATACGATGTACAGAATCAGTGGTGACTCGTACTCAGAATTGTATTGATGCTGCAGGTCACCAATTTGAACAGTATTAACATTTGTTATTTATGTTTCATTTACATTGGACTTTCAGCTTTCTATTTTCCTGAAATTTAACTTTGTAGAACGGTAAATAAATTTTCTATGGAAGTTCAAAGTGTGTATACATTTTTTTGAAGCACCCTGTATATATATATATATATATATATATATATATATATATATTTATATATATATATATATATATATATATATATATATATATAAATAGACCAATACCACTGCGAGAAATGCAACAAATTATATTTGAAACATTTTTTTAAATATAGTGTACTTAAGTCGGATATCATCTTAAACTAGTGACCGACATCGAAGCGGATTTTATTCGCCGAGTGCAGCGCGGTCGTAGATTACGAAACGTTTTGCCTCTCAACGAGCAAAAATTACAAAATCATTTACTCACTGTCCTTGTAAATAATTTCGATCGTTTCTCTAGCGAGCGGCACACCGTTAAACGCGTATCAACACTAAATATTTCTTAGTTTATTTACATTTATTTCAACTCGTAATAAATTAATACGCACTAGATGAACCACAGAGACGGAAAATTAGAATGTTAAACGAACGCAAACGCATTGAGAATACTAACGAATTGGAGCAGACAGGTGAGATATTATTTATATTAAAATTTGTTAGTCTATAACAGTTGGAAGACAATATGAGACAAAACCAGACAAGAGTAGACAAGACTAGACAAGACCAGACAAGACCAGACAAGACCAGACAAGACCAGACAAGACCAGACAAGACCAGACAAGACCAGACAAGACCAGACAAGACCAGACAAGACCAGACAAGACCAGACAAGACCAGACAAGACCAGACAAGACCAGACAAGACCAGACAAGACCAGACAAGACCAGACAAGACCAGACAAGACCAGACAAGACCAGACAACACCAGACAAGACGAGACAAGACCAGACAAGACCAGAAAATGAGAGAATTCTGTAGAAAAGATTAAAATTCATTTAAATCATTCAATGGTTCTTTAACATTAGTAATCGCACCACCTTTAAAATCCCTAAGATTTTTTCGCGGCACACCAGCTCTTACAAGTAACATAACAATCTTTTTATTGAAACAATAATTTCAAGTGCAATACAGATTCATAATTAAATATAAAAATTGAATTTTTACAGATTTCATAATTTACAAAAAGTTTGTAGGGACTCATTATTGACAAGATGAGTTGCACAGGTTCGGGTTTTTCCTAAACCGTTTTATGGCCCAGACCGTTTTATAAGCGGGCTGGAGCCGATCAAACAAAGCCGATAGGTTCGGGTTTTTCTTAATCGTTTTATGGCCCAGACCGTTTTTATGAGCGGGCTGGAGCCGATCAAACAATACCGATTTTTCCTCCCTCTTACTTGGCGTCAGCGCCAATAGGAGGGAAGAACGAACAACCAATCGGGACAACGGAAAACCTCTCCCACCAAAGTTAACAGAGAGAAGATGCGTTTGACCGAGGGATAAAAGGACGGGACGGGAGTGACAAAGGGAGAGTTTTTAGAAACAACTTCGAGAGACAACTTCGAAACAACATCCAGACACAACTTCCAGCAGAACATCAGTGAACACAACTTCCAGCAGAACATCAGAGACAACTTCCACAACTCGCATCAAAACCGGCACGCGTCACGTGACGCGCAATAAAAAGTTACATCGTCTCCGGGTTTGTTATTTTCCTTTTCTCCACACACTACCCCGTCACCAAAAGTTTAACAAAGGCTAAAAGAATCGCTTCCATACAAGATTTGCCAAATCTGCCAAAACAAAAATGGGGATTTGGGCAAAAATGGGGATTTTGGCCCATTGATTTGGGCAAAAATGAGGAATATTAATTAATGATAAAAAGTTTATCAGTGTGTGTATCGCTAAAGCTATCAATTACACAAAGATCTAAATCATTTTATGATTTCAGAATTCATATCTAAGTTGGATCTTGCAATCGCTGAAACCAGGATCTTAATATAGACTTACATTTTTAACCAGATATACTTCCAGACAACACCAGACAATACAAGACAAGACCAGACAGTCCAGATAAGGCCAGAAAAGACTAGACAAGACAAGACAGGACAAGACAGAATCCCAGACTAGAGAATTATATGAGTTAATAAGATAAATTCTGGATAAAAACACATTCTACAGAAAACACATAGCTTCCTGGTGTAATAACCCAACTTAAAAAACGTAAACAACGTTAAAATTAGACTTTTCACAGTCAGATGACTTTTCAATCATTCCATCGCGCTATTAACTGGATGTAAGTAACGAAAGTGAACGAAATTAATAATATATCAAACATCTGTCCGCGCCACATGGCAAACTGATATAATACTTACCAATCCATGAATTATGCGAACACAGAAACTCTCTTTGCAAGGCAGACGTTTACCAACAATCGCGATTTTTGTTCCTAGTTATTACTTTCTTTAAAATCAAGTCCACTGATCGATTATGAATAATTATTTAACTCTCATTGCTGCAGTTTGTTTCTACACGCTTCTAGTTTCTCTTCCTTGCACAAGAAAGTCAATCCATTATCCGCTGAACATTTTTACAATAAACCTAACCAAGCGAATGACAAGTCCAGACAAAATCAAAAAAGACGAGACAAGACCAGCAAGAGCAGACAAGACAAGACAAGACTAGCCAAGACCAGACAAGACCAGACAAGACGAGCCAAGTCAATATATGACTAGCCAAGACCACACAAGAACAGATAATAGCAGACAAGACCAGAAATGACCAGACAAGAGCAGACAAGACTGACTGAACGAGACTAGACAAGACCAGACAAGAGCAGACAAAACTGGACGAGACTAGACAAGACCAGACAAGACCAGAGAAGACTAGACAAGACCAGACAAGAAAAGCAAGACCAGAAAAGACCATAAGAAACTAGACAAGAACAGACAAGACACGACAAGACAGAATCCCACAATAGGACAAGAAACAAAGACCAAACAATAGCAGACAAAACCAGACAGGACGAAAAAAGACTAGCCAAGTCCAGATATGACTAGGCAAGACCCGACAAGGCCAGACAATAGCAGACAAGACCAGACCAGAAGAGCGTAGATGATTCCATTGATGTCGACTCCCTTTCGCTGCCAAGAAATATTTTTAAATACGTTCTCCAACGCTTGGGATAAAAAGTTTGGGTGAGATGGTATCGCTTTGACGGACGCCCCAAGACTAGACAAGACCAGGCATGACCAGACAAAATCAACCATGACCAGACAAGACCAGACAAGACTAGTCAAGATCAGACAAGATCAGACAAGACCAGGCAAGACTAGACAAGACCAGCCCCCAGGGGAGAAGCCAAACTCCTACTGGGCGCGTCCCACAGGTGGCGGATAGTTAGGTAACGCCCTCACCGGCTTGCCGGCGGGTAGTGGTCAAATAAAACAGCCACCGCGGACCAAATAGCGCAACCGAGGAGAAAACCTCCAAGAATAAAAAACATCGATGACGAACCTGGCTGACTGACACGGACACGATCTGGTAAAGGAATGGAAGGTTCTCGAAACAGGAGATGACGATTCTGGAAAAGCACCGGGACCCGGGTTACGGGTGTACTGAGGGCGGGGGACTCACTCAGAACAAAAAATGACCCAAAAAATATGAAATGGCGGACAAGAAACAAAATCCCCGGGCGGGTACCCAGATAGAGGGAATCCCGTCACCTGACAAACTCTTGTCAGCTGCTGCTCCACGGATTACGGGGGGAGCGCTTACCGCTACTATCGACGGAGGAGCTAATGGTGACAACAAGGCAATGAACATAGATATGGAGATGGCTACGAGTGGACGGGGCGGAAAGGTAGGCCCAGCGACACCGACAAAGTTACGGAAAACCCGGAGGAGAACTTAAGACCAAGCTACGGAAACACACAAGCGGTGACTGTCATGGTAGGGAAAGATGACCACGACACTCTTATGACAAAGGACACATTAACGGTAGGGCTGAACAGATGCAAAGTACAAGAGAGGGTGGACGTCCCCTGATGCTATAAGTGCTGGAGCTATAGCCACCGGGCGAAGGAATGCCAGAGTGAGGTAGATAGATCCGAAGCTTAATATAATTGTGGCAAACAAGGACATAACTCAAGGGAATGCGAAAACCAACCAGAATACCACAAGAGTGGCAAATCTTCGGGAAAAGAAGCTCTATTAAAAGGATACCGCCAACAAAAAACAGACAGCGAAGTACGGAAAGGGGAAATATAAAAGAGAGAGCGGAAACAAAGAACGTTTTCCAGCTCTGGAAAGCAACGGCCCTTGACAGCGAACAAGGAAAGGAATCTGAACAGGAGAGAGAACAAAATGCCACAAGCACCGATAGTTCCCCTGAGCTCACGATGGAGGTCAAAAAAAGGAAAAGAAGCAAAATAAAGGAAAATGAGATAAAAAAAAACGGAAGAAAGGAGAAACGTGTGCACTGCAGGAGCTTCTCGACACAGTGGCAAAGAATATAATAGATCTACAAAAATTGACTAAGGTAAACATAAATACTAAGAGGGAGATTATAGATGCGGTAAATAAACTAAGAGACAGCGCGAACAAAATGACTTCGGGCAGGGTACGGAACTTTCTAACAAAAGAGGAAGATAAGAGTGAGGACGAAGAGTATAGCAGGGGAAGCAGGGAGACTGCGCAAATAAACACAAAAGAAATAGAAATATAAGAAGAGGAACCTATCAGCGCGACAAAAGAGGTCAATAACGTAGAAGCGGAGCTGTGGTCAGAAAATAAGAAGCTCGGTGAGCTTCTGAAGGATGCCCAAGAATGGATTTCAAAGCTCGAAAAAAAAACAGATTGGGTGGGGAAATTGCACCAAAAAGATCACGAGAAAAATAATACAAGACATAGAGACGCTGGAGCACTTTAAGGAAGCAGAAAGTCTACCATGGGAGGAAGAGGTATTCGAGAACGTAAATGTGGTTGTGAGGAATCCCATAACCACGGATGATGAAGGGACAATGAAATGCGTACTCGTAGATCCAGATGATGACAAAATGGAGAGAAGCATTCAAATAATATACTGCGACAGATTTCCAGAACTCTGTAATCCAACAAAAGATTTTGAAATCTTTGAGAATACGATAAGAATTGGGCGAGGAAACGAACAAACCCAAAGAAGAAGGAGGATGGTAAAAAAAGTTGCCTAAAATTCTTAGTTTTTGAGTTATAGTCTTCCTAACTTTCAACTTTTACTAAATTAGATTTTTCCAGAAAATTTTCAAAATAATTAAAAACTATTGCAACATTAATATGTTATAGACAATTCAATCATCTACTAATGTTGTTTAAACCACTTCTGTCTATTTTGTCTGTTTTTCTCAAATTTCTCCCATTTAGACTAAAGTGACCACATTTTCATTGTGACCAAGCCGGACAAATGGGATGAAAGGTTGTTCTACACAGGACCAAGTTTATGGACACGTATAAAATGAGGAAAATGACCCAAACTGTGTTCTTAGGTCGGGAGGTTGAAGTAGAAATCTACACGCCCAAAGAAACGAGACAAGGAGAAAACGAAGCAGGGCGAACCGGACAAAACAAGAAAGAAAGGGATTCGTTCGCCATAACTATCACTAGACAGAAGGGAGAATATATGACGCTACTAGATGAACTGAAGACAGTCATGAATAGCACGGCAGAGGCTAAAATGATCAGGAGTCTCAGAAGCTCCAAAAATGGAAGCCTGCTTATAGTCACGGAGAGGGACGCGGAGGGTCTCCAAAAGGTAATAAACACAATCACGGAGGAGGTAAAAGATGTCAAAGTAAGAAATATCTCCAGCGAAAACAAACAAGCAGTATACATAAAGGGACTAGACGCGATGGCAACAAAAAATGATGTGGCCGAGGCATTAGTCACAGAGCTTGGCCTAACCGGTACGATAGACCCGATGAGATGGAAAGTGGGGAAATTAAGACCAAGCTACGGAAACACACAAGCGGTGACTGTCATGGTAGGGAAAGATGACCACGACACGCTTATGACAAAGGATACATTAAGGGTAGGGCTGAACAGATGCAAAGTACAAGAGAGGGTGGACGTCCCCCGATGCTATAAGTGCTGGAGCTATAGCCACCGGGCGAAGGAATGCGGTAGAATGAGGTAGATAGATCCGAAGCTTGCTATAATTGTGGCAAACAAGGACATAACTCAAGGGAATGCGAAAACCAACCAGAATGCCCCCTTTGCGAGGAAACTGGCCACCGAGCAGGAAGGGGCAGGTGCAAGAAATTTAGGGAAGCCCTAGCAAACCAACAGAAGAGAAGTAAGAAAACTGAGACCAGAGCATCAAACTAACAAACAATGAACACACAAAATATATATCGGAAGACGACACGGCGCACTGAGCACAGAGACAAAAAAATAAAATTTCTACAAATAAACCTAAACAGGAGCCAAGGTGCAATGGATCTAGCATTTAAAACAGCTGCTGAATTTAAAGCAGACGTAATAATGGGTAGCGAGCCAAATAAAAACGGGACAAGAGGAAGGTATACAGATGCAAACAAAGACGTAGGAATTAGAGTACTGGGCAAAATAAGAATAACTAACCAAGGCGCGGGCAAAGGATTTGTCTGGATCGAAACGGCATACGGTATACACTACAGCTGCTACATATCGCCTAACTGCCAGAGGTGCGAATTTGAAAATTTCCTAAGCGAATTAGGCGAGGACATTGGCAAACGTCAAAAACAGAAACGGATACTGGTAGGCGGGGACTTTAACTCAAAACGGCGGAGACTTTAACGCCTATGCGTGGGGTTCGGATACACAGGATGAGAGAGGAAATCTTCTATTGGACTTTCTGGCACAACACGATCTGATAATCTGCAATGCGGGAAATGAGGCCACCTTCGAACGGAGAAACCAAAGCTCAATTATCGATATAACGATTGCAGGGAAAGAAACATATGACAACATGATGGACTGGGCAGTACTAAAAGAAACAGAGACCCTGTCGTATCACAAATATATAGAGTTTACACTGACAAGTAGCACAAAACTCGGAAAAGAAAATCAGCAAGAGGAATGCACCACAAGAAAATGGAAAATAAAAGCGGGTGATCTAGACAAGTTCAAAGAGACACTAAAAAGGCAATTAAATAATAATGCATGGCTCCCAGAAGACGAAAACTTCCTGATAAATGCTGTAGAAAAAACCTGTAATGAAGTACTTACCAAGTATAAGGGAAAGATGGGAAGTAAGCCAGCTGTTTACTGGTGGCATGAGGGGATAGCAGAGAGCAGACGACAGTGTATACGGGCAAGGCGCCTTGCGCACATATGGAGAGAATGCAGACAAGCAGTTATGGGTAAACTATAGAAAGTGCCGGGATTCCCTAAAGAAGGAAATAAAAGAAGCCAAACAACGCAAGTGGAACGAGCTGACAAAGGAACTGGAAGATGACGTCTGGGGACTAGCGTACCAGATCGTCATGAAGAAAACCAAAATGCCGAGAGGCAATAATACACTAGAGGAAGAAAAACAACTAAAATGGGCGGATAAACTCTTCCCAACCCACCGGCCGTTAAGCTGTATCCCACAAGAGAAGAAAGAAACCGACGAGGTAGTACAGGAAATATCAGCAGAGGAATTAAGGACTGCGGTTACCCAAATGAAAAATGGAAAAGCACCTGGGCCGGACGGGATAACTCGGGAAATATTTAGAATAGTGCTAGAAAATCACGAAGAGACCTGTAGAGCATGCCTAAATAGACTACTGAGAGAGAAGAGATTCCCGCAAATCTGGAAAACTGCTCGCTAACTGCTTATAGAAAAACCGAAAAAACACAAAGACTCGCAGGACAGCCATCCACCTCTATGCTTACTAAATGTACCAGGGAAATTATGGGAGAGCATCATAAGAAACAGACTGCAACAAGAGCTTGACGAAAAAGGCGCCCTGTCAGAACAACAATATGGCTTCCGAAAAGGCAGATCAACTGTCGCTGCTGTCAGGAAAATACAAGAGCTAGCAAGGGTTGCCTCCGCCCCTTCCTACCGACATAAGAAATTAGCGATAATGGTGGTACTAGACATACGAAATGCTTTTAACCGTGCACCATGGTCTGAGATTTTGAAAACGCTGGAAGAACAAAAGATATCGGCATACTTAGTACGTCTGATTGGAAACTATTTTAGAGACAGGAAAATAGAAATAGGGAAAAGCAAAAAAATCGACGTAAGCAGCGGGGTGCCACAAGGCTCTGTCTTGGGTCCCACATTATGGATTGCATATTACGACAGGATACTCAGGCTGGTCCTCCCGGAGGGAACTCACCTCATGGCATACGCGGACGATTTGGCAGTGATGGTGATAGATGGCAATGCGGAATACCTGAAACGAAAAGTGGAATGGTCGCTTAATATCATAGACCAGGAGCTGGAAGAAATGGGTCTTGAAATTGCGCCAGAAAAATCCGAAGCATTGGTACTGGTGGGGAGAAGGACCCTATCTGAGATGAGCATAGGTTTTAAAAATACGACAATTAAAACAAAAAAAGTATAAAATATTTGGGCATACGGCTGGATAAAGACCTAAAAATGTATACGCACTTGCAGGAAACAGCAAAAAACGTAAGCCAAACGGTAGAACAGCTGAGAAGGCTTATGACAAATGTTAAGGGACCAAGGGCGAGCCGCAGACGCACACTCTGCACAGTCAAAAATGCTGTACGGTGCTCCTACGTGGTATGAATCGTTGATAAGAACTAAAAAATATAGAAGAATGTATGAAAGAATACACAGACAGCTGGCAATACGGATATGTAGGTCCTACAGGACGGCCTCGGCGGAAGCGCTGTCAGTAATTGCCGGGCTGATGCCAATAGACCTGATGGCAAAAGAAAGGCTGAGAAGGTACCTTGAAGGGGAGGAGAGCAGTGGTCGGATTAGAGAAGACACTATGGACGAATGGCAGACAAGATGGAACCAGGAACAAAACGAATCATCCCACTCATAGAACTATGGGTGACACTAGGATACGGAGAAGTAAATTACTTTCTCTCGCAGCTGCTGCTCGGACATGGTAGCTTCATGGCATACCTCTATCGGAGACATCTGAGGGATACCGAAAATTGTGTGTACTGCCCGGACCTGGTGGCAATCTTCCCTCCATACATTTTTCAACTGCCCCAGATGGGCGAAACAACGGATGGAAATGGAAATAACGGTGGGAGGAAAGCTGACGCCAGAAAACCTACAGGAGACAATGCTACAAAGCAGAGAATGCTGGGACGCAGTGGAGAACCTAGCCGCATCTGTCATAATAGCAAAATAGAAGGACGAAACGGATCGCAAGAAAAGAGGAATAAGATAAACAGAAGGCAAACCCCGAGCGAAGTAATGCTGAGGAGGCAGTCCCGCAAGGGGTCAGAATTGAGGAGTGGGTTTTTTTAATGGGCAGTCAAGCCACTGAGACGAGTAGTCCCACACTCCCCAGAGCACTTTGGAGCACTGGGAGCCGTACGTAAATGTATTTTACCCCTCCTCCCGAAAAAAAAAGACAAGACCAGCCAGGTCCAGACAAGACAAGCCAAGACGAGACAAGACTAGACAAGACCAGCGTAGATGATTTCATCGATGTCGACTTTTCGCTCCCAAGAAAGATTTTTTATGTACGTTCTCCGACGTTAGGGATAAAAAGTTTGGGTAAGATGGTATCGCCTTGTCGGAGAGGTGTTCTCCTAACTGGTATTTCTCCCGTAACAATACCCGTAAAAACACAAAATTCGTTATTAGCGATTTTTCACCATATTACATGGGGATATGACCACAACGACTCAATGTAGATCTTGTAGAACAATGGGCCGAGTCAAACATGTATCACTGATTCATGACCCCAATTTACCCTGCTCCTTTAATAGCAAGATATGGAAACGAGGCTACAACCCGGACCTTTGTTTCGCATCTGGCAACATTGAGCAACAGTGTACAAAGGTTGTCTACAACCCTATACCAAAGACTCAACATTGCCCCATTGGTATAAACTTTTACAACGCTATAAAAACACCAAGAAACCCGTCTTCTAATTGGGTTTCTTGGTGTTTTTATAGCGTTTAGGGTTTCTGGTTCGGATATATCCGAACCGCAAAACCGCGGTTTTCTGTGCAAAAATCGAAACCGCATAACCGTCATAAAAATCCGCGGTTTTCGATTTTATCTAAAGATAAATAAAAATAAAATACATTCAATTAGTGCTCTTTTAAACATTGTAAACTGTTGTTGCAAAAATGGCAACGATCGATGGTATATGTGTTCGAGCAATTTCAAAATCTGATTTATTCGGAAAGCAATAGCTGGCCGATTTCCCAACCAAATCTTGCCAAAATGTTCATTAGTGTTATGATCTTAATTCAAAAGGATTTTAAAGTTTCAAGAATTAAAATCAAATGGACAAAAAATGAGTGCTAGATGAGTGGACTAGTTTGAGACGCCGAAGATACATAAACATTAATTTTCATGGAGAAAACAATTTTTATTGCAATTTAGGCTTTCTGCGAAACAAAGGAGCTTGTTCTGCAAATAATATCGTAATAAGTGTTTTAATTTAGTATCAGTTTCAGAAATTATTTTGTGGGTGACTTGGATTAGAAAGTTGAAGTTCGCGGTGACGTCGCGACGCCGTTGTCAAAAATTTGGCAATGCGGTTTTTAGTCGCGCTTTATCACAAGCATTCCCTTCACCAAAACATTAATTTTTTTTCGCTATCTGCAAAATTGCGAAAATCACCGCGTGTTCCCGAAATTCGACCTAGATTAGTAAGTTAGGTTAGGTTAGGTTATTTTAGGTTAGGTATATTTAGGTTAGGTTTAGGTTAGTTAGGTTAGGTTATTTTATTAGCACTACCGCTTCCTGACAAGCTTTCCCTTCCACAAATCGTCAAACTTGTTTCGCTAGCTTGAAAATTACGAAAACTACGGCGGAAAAACCAGCAGTCGCATTAGGAAATTGAACTTTCCGGTGGGGTCGCGACGCCGCTGTCAAAGATTTCGCAACGCGGTTTTCAGTCTCTTTTTCCGACCACGTTTTGCTCCAATAAAACGTCGAATTTGTTGCGGCAGCTGCGAAATTTCGAAAAAACAAATGCAACCAATCCTCGGGTGATCTAACTTTGACGGGTCGTCGCGGCGTTAGCTATTGAGCGATTTCAACGCGGTTTTCAATTTCTGGTTGAAAAAATCTCAAAGTTTGATTGAGTCTGGGATTTATTGCCGTGGGTTTATTATTGAGTAGGATACTACACATAATGATGCCCGGGTAATAAAAAAATGGTACATATTGTCCTGCTGAACCAAAAATTAGCAATAACAATTCATCTCGCTGTGTGCGTGTAATCCTTGCAAGATGAAGTACAAAAAGCTATTCAAGAAGAATTAAACAAAAATACTTATATGCAAACAAATCGCTATCCCAATTCTAAGAAAAAGGTGTTTGCTAAATGTAAAAGAACTTCTGAGAGAACAAAAAGATTAAATATTTTGTTTCTAGCACTCTCCACAATTAAAGCTACATCTATCTACTCCGAAAGATCATTTTCCCTAAACGGCAACTTGTGTACAAAACTAAGATCTCGTTTAAATATCAGACACGACTACAAAAATTCTTAAAAACCGAACCCAAAACCGAAACCGCGGTTTTTAATTTTCAAAAAGCGAAAACCGCGGTTTTGAAAAAGTGCGGATATTCAGGAACCCTACAGTGGGCTACAGCTACAGTGGGCTGGTCATGTACAGCGAATGGAAGACGGAAGAATACCCAAGCGAGTACAAAAAGGAAAAGCGGAAGGAAAAAGACCAGTCGGAAAACCAAGAAAACGCTGGGAGGATTCCATTGACGAAGACAGCAGATCGCTTCTGAAATTTGCAACGTGGAGGACGCGGTCATTGGACCGAGAAAACTGGAGACGGAGCATTCAGGAGGCCAAGGCCCGACTCGGGCTGTAGCGCCATTGATGATGATTCAGAAACCCTAATAGCGTTGTAAAAGTTTATACTTTCACACTTGTTTTGACTTTAAAAAGGCAAACTGGTTTCACAAAAACCCTCGACTATGAAAACCATACAATCGAATCAAGTGGGAGTCATACAATTTGGAGTTGTTCTCCAAACAACTACGAAGTTTTTGTGGACTTGATCAAGCGCATATTTAAAGAACACGTCCCAAGAGATTGTAGACAGCAGTACTTACCCAGAGAATCACACTAAAAGTCTAATGGAACGATATAACAAGCTATATGAAGAAGATCCTTTTAATGACGATACCATTGAATGTGGTAGCACTGAGCTATCGAACTGAGCAAAGCAAGACAAACAAAGTCGCTGGAAACTCCGGAGAAAATGGACGTGACACATTGTAGTAAGATGGCCTGGAAGACAATCAAGAAACTAAGCGCCGCAACAAACAACCAATGTTACACCAAGGATTGAGCAGGCTCGAGCAGCATTTAAAAACATGAGTAGGGTCTTGTGCTGTAGAGATCTGAAGTTAACTCTAAGAATCCGACTTCTCAGATGTTATGTCTTCTCCATCCTGCTGTACGTTATGGAAGCCTGGACTACAAACAAGTACGAAGAAAGACGACTTGACACCTTTGAGATGTGGGCTTACAGGAAAATATTAAAAGTTTCATAGACGGAAAAAGTATCCAACTTGGTAAGACTCCAACGTCTGAATAAATCGACCTAAATTCTTACCACTATCAAAAGAAGGAAATGTTATGAGAGGCGAAAAATACCGATTACTGCAGAACATCCAAATGGGGTAGTGCATGCGCACCGCACGATAATCGCACAGCAGATTTACGCATAGCCTCTCCTACTCAATTCCGACTCTCACCGCCAAGACTGGTGAACTCTGGTAACCCGGCCAACCTCTTCTGAGATGCGGTATTCAACCCGTATGGATGAGGAGGAAGGAAACCCTCCGAAAAGGGGGTTTAGCGCAGGGCCAGCAACCCTGCCTAGTAAAAACACAGAAAGTTACGAAGGCTACACAGCAGCTTCGGAATGGACTGTCCAAAACGGCGACGACAAGGCAACGAATCAAGGCTAGGAAAACGGAAACTGATTTAAAAGTAGGCACATGGAACGTGCGTACAATGTTGAGACCAGGAAGAATGCAGGAGATAGCGGAGGAATTAGATAAATACAAAATAGATATAGCGGCCTTATAGGAGATAAGCTGGAAGGGAGAAGGCAGTATTGACAAGAAGCTATACAGATTATATTACAGTGGAAACCCGGATAAGCAAGGAGAAAAGGGGGTAGGTTTTATAATAACGAGAGAAGCAAGGAAGGCTGTACTAGGATTCCCAGCGGTCAGCGACCGAATATACATGATACGCATGAAAGGAAAATTCCACAACCTTAGTGACATATGTGCTTACGCACCAACTGAAGAGGGAGAGGATGATGAAAAGGAACACTTCTACATCAAATTACAGAAAATCTGCGAAGAAGTGTCGGAACATGATGCATTAATAGTGTTAGGCGACTTTAATGCGAAGGTAGGAATAGAGGACGCGTACAGAAGTGTAGCGGGAACGCACTCACTACACGACCAAACAAGTGAGAACGGGAAAAGACTGTACCACATGGCAGCGGGTTGCAACATGAAAATGCTTCCCGCACAAAAGAATACACAAAGGCACGTGGGTGATGCCAGGAAACCGAGGGGTCAACCAAATTGACCATGTACTTATCAATAAACGAAGGGCAACAATGATCACAGACGTAAAAACTATGAGGGGCGCTAACTGCGACTCTGATCACTATTTCGTACGTGTCTCGGTGAGGCAAAGAATTACAACTATTGTGGGGGGTAAGAAACATGTAAAAAAATGGAATACGCAGGCCCTAAGAGCGAAGGATAAACAAAAACAATATCAGCGTTCCCTAGAAAGAACGGAAACCGGTGAAAACGTGGACAAGGAATGGAACGCCATAAAAAGTGTCATAATTGACGTAGCGGAAAAGACAGTCGGGAAGGAAGTAAAGGACAGAAACACTTGGTTCGATGATGAGTGCAGAAGAGCTCTGAGGGAAAGAAACGAAGCCAGAAAAAAGATGCTGCAAACAATGACAAGAGAAAATAGAGCAAAATACGAGGAATTAAGAAGAGCGGCAAAAAGAGTGTGTAAACAGAAGAGGAAAAATGCGCTAAACAAACAAGTAGAGGACTTATTAGTTACTTACTACCTTATTACCTTAGAGATGAATACAACAATAACAACCAGAACAGAAAGTTCTATAAACAAATAGCAATGCAAACCAGAGACTTCCAATCGAGAACCAACACCTTTCTCAGTAAGGAAGGAAGATTACTAAGTGCGGAAAAGGAAATACTTGAAAGGTGTCGTCAGTACTATAGCGAGCTGTTAACATGTAAGAACGAAGAACATGAAAACAACGGGGAAGACGCAAAATATTATCACGCAGCGCAACCAGAAATCCCGGAACCCACCTATCAAAAAGTAAGAGAGGTAATAGTAAAGCTGAAAAATTATAAAGCATCAGGAAGTGATACCATAACAGCAGAACTCTTAAAAAGCGCTGGAGAGCCCTTGTGGACACGAATCCACGGATTAATTGTCATGGTATAGAATACGGAAACCATGCCTAAGGAATGGAAAAAAGGCATCATATGGCCAATCCATAAAAAGGGAAATAAGAAGGACTGCGCTAAGAGAACTACCGAGGGATCACTCTTTTAAATATAGCCTACAAGGTGCTGTCAGCAGTAATATGCAAAGACTTGCAATATATTCAGAAGAAATATTAGGCGATTAGCAGTGTGGATTCCAAAGCAACAGGTCGACCATAAATCAAATTCTCACGCAAAGACAAATAATGGAAAATGTTATGAGCATAACATAACATTGTATAGTATATATATAGATTACAAACAGGCGTTTGATAGTGTCTCCAGAAAAGAGCTGCTGAGACAATTACTGGTACTAGGAGTACCCATGAAACTGGGCAGACTTGTAGGACTAACACTAACTGAGTCAAGTGCGCAAGTCCTAATAGACTCCAAGCTCACGGGCGACTTTGCAATAGGAACGGGAGTAAGACAGGGCGATGCCTTATCTGCAATGTTGTTCAACCTACTGCTGGAGGCAGTAATCAGAGAGGTGAACGTAACAGGCACCCTAAAAACTAGAGCAGCGCAAGTGGGAGCATACGCTGACGATATATACATCGCATCAAGAGGTAGGGAGCACCTAAAAGAAATAACAGCGAGACTTGAACAAAAATCTGAACCATGCGGACTGATAATAAACGAAAATAAAACAAAGTACATGAGATGTGGTAGGGAGAAAGTGCCAGATTTAAGACCAATTCAAGTAAATGGTAGAAAATTCAAGTAAATGGTACAATTAGGAAGTGACCGAGTTTACCTACCTAGGGGCTAAGTTAACGAGCCAAAATAAGATGAGTGAGGAAATCGCTCACAGAATTATGTTTGGAAAGCAATACTTTGCCAACAGGAAACTGCTAGGATCCAAACTACTGAGCAGAAAAGCTAAACTGAAAGTGTACAAAACACTAATCCGTCCAATAATCACTTATGCGGGGGAAACATGGACACTATGCAAAAGTGGTGAGGAAGCTTTAAGAGTATGCGAAAGAAATATTCTAAGAAAAATATATGGAGGGATATAGGAAGATGAAGGATGGAGAATAAGAACCAACGCAGAAATAGATGGAATACTCGAGGGAAGAGACATTTTGAGGCATGTGAAGGCGCAGAGGCTAAGGTGGTTCGGGCACATCGTGCGAATGAAGAACGACCGAACCCCAAAAGCTCTGACGCTATGGTTGCCTGTCGAAAAGAGATCGAGAGGCAGGGCACGAATACGATGGAGAGACGACGTTATTAAAGACTTGAAAGTACTCGAGGTGCGGCAATGGCCCCGCACAGAACAGGACAGAAGGATATAGAGGGACGTTGTAAAGCAGGCCAAGGCCCATAGAGAGCTTTAGCGCCAAGGAAGAAGAAGACTGCAGGGAAAAATGTATGGTAAAAGAAAGCCGGGCCGCAGAAAAGCATCATGGCTCAAGAATCTACGTGACTGGTATAAACCCAACTCAAGCTCTCTGTTCAGACTTGCCGTCGACAGTGTAAGGATAGCCTTGTTGGTGACCAACGTTGTAGAAGGACACGGAAGAATACTATTGGAGGACATGGAAGTCTACTATTAAATTAGAAAATACAACAAAAAACAAAAAGAACCTAATCAGAGACGCGGGCAACGAAACTAACCTGCTGGGCGAGGGTTTTACTAGAAAGAACTTAACAAAGCAATAAACACCATGAAAGACGGAAAGTCTCCAGGGGTAGACGGTATATTTACGGAACATGTCAAACATTTCACAGGGAAAACTAAAACCTGGCTACTGGTCTTCTTAACAACTGTTTGAAATCATACACAATACTCAAACTGTGGCGAAGAGCAAAGGTTATTGCCGTAACCAAACCTGGGAAGAATCCCGACCTTTTTTTTTTGTATGTGCTGGGATGTGAAAACAGACGCCACTTGACCCGTGTTGAGTGGTAGTGTGTGGCTGCCCAGAAGGGGCGACCCACTAAAAAAAACCCCCACCATTCAAGCCCCCCAGCCAGAACCAGAAGAAACGTGATGGAATCCAAAGTTGGCATAACTTCATCACGTACCTCCCCGCCTTTCATTTCTGACGGGAAGAATCCCGACCTGTCAAACAGCTACCGCCCAATATCACTGCTACCCATTTTTTTAAACTCTACCAATGGCTAATCCCCCAACAAAATTAATACCCCTCAGCTAATACCCCAACAGGCAGGCTTCAGATCTGGCAAATCATGCATTGGTCAGGTACTAAATCTCACAGAACGCACAGAGGAGGTATTCCAAAATAATAAAATAACAGAAGCTGTGTTCATCGATCTCACGGCTGCCTATGATACAATAAAGCATAAAATCCTGCTTATCAAAGTCTACAAAACCACAAAAGATTACAAACTAACGAAAGCAGTTCGATCAATGCTCCCAAACGGAAGGTTTTTGTGGAATGTGGAACATCAAAATAAAAAAGCCGGAGAATCCAAAGAAACGGTCTCCCACAAGGAAGTGTTCTGGCCCCCACTCTATTTAATATATACACCAATGACCAGCCTATAACAGAAAACGCCAAACACTACGTATACGCTGACGACCTAGTTGTTACAGTTCAAGGTCAAACATTCGCGGAGATAGAGGTAAGGCTGGAGGACGCTATGGAAACTATGGCCAAAAACTCGCTAAAACCGAATCCATCAAAAACCCAAGTAAGTGCTTTCCATTTAAATACTCACAAGGCTCACAACTAAACGTGTTCTGGGAGGGCAAAGAACTAGAATACGCCGAAACACCAAAGTGTCTGGGTGTAATCTTGGATAGAACACTAACTTACAAACAGCACTGTCACAAAACACAGCACTGTCACAAATCACAGCACTGTCACAGAAAGTAGTTGCTAGAAATAGCCTTGTTCAAAAATTAACCGGAAGCAAATGTTTAGATGGATCCACCCTATTTGGTTCATCACTTTTTCTGCTTTCTCCGTCGCGTTTTGTCAGTCATAGGTATTGTACCGTTTCTTTACTTCTTATCTCCCTTCCTTCCAGTGTTTTCTTAACTTCTATGGCCTGTCTTCTACCCTCCAGGACTAACACTTCTGTTTTATGTGATCTTTCATATCTTGATCTCCATATTGTTCAAATGTCTGTTTAGCTTTCCTACTTATCTTTGCCGTTAATCGCTATGCATAGGTCATCCGCGAAACCTATTAAATTGCCATTCTCATCTACTTAATCCTCCTCAAATATCTCGTCTTAAAAAATTAGTCATAGAGTGGGTCCCAATATCGAGCCCTGTGGCACGATAGGCAGACCTAGACAGGAAGGTGGATTGTACGAAAACCAATATGGGTTTAGAGGAGGTACATCTACAATCAATGCCATAAGCGCAGTCCTGGAGATCACAGAAAAGGCTAAAAGCAGAATTCAGAGAACAAGACACATGTGTGTCCTCCTAACACTTGATGATAGAAATGCCATTAATAGTGCCTCTTGAAAGCATGTCACGGACAGTCTCACGAAAAGGACTATATCTCGATATTTGTTGTGCATGTTAAGAAGCTACTTCAGCTGTCGAAGCATTATACTGTTAAGAGACCAACAAAAATAAGAGGAAGCAAGCTCTCGGCGAGAAGATGAAGGCATACTGTGCCAAGAAAAAGCAGAAGACCCTAGCTGGGAGTTAAGACGAGCCCCGTGGTCCCTAGTAGGCCAAAACGAACTGAAAAGAGGCTATCCTTCATGGCGCACATTACCGATGCGGCAGAAAAGGGAATGAAAACTCTAGCAGGCATTCAGCAACTCATGCCTGGCTAAAAGTACTCAGTTCCATAGTCCAGTCTATTATATTGTATTGAACTCCAATACCGGGCAAAGAACTAGAAAAAAAAACGAAATGTCCACCAACTCGCAACCTTTCAGCGGAAAATGGCACTGCGTACATGTAGCTCTTAGCGTATGAGGAGAGGTCACCCAAGTCATCTGAGAATACTCCCCCTGGACCAGCTCGCAAGAGAGAAGCAAAAAAAGCTCGCAAAAAAGCTGCATGATACAAACCCTTGGAGTCACATCCGTACACTCTGGACGGATGTAACTCCACGGGGGCCAGCTATATTCCCACAAAAAAAGTCTGTCTAATCTTGTCTATCTAGTCTTATATGTCTTGTTGGTGGTGCAAAACCTTAAGTCTTGAGGACATCCGCGCAAGCCCTCTGTTTTTCAACTGCGGAATATTCCTGCCCAGTCTGGTGCATATCAAGCCATGCAAAACAGGTCGACACCGCCTTAAACCAAACTTGCAGTATTGTTACTGGCTGCATGAAACCAATTGTACAAAGCAGCGGGTTTCGCAGAACCAAGTGAAAGATGATTGGGTATAGAGCACTTAGAAAAATTTAAGCAAACCTTCGACGATCGCCATGTCCTTTATGGCCAAGAACAGCAACGGAAAATGCTCAAATCAAGGAACAAATTTCTTCAATGTGCCACCTTGGAACAACTTCCCTATCAACGAAAGCCGCTGTGCAGGGTCAAATTTGGACTGGAAGACATGGAGAACGCTAAACGGAATACGAACCGTCGTAAAAACAAACAAACTAAAGAGGTAAATTGAGGAAGACCAACAATGCCTTTGTGAATTTGGGGAGATACAAAACATGGGCTACCGGCTGGGATGCATATTATGCCCTGCAACGTGCTCCATCGAAGAAATGTGGATTATAAATGAAACTGGCATAGACGTAGCCCGGTGCTGGGCAGAAAAATTTCAATGGAATGATTTCGAATTCGAAAAAGTAAAAGTAAGTCTCCCGTAACCTAATCCTCTTCCAGTTTGACAAGCAAGGTAGCAAGTTTCATAGATATATTGAATCTAGCTTGAATATCTAGTCTAGTATTCTTTATTAAAAGCTGTTCTTTTTTTTATGGTTTTAAAAAATATTGATGAAGTAATAAACGAAGGAGAAAGAAAAGTACTTACTCGTAATTTGATTAAAAATACTTGAAATGTGCGATGTACTCGATTCATTTTTAGAAAATCCACGAATATGTCAAAATTTCGATGTAAACAATTTGAAATGACCGGTGCCAATTTGCAAGCTGCCAACGTCACGGTGAAATATATCAACGTTCGCAAAATGCAGTTGTCTAAAAATATCACAAATTTACTTATTTTTCGTTTTTTACAGAAACGAAAGTGAAAAATTAAGTTTTCATTAAATGCGGATGATATTCATTTTAAAACTCGAAAGCGTGGAAGGCTAGATAGATAATACTCAGGCCCAGACAGATAATACACAGAGACCCAGTGCGCCAAAACACTTTTTTCATAACTTCATCATTCGATGACAAATGAGCTGCAGGTGCAAACACTCGTTTTCCAAAGTCCTATCCAAATCCCCGGGATTGAAAGTTATAAGGTTTTTGGCTCCTTCACGGATATCTTCAGATTCCAAACGATGTAGTTTCGTAAGAAAGTCAAACTTTTTACTTAACTCCTCATAAGCAGATCCGCGTCTTCGTAGTTCTGTAATTAGTTTATCCATAATGACGTTAAAAATGATAATTTTGAATCTGTCCCTGCCAGAAAGTTTCGTCTCGTTTCCTTTTACTTCGTTGAACTGGACATTTAACCCTACGTTTCCTCTGCACGTCATATGCAAAGCTATTTTCACCGAATTTTTCAATAACTTTCGACTCGTAATGATCAAATGTACAGGTACTGGGTTTCCTTAAGTGTTCTAGGTGTGTTACCAAAGACTAATAAAGTTCAAAGATCGTACCCAGGTCGATGTTAACAGATTTGAGAGATTTTCTTACTTTGTTGAATCTTTCCAAGATGTCAGTCCAGAGAAGTGACAAAAAGCAAGTTTCCATCGAGTCTAATGAATTCAGAAGACCTGAAGCCTCAGAGCGCGTAGATAGTTTTCATTTGCATCATTGGAAATTATCTGGAGAACTGCCATGATCTCATCCCAGGAGCAACATAGACTTCGGCAGGCGTCAACTCGAGCAGGCCATCTTGTCTGAGAAAGACTCTCCACGACTGTATTTGACTTCAGTTTCGACAGAAACATTTCCCATCTGTGTGTTCATGCCGAAAAAAAATTATACAATGACTGCAAAATACCGAAGAAACATACAGCAGCTTGACAAGACTCGGCCGCACAGGTTCCAACAAGATTCAGTGAGTGAGCCGAACAGGGAACGAAATCTTTCCGAGGGTTCACTTGTTTTATTCTCGCTTGAAGACAAGAATATACACCCTACTTATTGTTAGCATTGTCGTAAGACTGCCCTGTGATTTTCAATGTTTCTAGGACGACTTTAGCCAGGTCTTCCGCTTTATGGCCACAATTTGGAATGAAAAAAATCGTCGACAAAAATCGTTCGCAGGACATCCGCGTGCAGAAAGTGACTTCACAACAGCCACAATGCGCCTCAAAACCCCATGCCAGTATTTTGTTTCTTCTTCCGTTTGAAGAACAAGACTCTTGTCAACTCTTCCGCCAGCATTCTTCCTAGCTAATAGTGTCGCAAGTGCTGATTTGTGTTCTTCCGAAATATCCTGTTCTTTCGTTGTCGTTGTACCTTTCATTAGCTAGCGACCCCAATTTGTCAAACATCTTACAAGGGGTGCAAAACACTGCACTCGAAAATATGATCCAAGTTCGAGGTCGTGTTTCACCATTGCTTAATGTTCGGCATAAAGTGACAGCGATAGATACCTAGTTTTATCTGCGTATTGGCGGCTTGAAGAAGAAAAGTCGGCATCAATATTCTGTTTCACGCCATTTTGGACAAGAGCCAGGCTTTTGAGCTTATGTAAAGATTCCGCTACCGGGGCCCTTAGGCTGGCAGGGCCCCTAGGCCCGGGCCTTGTAGGCCTAGGCAGAAATCCGACACTGATAATAGTAGAGAGCAATTCTAGCAGACGACTAGAAAAAGCTGATCATAAGTCGTAACATGAGAAGTCAGACATAAGAATATAAAAATATGCATGCTATTAAATATGATTTGATGTTTAGCGACAAAACTAGATTTTAGACAAGTTTAACTAGATTAGAAGAGTAGTAGTATACACTTAAGACAAGTCCAGATATAGACTGGATTAGGCATTGCTAGAATGATAGTACTAGAAGAAGATGGAAAGGCTAAATTAGCTAAAATTCCTTGAGATTAAACACATACGACAAGACCAGACAAGACCAGACAAGACCAGACAAGACCAGACAAGACCAGACAAGACCAGACAAGACCAGACAAGGTCAGACAAGGTCAGACACCAGGATCTGGAAGAAATGGGTCCTGAAATTGCGCCATAAAAATCCGAAGCGTTGGTCCTGGTGGGGAGAAGGCTCCTTCATCTGAGATGAGCGAATTAAATTAACGACAATTAAATAAAAAAAAAGTATAATATATTTGGGCATACTTGGATATACTTTGAGCATAATATATTTTGGGCGACTGGATAAAGACCTAAAAATGTATACGCACTTGCAGGAAACCGCAAAAACGTAAGCCAAACGGTAGAACAGCTGAGAAGGCTAATGATAAACGTTAAGGGACCAAGAGCGAGCCGCAGACGCACACTCTGCACAGTGGCACTGTCAAAAATGCTGTATGGTGCTCCTACGTGGTATGAATCGTTAATAAGAACAAAAAAATATAGAAGAATGTATGAAAGAATACAGAGACAGCTGGCAATACGGATATGTAGTTCCTACAGGACGGCCTCGGCGAATGCGCTGTCGGTAGATGCCAATAGACCTGATGACAAAAGAAAGGCTAAGAAGGTACCATAAAGGGGAGGAGAGCAGTAGTCGGATTAGAAAAGACACTATGAACGAATGGTAGATAAGATGGAACCAGGAAACCGGATGTGCGGTGTGGACAAAACGAATCATCCCACTCACAGAACCATGGGTGACACGAGGAAACGGAGAAGTAAATTACTTTCTCTCACAGCTGCTGCTCGGACATGGTCGCTTCATGGCATACCTCTATCGCAGACATATGAGGGAGACCGAAAATTGTATGTACTGCCCGGACCTGGTGAATGATTGCCACCATAAATGTTTCTACTGCCCCAGATGGGCGAAACAACGGCTGGAAATGGAAAAATAGGTGGGAGGAAAGCTGACCCCAGAAAACCTACAGGAGACAATGCTACAAAGCAGAGAATGCTGGGACGCAGTGGAAAAGCTAGCGACATCTACAAATCTACAAATTTCTACAGAACAAACGTACAAGACCGAAGTGGTACAAACAAGTGGAGAGGGACCTTGGAGAGTGGGAGTGGAGGGATGGAGAGTGGAGATGGGATCGCCAGATCTGATGAATAGAAATGTGATCAGGAATATTGTTCACACAAGGGGATTTGAGGAAGATCAGAAGAAACCAACACGATGTGCATGATCGGAGGGGCAGAAACTACAACAATCCATGCATATGAAGAGCTATTGGGCAAGGCGGAAGGCTCAACATACGTTTATTCCGCGTGGTCTTAAGTGACCCATCCGCGAAAAGAAGAAGAAGAAAAAACAGATATTATATACTTTTGTTGAATTTTTTAGCTTAAGACTATACCAGACTAGGACCAGACAAGACCAGACATGGCCAGGCAAGACCGAGGAGGATCAGACGGAATTAGACTAGACTAAACGGGATCACACGAGACCGGACGAGATCTGACAGGACTGGCCAAGAGCAGCCAAGACATAAAATGAGCAGGCAAACAATACCACACAATGCCTAACATTATATAAAGGGTCCGCCAATTAGCGCGCTCGATCTTTAACAGCTGATGGCGGCCATGTTGTTTGTGGTAGAGTTATCAAACCTAGTTGTTATTATTCAGTGTATCTTCACAAATTACCATGAACCAATTCAGCCGCGAGCAACATGTGCAAATCATTAAAATGTATTACGAAAATCATTCATCGGTTTGGGCAACGTTCCGCGCGCTCCGCCAATTTTACGGTGCAATTGGTCGTCCTGCTGAGTCGACTATCCGTCGTTTGATAAACAAATTCGAGGCAACCGGTTCGGTGAACAATAAGCCAACACCGACGCGTCGTCGAAACGTCCGATCTGCCGCGAATGTCGCCGCTCTGCGCGATAGTATGCGTGAAAATCCGCGACAGTCAATTTCACGTCGCGCACAGGAACTCAGCCTTTCGGAAACATCACTTCGCCGAATCTTGCATCTGGATTTGGGCATGCATCCGTACAAGATCCAGCTGACACAAGAGCTCAAAATAAACGACCATAGACAGCGCCGTATCTTCGCTGATTGGGCTTTAGAGCAGTTGGAAGTCGACCCCGAGTTTGGTCGCAAAATCATCTTCAGCGATGAGGCACATTTTTGGATAAATGGGAATGTCAACAAGCAGAATTGCCGTTATTGGGCCGAGAACAATCCACAGGAGGTCCACCAGGTCGCAATGCACCCAGCAAAGGTAACTGTTTGGTGTGGATTTTGGGCCGGAGGCATCATCGGGCCGTATTTCTTCGAGAAAGACGATGGTGTGGCCATCACGGTAAACGGCGAACGATACAGATCCATGATAACGAACTTTTTCTGGCATGAAATCGACAATATGGATGTCGAGGATATGTGGTTTCAGCAGGACGGCGCTACGAGCCACACAGCGCGCGCCACAATGGATCTTCTGCACGAGCGCTTCGGAGGAATGGTTATCTCGCGCGGAGGCGACATCAACTGGCCACCGAGATCGTGCGATTTAACCCCACTAGACTATTTCTTGTGGGGTTTTCTTAAATCACAGGTCTAGGCAAACCAACCACAAAACACTGATGACCTCAAAGTCAACATACGCGACTGAAAACGATGAAATACAGCCCGATTTGTGCGCCAGAGTCATTGGAAATTGGACTTCTCGTATGCGCGCCACCAAGCAAAGCCGAGGTGGCCATTTGAACGATATTATTTTCCATACATAATGCCTTCGAATACTCTTTCAAACAAAAAATAAATTTCATTTATACCTCTCACACAACTTGCTTTATTTTATTTTAAAGATCGAGCGCGCTTATTGGCGGATCCTTTACCAGACAAGAGCGTGTAGGACCAATAAACCGCACACCATTGCGCCAGATCCTAGAGAAATTAAAATTAGGCAATACGACATGACTCCAGACAAGACTTGGCCAGCTTAAGTAATATCAGACATGGCCCGATAAAATTAGATTCATCCAGATACGATTGGATAAGAGCAGATAAGCCATATAAGAAGAATCATAAGCAGACAAGATCAGACAAACCTAGAAAGACCGGCTGTTTAAGTTTAGTTCAGGATTAGACCATATTTTCAAGATTACTGACCGACAAACTTACTTTTAATTTTCTAGTCTACCAAGAATGATTTGTAAATGATTGTACAGACATCTTGTCTTCTTCTAAGGTAGACAGGGCTAACTAAACCTCGCCCAAAGGATTGTATATTTTATTGATAGTTTTTTGTTTATTACGAATAAAGGCCTTTATTATTATCATTATTTCAGATGTTAATTATTTTCAAAATCTATTTCAATCTTGACTAATCTCGGTGGTGCTCCAGGTATGCATCAGTAGATATTTCACTTTCCTTCTCTCAAGTTTAGTCTACCCACTGCGAAAAGAGAGGCTTTATGGAAATCTAAATATTTGTTTATTTTTTTAAATTTTGTCCCAGTAAGTTTTACCACGATCCATGAAGATCAATCTCTTTGCAAATTTTAAACCAGAATTGACTTCTATATTGAAAATTGTGTAATTTAATTTGTTTATTTGTTTTGTTGAATAATTTCTTCAGGTCAGGATCTTCCGTACGTAGATATGCCCTGTATATTCGTCGTTTGTGTTTGATGAGATGGATTATTTAATAGGGCTACTTAGTATGTGGTGTTTGGGTGTTAGAGGAGGTGAATGAAGTGTAATAGATATTTTTGAATGAAGTGTAATAGATATAACTCCAAATAATTACTCGTATTAAGAATTTTAAAAATGCATTTTTTTGTTAAAAATATATCTTGAAAGTCAAAAGAAACAATGAAAAGGAGGAAATAATTATTCGGTGATAATTTATTAAGGTTCATCAAATTTGACGTTAAACACGTTTAAAAGGATATCAAAGAAATAATTCAAATAGGCTTTGATCGAAGAGCATTAAAAAAATCGTTTGTTTTTTCACTGTCTTTTATATCAAATGAGTTCATAAGTCAGTCATTTCCTGTCTTCACAAAATTCTCCAGTCTTCAGAAATTTCCCGTTTAAAACATTTGTTTATTTGATTTTGCCCATCATTCTGCGGGGCCACATTTCAACACAATCGACGACCATCAAAAGGAAATTTTTGTGGAAAAATCAGGTAAAAAACATTTACATTTTGTTACATTGCTCCATAAAATATCGCGTGACTAATACAACTTTTCGGCGTTGGCAAATCAGTCCGAAACGTGTCCGAGACGCGTGCTAATGCCATTTTATTTTCGGACCACCGTTCTAATTTTTTTACTTGATTTTATATTTTACATACATTTTATGTATAAACGCAAAGCTCGAAACGTATCTGCTATTATATAATACGAAAATGTTTTGGCGCATAATAATTACTCAAGACCTTAATAGCTATGTACCTATACGAATAAACTAATATTTAAAAGTAATTGACACACGTCAAAACCATATGGATAAGGCAAAACAAAATTAAATAATCTCGACTCAGGATGAGATAACTTGACGAAACGTGTGGACACAAGGCTCTACAAACTTATTTCCCTAAACTATTCTTAGACTTAATTTCATAATCTTGTCCGCGTGAGCACTCTATGGACAAGACTACACAATTGCACTCGACTAGTTCTCACCATAAATCCTTTATGACTAATCTTGTGCTGTTCATGCAGCCTTGCTTTGTTTATGCTATCTTAAATATCTAGCTACGATAATACATAGTGTCTAATCTTTTGGCCAAGTTTTACTGTTTAGTCTATGTGTCTTGTCTTGAAACGCTATTCCAGGTACTATCTCTACCAGGTATTATCTTTCTAGCCTCTGTGCATGTTAAATTTAGTTTGGGGTTTCTTACTTCTTTAATATCTTAGATTATCTAGCACACTTTGACTAGATTTGTTTCTAAAATTAATTTAGTTTATAATCAAGATTATTCTAGTTCAATTAATTATTATTAAGCCGGCATAGGCACAATGTGACATAGGCAATGTGTGGATGAAGAATTTGGCGTTTGTGAATGGGCTGGTGGAGGTTGGCACATGCGTTGTCGGTTTTCTGTCCCGCTTCAAAGGAATTGGCGCATGCTCCCACATGACAAGTCCTCCCACCACAGATTGGCCATATATTTATTATCACCTTGTTATAAGCTATGTTATCAGTTTTCGTCTTGTCTGTAATTGTCATTTATTTTGCAAATCAATTATTATTATTATTATTATACAGTATTCTGCCCAGTGGCAGGTCCTTGTCTTTGTACGTAGAATTTCTGCCTCCAATGTTCCCTGTCCTCAGCTTCTTCCTTTGGGCTGCTGTATCTCCTCCTAGATGTTGTATTCTTCTTCTTCCTCGACCTGCAGTTCCTTTAATCTTCCCTTCAATGACGTCATGTATGAGCCCCTCATGTCTAATTATATGTCGGATCCAGTTGGCCTTACTCTGGAGAATTGTATTTAGAATAATTCTCTTTTCTCCTACCCTTCTTAGTACCTCACCCTATCTGTCCACTTGATCTTTTCTATTCTCCTCCAACACCACATTTCAAAACTTTCGAGGTATTTTCTCTCCCTTTTCCTCATGGTCCACGTCTCTGCTCCGTACAGTGCAACACTCCAGATGTAGCACTTCACCAGTTTCTTCCTTAGTTCCAAGCTCAACTTGCTGGTCAGTATAGTCCCCTTCTTGTTGAATGCAGCTTTGGCCATGGCGATTCTTGTTCGAATTTCATTTGTGCAGTATGCATCCTTTGTCCGCAGGCTTCCCAAGTACTTGCACTGTTTTACATTCTCCAGTTCTTGATTGTCGACTGTTATCTTCAAAGGTTTTTCCCTTTTTGATATCCTCATCACTTTACATTTTTCCTTGTTAATTTCCATGCCATATTTCCTTCCAGTTTCCACCAGCCGGTTCATCATGTGTTGTAGTTGTCTTTGGTTCTTGGCGAGAATGGTGTTGATGAGGCGTCCCCCTATCTTGAAATTTCCACATCCTTTCAAAGCTTCTTTCGCCAGCCATTCACCATACAAATTGAAGAGACTCGGCGATAGACAACACCCTTGTCTGACTCCTCTTCCTATTTCTACGCTGTTTGTTTCTCCGTAGTTCAATTGTACTTTCACTCTTTGTCTCATGTATAGATTGCAAATTAGTCTCAGATGTCTCTCTAGTTGACATCAATCTCCTTAAGAATATTCATCAATTTTGTCCAGTTAACTCTACCGAAGGCCTTCTGCCAATCTACAAAACACACGCAGACCTCTTCGTTAACAGTCAAAACTCTCTCTAAAGGCAGGCAAGGAGGAACTAAAGGCAGCAGGCATGAAAATAAGGACCGGTAGAGCGCCAGGCGCAGATGGAGTTCCACCTGAGATTATGAAGATAACCGTGCAAAGTCAATCTAAATTTGTACTAGACACCATGAACTCACTGTTAGTTGGCGGAAATTTTCCAGAAAGATGGAAGAGAGCAAAATTAGCCCGTTGTCAGAAAAGGGGATAAACCGATCGGTGACCAATCTGTCTATTGGACTTCTCTGCAAAATTATTGGAACAACTTCTGCTAACTAGATTAAAAAATGACCTCGAGGCCGGAACCGGATTATCTGACAAACAATTTGGATTCAGGAAATGAAGGTCAACCATTGGGTCCGTTCTAGAAATTGCAGAAAAATCCAAATCGGGATCGTAGAGAACCAGAAAAATGTGTGCTCTCCTAACCTTTGACGTTAGGAATGCCTTCAACAGCATACAATGGAAAGCTTGAAAAGTACTAATCATACAAAAACCATGTAATCGCTCAAAGCCGTGCATGGATGAAATCCAGAATATTTAGCCTAGCAGCAGAAAAAATCGAAGAGGTTCTGCTTACAGGTATATCTCCATACTTGATAAAATTGATACGCATGATAGAAAGTTACCTTAGCAAACGGAGCTTCTTGCAAGGCGATGTAGAGATAGAAGAGCTTGAAGTTAGTAGTGGTGTCCCACAGGGTTCCATACTAGGGCCTACCCTCTGGAACGTACTATACGACTATGAAACTACAACAATAATTGATTTTGACGATGATATAGCACTGGTAGTTAAAGCCAGAACCGAACAAGATCTCATGCAAACGGCAAACCATGTAATCGCTCAAATCCGTGCATGGATGAAATCCAGAATATTTAGCCTAGCAGCAGAAAGAATCGAAGAGATTCTACTTACAGGTCTGAGGAAACATAGCCCCATAAAATTTAAAATCGGAGACATAATGATAATACCAAAACATGAAATAAAATACTTTGGTGTGACGATTGACAAAAGGCTATCGTTTACTGCACACTTAACAGAAGCCGCGGCTTGAGAGAAAGAAATGAGGATTATGGCAGGCTTACAAACTAATATCAAAGGTAGGGGGGCCAAAAGTAGCACACGCGTAATTCTGAGCTCTGTAGTTAAGGCTACGATATACTACGGTGCGCCAATATGCGCTAAAGAACTGCAATCAAATGGAAATCTACAAAAATTAGCAGCTATACAACAGAAAATGGCTATACGCGTATGTAGTGGCTATCGAACGGTATCGGGGGAAGCTGCCCTGGTCATTGCAGGCATTCTTCCAATCGACACACTCGCAGAAGAGCGACAGAAGCTTTACGAAACCGTCTACAATAGGATATCAAAAAAGCCAGAGAAGAACTTCTCAAACAGTGGCAGAGAAGGTGGGAGCTAACGGAAACAGGACAGTGGACCAAATTACTTATTCCCAACATCTCCACCTGGATCGAAAGAAAGCACGGTGAAATAAGTTATCATCTGACCCAAGCATTTTCTGGCCATGGTTGCTTTAGAGATTATCTACACAACTTAGGCCGGGCTTCAGACGAATTATGTGTGTACTGACGGGAGACAGACAGTGTGAGCCACGCCATCTTTGAAATGGCAAACCGAAAGGGAATCAGCAGCAGCAAACATGAGAGAACCTAATGCGCCCAAAAACATTGTAAGTTACATGCTTGAGGAAAAAGAAAACTGGGAAAACATGCAGCGGCTAATCTATACCATAATAAGCAACAAAGAAAATGAGAGAGGAAGCCCAACAAGAGACTCAGTTGAAGCAAATTTTTATAATATAACCATCCGTCACTCCGAGGTCATGCGAAAAGCAGTTCCAGAGTGATCGGATGAGTTTCCTGGGGAGTAACTAGTCGGGTAAGGACTATTCCGCCAGCTAAAAGAAAGTTTTGTCTGACTAGTTTTGTCTGTCTAGACTTGTCTGTCTAGTCTTGTCTGTCTAGTCTTGTCTGTTTAGTCTTGTCTGTCTAGTCTTGTCTGTCTAGTCTTGTCTGTCTAGTCTTGTCTGTCTAGTCTTGTCTGTCTAGTCTTGTCTGTCTAATCTTGTCTGTCTAGTCTTGTCTGTCTAGTCTTGTCTGTCTAGTCTTGTCTGTCTAGTCTTGTCTGTCTAGTCTTGTCTGTCTAGTCTTGTCTGTTTAGTCTTGTCTGTCTAGTCTTGTCTGTCTAGTCTTGTCTGTCTAGTCTTGTCTGTCTAGTCTTGTCTGTCTAGTCTTGTCTGTCTAGTCTTGTCTGTCTAGTCTTGTCTGTCTAGTCTTGTCTGTCTAGTCTTGTCTGTCTAGTCTTGTCTGTCTAGTCTTGTCTGTCTAGTCTTGTCTGTCTAGTCTTGTCTGTCTAGTCTTGTCTGTCTAGTCTTGTCTGTCTAGTCTTGTCTGTCTAGTCTTGTCTGTCTAGTCTTGTCTGTCTAGTCTTGTCTGTCTAGTCTTGTCTGTCTAGTCTTGTCTGTCTAGTCTTGTCTGTCTAGTCTTGTCTGTCTAGTCTTGTCTGTCTAGTCTTGTCTGTCTAGTCTTGTCTGTCTAGTCTTGTCTGTCTAGTCTTGTCTGTCTAGTCTTGTCTGTCTAGTCTTGTCTGTCTAGTCTTGTCTGTCTAGTCTTGTCTGTCTAGTCTTGTCTGTCTAGTCTTGTCTGTCTAGTCTTGTCTGTCTAGTCTTGTCTGTCTAGTCTTGTCTGTCTAGTCTTGTCTGTCTAGTCTTGTCTGTCTAGTCTTGTCTGTCTAGTCTTGTCTGTCTAGTCTTGTCTGTCTAGTCTTGTCTGTCTAGTCTTGTCTGTCTAGTCTTGTCTGTCTAGTCTTGTCTGTCTAGTCTTGTCTGTCTAGTCTTGTCTGTCTAGTCTTGTCTGTCTAGTCTTGTCTGTCTAGTCTTGTCTGTCTAGTCTTGTCTGTCTAGTCTTGTCTGTCTAGTCTTGTCTGTCTAGTCTTGTCTGTCTAGTCTTGTCTGTCTAGTCTTGTCTGTCTAGTCTTGTCTGTCTAGTCTTGTCTGTCTAGTCTTGTCTGTCTAGTCTTGTCTGTCTAGTCTTGTCTGTCTAGTCTTGTCTGTCTAGTCTTGTCTGTCTAGTCTTGTCTGTCTAGTCTTGTCTGTCTAGTCTTGTCTGTCTAGTCTTGTCTGTCTAGTCTTGTCTGTCTAGTCTTGTCTGTCTAGTCTTGTCTGTCTAGTCTTGTCTGTCTAGTCTTGTCTGTCTAGTCTTGTCTGTCTAGTCTTGTCTGTCTAGTCTTGTCTGTCTAGTCTTGTCTGTCTAGTCTTGTCTGTCTAGTCTTGTCTGTCTAGTCTTGTCTGTCTAGTCTTGTCTGTCTAGTCTTGTCTGTCTAGTCTTGTCTGTCTAGTCTTGTCTGTCTAGTCTTGTCTGTCTAGTCTTGTCTGTCTAGTCTTGTCTGTCTAGTCTTGTCTGTCTAGTCTTGTCTGTCTAGTCTTGTCTGTCTAGTCTTGTCTGTCTAGTCTTGTCTGTCTAGTCTTGTCTGTCTAGTCTTGTCTGTCTAGTCTTGTCTGTCTAGTCTTGTCTGTCTAGTCTTGTCTGTCTAGTCTTGTCTGTCTAGTCTTGTCTGTCTAGTCTTGTCTGTCTAGTCTTGTCTGTCTAGTCTTGTCTGTCTAGTCTTGTCTGTCTAGTCTTGTCTGTCTAGTCTTGTCTGTCTAGTCTTGTCTGTCTAGTCTTGTCTGTCTAGTCTTGTCTGTCTAGTCTTGTCTGTCTAGTCTTGTCTGTCTAGTCTTGTCTGTCTAGTCTTGTCTGTCTAGTCTTGTCTGTCTAGTCTTGTCTGTCTAGTCTTGTCTGTCTAGTCTTGTCTGTCTAGTCTTGTCTGTCTAGTCTTGTCTGTCTAGTCTTGTCTGTCTAGTCTTGTCTGTCTAGTCTTGTCTGTCTAGTCTTGTCTGTCTAGTCTTGTCTGTCTAGTCTTGTCTGTCTAGTCTTGTCTGTCTAGTCTTGTCTGTCTAGTCTTGTCTGTCTAGTCTTGTCTGTCTAGTCTGTCTGTCTAGTCTTGTCTGTCTAGTCTTGTCTGTCTAGTCTTGTCTGTCTAGTCTTGTCTGTCTAGTCTTGTCTGTCTAGTCTTGTCTGTCTAGTCTTGTCTGTCTAGTCTTGTCTGTCTAGTCTTGTCTGTCTAGTCTTGTCTGTCTAGTCTTGTCTGTCTAGTCTTGTCTGTCTAGTCTTGTCTGTCTAGTCTTGTCTGTCTAGTCTTGTCTGTCTAGTCTTGTCTGTCTAGTCTTGTCTGTCTAGTCTTGTCTGTCTAGTCTTGTCTGTCTAGTCTTGTCTGTCTAGTCTTGTCTGTCTAGTCTTGTCTGTCTAGTCTTGTCTGTCTAGTCTTGTCTGTCTAGTCTTGTCTGTCTAGTCTTGTCTGTCTAGTCTTGTCTGTCTAGTCTTGTCTGTCTAGTCTTGTCTGTCTAGTCTTGTCTGTCTAGTCTTGTCTGTCTAGTCTTGTCTGTCTAGTCTTGTCTGTCTAGTCTTGTCTGTCTAGTCTTGTCTGTCTAGTCTTGTCTGTCTAGTCTTGTCTGTCTAGTCTTGTCTGTCTAGTCTTGTCTGTCTAGTCTTGTCTGTCTAGTCTTGTCTGTCTAGTCTTGTCTGTCTAGTCTTGTCTGTCTAGTCTTGTCTGTCTAGTCTTGTCTGTCTAGTCTTGTCTGTCTAGTCTTGTCTGTCTAGTCTTGTCTGTCTAGTCTTGTCTGTCTAGTCTTGTCTGTCTAGTCTTGTCTGTCTAGTCTTGTCTGTCTAGTCTTGTCTGTCTAGTCTTGTCTGTCTAGTCTTGTCTGTCTAGTCTTGTCTGTCTAGTCTTGTCTGTCTAGTCTTGTCTGTCTAGTCTTGTCTGTCTAGTCTTGTCTGTCTAGTCTTGTCTGTCTAGTCTTGTCTGTCTAGTCTTGTCTGTCTAGTCTTGTCTGTCTAGTCTTGTCTGTCTAGTCTTGTCTGTCTAGTCTTGTCTGTCTAGTCTTGTCTGTCTAGTCTTGTCTGTCTAGTCTTGTCTGTCTAGTCTTGTCTGTCTAGTCTTGTCTGTCTAGTCTTGTCTGTCTAGTCTTGTCTGTCTAGTCTTGTCTGTCTAGTCTTGTCTGTCTAGTCTTGTCTGTCTAGTCTTGTCTGTCTAGTCTTGTCTGTCTAGTCTTGTCTGTCTAGTCTTGTCTGTCTAGTCTTGTCTGTCTAGTCTTGTCTGTCTAGTCTTGTCTGTCTAGTCTTGTCTGTCTAGTCTTGTCTGTCTAGTCTTGTCTGTCTAGTCTTGTCTGTCTAGTCTTGTCTGTCTAGTCTTGTCTGTCTAGTCTTGTCTGTCTAGTCTTGTCTGTCTAGTCTTGTCTGTCTAGTCTTGTCTGTCTAGTCTTGTCTGTCTAGTCTTGTCTGTCTAGTCTTGTCTGTCTAGTCTTGTCTGTCTAGTCTTGTCTGTCTAGTCTTGTCTGTCTAGTCTTGTCTGTCTAGTCTTGTCTGTCTAGTCTTGTCTGTCTAGTCTTGTCTGTCTAGTCTTGTCTGTCTAGTCTTGTCTGTCTAGTCTTGTCTGTCTAGTCTTGTCTGTCTAGTCTTGTCTGTCTAGTCTTGTCTGTCTAGTCTTGTCTGTCTAGTCTTGTCTGTCTAGTCTTGTCTGTCTAGTCTTGTCTGTCTAGTCTTGTCTGTCTAGTCTTGTCTGTCTAGTCTTGTCTGTCTAGTCTTGTCTGTCTAGTCTTGTCTGTCTAGTCTTGTCTGTCTAGTCTTGTCTGTCTAGTCTTGTCTGTCTAGTCTTGTCTGTCTAGTCTTGTCTGTCTAGTCTTGTCTGTCTAGTCTTGTCTGTCTAGTCTTGTCTGTCTAGTCTTGTCTGTCTAGTCTTGTCTGTCTAGTCTTGTCTGTCTAGTCTTGTCTGTCTAGTCTTGTCTGTCTAGTCTTGTCTGTCTAGTCTTGTCTGTCTAGTCTTGTCTGTCTAGTCTTGTCTGTCTAGTCTTGTCTGTCTAGTCTTGTCTGTCTAGTCTTGTCTGTCTAGTCTTGTCTGTCTAGTCTTGTCTGTCTAGTCTTGTCTGTCTAGTCTTGTCTGTCTAGTCTTGTCTGTCTAGTCTTGTCTGTCTAGTCTTGTCTGTCTAGTCTTGTCTGTCTAGTCTTGTCTGTCTAGTCTTGTCTGTCTAGTCTTGTCTGTCTAGTCTTGTCTGTCTAGTCTTGTCTGTCTAGTCTTGTCTGTCTAGTCTTGTCTGTCTAGTCTTGTCTGTCTAGTCTTGTCTGTCTAGTCTTGTCTGTCTAGTCTTGTCTGTCTAGTCTTGTCTGTCTAGTCTTGTCTGTCTAGTCTTGTCTGTCTAGTCTTGTCTGTCTAGTCTTGTCTGTCTAGTCTTGTCTGTCTAGTCTTGTCTGTCTAGTCTTGTCTGTCTAGTCTTGTCTGTCTAGTCTTGTCTGTCTAGTCTTGTCTGTCTAGTCTTGTCTGTCTAGTCTTGTCTGTCTAGTCTTGTCTGTCTAGTCTTGTCTGTCTAGTCTTGTCTGTCTAGTCTTGTCTGTCTAGTCTTGTCTGTCTAGTCTTGTCTGTCTAGTCTTGTCTGTCTAGTCTTGTCTGTCTAGTCTTGTCTGTCTAGTCTTGTCTGTCTAGTCTTGTCTGTCTAGTCTTGTCTGTCTAGTCTTGTCTGTCTAGTCTTGTCTGTCTAGTCTTGTCTGTCTAGTCTTGTCTGTCTAGTCTTGTCTGTCTAGTCTTGTCTGTCTAGTCTTGTCTGTCTAGTCCTTGTCTGTCTAGTCTTGTCTGTCTAGTCTTGTCTGTCTAGTCTTGTCTGTCTAGTCTTGTCTGTCTAGTCTTGTCTGTCTAGTCTTGTCTGTCTAGTCTTGTCTGTCTAGTCTTGTCTGTCTAGTCTTGTCTGTCTAGTCTTGTCTGTCTAGTCTTGTCTGTCTAGTCTTGTCTGTCTAGTCTTGTCTGTCTAGTCTTGTCTGTCTAGTCTTGTCTGTCTAGTCTTGTCTGTCTAGTCTTGTCTGTCTAGTCTTGTCTGTCTAGTCTTGTCTGTCTAGTCTTGTCTGTCTAGTCTTGTCTGTCTAGTCTTATCTGTCTAGTCTTGTCCCTTTAGTCTTATCTGTTTTGCTATACTTCAGTTATTGCTTTTGTAAGTCTATTCTTATAAATTCTATAATCATTTTTATCATAAATATTAAATACGTCCAGAATATTAATTCGTATGCAATGTAATAACAATTTCGTTAGCAAATTATAAGTAATTATTAAATATGAACGAGTTCCTGTTATGAAATTAGATCGTACATTTGGCCGCCCCATTCCACCCGATTAAAAGTTTCGCACAAGTCAATTAGACTTCTGTTCGATGTTCTGTGAATTTCAATAAAACGTTTACCCAACAGAACGCTAACAGCGAACACGTGCAATCCGTAATCATTTACAAACACTTTTATAGCTTTGTTATATAATGGACGTTTTATATAATAGATTTCGGATTAATACGAATCCAAGCAAATGGAAGAATTCTCTAGATGGATATTATGGACCGGACACTAATGCTGTAGAAGTAATGTTTTTAAATTTGATTGGAATAACTAATAATTTTATTGTGTTAATGTGATGGTTAAGGGGTGGCGGGGGGTGGTGGTAAACATTAGTGACCGATCGATAATATCTATCGAGACAATAGGGAATATGGATCATTTTTGAAATTTTTTTTAATTCTTTTTTTACTTACTTTTTACATAGAAAAAATATAAATGGACCGTTTATTTTGAAAGTGGTGTTAGTTACGTCCATTACGTCCATTTTTGTTATTTCGAGTAAATTAAAGTTAAAAATATTAGTTGCTAGGCATTTTCCTATATTGCCCAATTTTAAATTGAACAAAACATTGCCATTTTTAAGATATTAAATACTTATTAGTAATAAATAAAAAGTTTACACTGAATTAAACATAAATTGCATAATATCTCATTTTTTAATAAATGGACTTACATACTTTCAAAATAAACGGTCCAAATACTGTTGTAAGTGTTTCAATTAATTTAAAAAAAAATGAAATACCAGTCCCATTTTTCGCGCGCTTTGGGTGACGTCACAGCTCTCGTTGGCATTCAGTGTTGTTTACTATTTGCAATGTTGTTTACTTTTGACGGTTAAGGATTTTCAGTTTGAATCGCTATTTCGATAATGGAAAAAGCTAAAAAACCATGTTATAGATATTGTTTTGTACCGGAATGCAAAAGCACTATTATAAGTACACCAGATAAAGTGTTTTCTTTGTTCCAAGAAAAAGTGAAATAATGGTGTAAGGTTTTCCAATAAAATTTCTGTCACCAATAAAATCAGCTAGGAAGTTATTTGCAGATAACCCAGTTGATAGTACATCTATTTCTTCTGATTCTTCAGTGATATCCCCTGATTATGCATCATGTAGCTCATCTGAGTTAAGTTGGATGCAAGATGATTTGGAGGATGAAAAACATTAAAAAATGCGAATTGGTACAATAACTGCTATAGGAAAAGAGCCTAAAATGTTGATATTATTACCCAAACAATCACATGATTTAATAAAACTTTTAAGACAAGACTAGACAGACAAGACTAGACAGACAAGACTAGACAGAGAAGACTAGACAGACAAGACTAGACAGACAAGACTAGACAGACAAGACTAGACAGACAAGACTAGACAGACAAGACTAGACAGACAAGACTAGACAGACAAGACTAGACAGACAAGACTAGACAGACAAGACTAGACAGACAAGACTAGACAGACAAGACTAGACAGACAAGACTAGACAGACAAGACTAGACAGACAAGACTAGACAGACAAGACTAGACAGACAAGACTAGACAGACAAGACTAGACAGACAAGACTAGACAGATAAGACTAGACAGACAAGACTAGACAGACAAGACTAGACAGACAAGACTAGACAGACAAGACTAGACAGACAAGACTAGACAGACAAGACTAGACAGACAAGACTAGACAGACAAGACTAGACAGACAAGACTAGACAGACAAGACTAGACAGACAACTATAGACATACTAATTACATTAAAGAAATTAAAATTAAATGAATCATTTAACATATTAGCAATGCAGTTTGGTTATTCTCTGAGCACATCATAAATACATCTATTTTTGGTAAATTGTCCGATTGTACTTTAACAAAACCACCTTCCGTCGTTGTTCTTGATAATTTATAATGTCACTATAGACCAAAATCGCACTAGGTACTAACACACTAGAAAAACACTACAGTAATATTGCACAGCAAAACAGCACAGTGAACATTGACGCCGATAAATGTCATGCGCGTCACAATCCTTAGTTTCGGATCGACCAATGGTGATGCGTTTCGCAAATTTGAATTTCGCTCGCATATTTTGGACTTTTTAATATCAATTTTTGGAATTAAATAGAGACTAAATAAGCAAATAATGGTATAGGTGTAATGTCAAGATAATAAAGTATCGGGGGTAAAAAAATCAAGTAAATCTAAATCTCTTGCATGTTCACTATTGTTCCATTTACTTGGATTTGTATTAATCCGAAATCTATTATATAAAACATCCATTGTATAACAAAGCTATAAAAGTATTATGTAAATGATTACGGATTGTACGTGTTATCGCTCCTAAGTATTCATTTTAGCTTTCATATTTTTCGTTTTTTCAATTAAGTGGATAAAACCAAAACATTTTATTTTCACGCACCTGGTAGTGCTTAGCTGATGCAAGTATTCTGATATCATTATTTATTCGGATATTATATTATGATCTGGCCTTATGTATTCTGATGCAAGTATTCTAATTGTAGTAGATTTTTTTGTTGGGAAACAAATGCCCGGGTAACAAATGTACCAGGGAACAAATTACTCGGGAAGAAATTACTCGGGAACAAATTTACCGGGAAACAAATTACTCGGGAACAAATATACCGGGGAACAAATTACTCGGGAACAAATGTACCGGGGAACAAATTACTCGGGAACAAATGTACATGGGAACAAATTACTCGGGAACGAATGTACCGGGGAACAAATTTCTCGGGAACAAATGTACCGGGGAACAAATTGCTCGGGAACAAATGTATCGGGGAACAAATTACTCGCGAAAAAATGTACCGGGGAACAAATTATTGGGAACTAATTGTTAGGGAACAAATGATGAACAAATGAGGGAACAAATATCCGAATACCCAATTCACCATTCACATCATAAGACTTTTTTGCTGAAAACTATTTCTAGATTTACAACAGTTGTATTTACTATTTCCGTTTTAAATAAATATCTTTTTAATGCATTTTTTATGTCTGAAGTCCAATACGCTGAACGTGCTTCAAGGTAAAACGTAGAAATATTATTATTCTGTGACACCTTAGAAATGCACCGTTATTTTGAAATTCTAGTAATTTATTATATTTCTTCATTGCTCCATCTCATTATAATGGACTTTCAATGTAAAATGAAACAGACGCAAAAAGCTATATGAACGCGATAAATCAATAAATAACTACTTATCGACTTATCACTTATAAGATTATCGACGTATTCTTATAAGACGATTTCATTTCGAGTAAATTATCAATTCTTAACATTTATTTTCAATGCTAATATTGAAACTTTTTCTTCAAATTATGCAATGATATACTAATATACTAATGTAGACTATGTGACAATAGACAGCACTCTACAGAACTGGACAGGCTACAAATGAAAAACATATGTTTCGTATGAGTTAATTAAATCAACAAGGCTATATTAGTTAATGAATTGATTAAATTATGAAACGTCTTTACTAATTATTTAAGTAATTAAGAGATGAAAAAATTGATTTATTAGTTTCAAGGATGGAATAATTTAACGGCAATGCAGCAAAACTTCAACAGATTGTATTAATTCGCAATCCTGCTGGTTAATAAGTTTTTCAAATAATCTCATTTTGGTAGCCTCGGCGGCCTTTGTTTAATGTTTCATGCAATCAATTCAGTTAAATTTAATTATTTGTCCATATGTGTTTTCTGAAGATTTTTCCAATGTTATTGGTTCCTATCAGGGATGTTATGGAGCTCCGTAACCGAAACTATCGGATATCCGAAATAAAAATGTATCCGTAACCGTAACCGAATCCGATATAAAAGTTTCGAATAATTTCGGATAATTTTGATTGATATCTTGTAATAATTCATATAAAAAAATTTCAATATCTAATAGAAATTATAAAATAGAAAAAACGAATAATTTTGTTTATTAATAGTAGTTTATGACACAAGTTTGTGAAGGGCTTTTGTGCATGAGTTTTTTGAGCGAAGTTTAAAACACGAGCCGAAGGCGAGTGGTTTAATCGCAATGAGGGGTGGGGCTTGAACCCCCTAGTAAAAAAGCACAGTGCCGGGAACACTATTTGGTCGTTGTCGATGTAATTTGGGTCCGAAACCTAGATTTAATATGGATTAGGTTTTGTTTAGGTTAAGTTATTTTAGAAGATTTCTTGATTCAAAATAAGAAAAAATAATTCAATTTTAATACGTGTTTTCACTACGTCTATGTTTTTTGTTTAGTGACGCAAGTTGTTGTCATAGTAACAACAAACATAAATAATTTAATAATGAAACTCCATTTAATTTACTTTGGACTTTTAAGCACGATTTGGATACTTTTACACACGATTATAATAATGGCATCCTTCACATACAATAATGGATTTATTAATGTTTTCATTTTGGTGTGTGAGTAGATAAAATTTTGATTTCGCATTTTTACGTAGATTTAACTTATAATTACTTATATGACATATGATTGTAGTACCTACTTATATTCTAGTACTTACTTGTATGACATATGATTGTAGTACCAAATAATAACAGAGAAAAATTAAAATTATTTACCAATTAGGATATTCTACTTTTACAATCTCTAATATCCGTAACCAAAACTATCCGAAACTAACGGATAATCCGAAAAAAAATCATATCCGTATCCGTATCCGAAACCGGTATGATATTATTCCTATATCCGTATCCATATCCAGATCCGAAATTTCATATCCATAACATCTCTGGTTCCTATACTACAAAGCATTCATTCCTAAATATTCAAAATTTTCTCAAAAAGAAAATGTCGAATTCTAGCCGTTATAGTAAATAGACCTTTTGTGCGCATACGTCAATTTCCTCCATGTTTTTCGGGCACTTTTTGACGTATAACCGTGACGTGAAAATAACAAAATGTGTGTAATAGTTGTATAACTAACAAAGAAAATGGTTTAGAGTTAATTTGTTATTGCTGATTCTAAGTTGCGTATGTTTAAGTATTAGTAAACAATGAGAATCACAAAATAAACATTTTACGAGAAGAATGTTTGTGTACGTATTACAACAATGACCCAATTTTAATTATTTATGGAAAAAATAATAAACAAACAAACTTAATAAAGACGGAACAAAGCTTGAATATATAAATATATTCAACCTTTCCGGAACTCTATAATACTAATGAGTCTTTTTAGGACTACCAAAAACAAATCTCATATGAAATTTGTCAGTTATTCTATAGCTTTCAGTCCACCTTCGTGGCACTCAACAAAAACCATAAAAATAACATTGATTTTTAAGATCATGTCTTTCCGATACCTTGAGTGGATAGCCATCTGTGGACGCATTTCGAGATGGCTATCCACTCAAGGTATCGGAAAGACATGATCTTAAAAATCAATGTTATTTTTATGGTTTTTGTTGAGTGCCACGAAGGTGGACTGAAAGCTATAGAATAACTGACAAATTTCATATGAGATTTGTTTTTGGTAGTCCTAAAAAGACTCATTAGTATTATAGAGTTCCGGAAAGGTTGAATATATTTATATATTCAAGCTTTGTTCCGTCTTTATTAAGTTTATCTGATTATCTATAATGTTGTATGGTTTTACCAATTCAAAATAAACAAACAAGATTGTTGAAACTAATTATTAATTCCTGATGCATGTGATGTATTCTTACACATTAAGAGCGGGTACGGGTATTAATACCCGTTTCGCGGAGTGTGTCTATCAGCGGAACGGGTATTATTAGTACGTGAAATTATTTCACAGAATTTTAATCTCGCTCGTAATTATTGAAAGTTACGGCTATAGAAAAAGTTCATCCTTTTTTTAACGCAATTTCATTAACATCAATTTTCGAGCAAATCAGGAAAAAATTTAATTTAAGTATCAAACGAAAGAATGCGTTCAAAAGGTATTCGTAATTGCAAACTGCCTTTAAAAATCTAAATTTTGTTGCAGTTCTGCTGCAGTAAAAAAATGATGTTTATATTTATAACTGGCATTTATGCGGCGATGATGTAATAAATCGAAAATGCAACAAAAAGCGAATGATGTAAGGTGCATTTAATTTTTTGTTTGCAAAACTTGTTTACCCGAAACTTTGCAATTGCCACGTTTTTTCTGTTAAATATTTAACTTGTAAGCGAATTAAAACGGCGAATTAATGTATTTGAATTCCAACTGGTTAAAAGCGGACCGCGCTGCCCTAAAATCTGTTTGATTCTAATATGTGGGATATGCAAATATTGGATGGTTAGTAAACGGTAGTTTTTCATCGGAAATTTACAAAAAATATTAAAAATTATTGTATCTTCAGATATTATCCTTTTTTTTATATTATATTTTATTTAGTTCTTGGGTAAAAGGATTTAATAAATGTTAATAAAATTCCGATATATTGCCAACGTTTCGATCTTTTTTAATTTCTGACCTTCTTCAGGGCTACAAAATTAAACAAAAACAATTACAATATTATTAATTAATATATAAATATCATACCTTATATCTAAATATTATATATTAATTAACTTTAACATAATAAACATAAATATAAATTATTAAGATTAAAATTTAAATATGAATATTGTATATAAAATGACAAATATTAAAAACTAATAAATTTTTTGTTTTTTTGTTTTAAATTTAATAGATATGACTAGTACATGTGGATCGTATTTTTCGGAATGGAATAGTTTTTGTGGATGGAACAGTTGAAAAGAATGGAATAGTTGCTAAAGGTGGAATAATTGATGAGGGTGAAATTGTATAATGAATTTTGACATTTGTATATGAAAGAGTAATCAGAATTGCGAGCTGCGCGATTCTTGTAGAAAGCGCATCAGCTAAGGTTGTATGAGTTGCAAGATGTACAACTCCTACTGCACAAAATATTAACTAATAATTCATCCGTCTCAAATGATTTTAATGCTGTCAGGTTTTTAAAATAATATAATCAAACACTTTTGAGGTATACATATATATATATATATATATATATATATATATATATATATATATATATATATATATATATATATATATAAATATAAATATATATACATACATGAGGTATCATATAATGTTATCAATTGTCTGAAATCAAAGTGACTTTAATTTAAGGAGTGATATTAGAAATGAAAAGTTCCCAACGTTCATAAAAAGGTTACTATATCTAACGATGTGATATTAGTTACTAAGGTGTACAACATGGACGATAAAAAATCAGCTGTGGAGTAAAAAGTTACTGAAAATCTCACTAAAACTTTCATAACCTTTAAATTGATTAAGTGACATTAATGTTGTCAAATTTGACGTTCAACATAACCAACATATTGTTTTAATCAAGTTGGTATCTTGTGTTTTTGAGTTACCAACATACTCAAACATAATCTCGCCAACTATTTGTTGAAGTTACATTGTTGTCTTTTTTTTCGTCAAAATTGCAAGCCTTCACCTCATCATATATAGTAACCTCCTTTTATGAAGGTTGGCAACTCTTGATTTCCAATATCACTCCTCCAATTATAGTAAGTTTGCTTTTAGACAATTAGCAACACTTAGCAAAATTATGTTACTAAAAGTTTCACCAAAAAAAATAATAACCAATAAATTACTCAACTGACGTTAATGTCAACTTTGATTTAATTTTCATGTATTTCTTTATTTAAAAAATCCAGTGTCAAGGTTATCGGCCATGAAAATTCCAAAATGGTCAAATTGTTTCAATAGAAATATCTATGATCTTAATAGATCTGAAAGAGTTTTTATTATATCTATTGCAGTTTTCGAGTTGTTGCTATTTGAATCCATTAGTATCAGTTCCGGTTTGACTTCGAGGGATGAATATGTGGTCTGGATTTCTATGGCGGGAAACCTAATCTACGGGGGTTAAACCAACGGTCCTTTTTCACATTGACCTATATTGAATCCAGAGTTCGCGCTGCCGCGCGTATGTTGTCTTGATTTATCTGTCCGCTTCGCGCTGCCGCGCGTATGTGGTCTTGATATATCTGATCTGATGGGGTGAATCAAAACCAGATTAGTCAAGACCAGATATATCAAGACCACATACGCGCTGCCGCGGCTATGTGGTCTTGGTCAGAAAAAATAAATTCTGTGTCAAGGCTATCGGCCACGAGAATACCAAATTTCAATAGAAAGATCTATAAGCTACGCCGAACTGAAAGAATTTTGAATACAACTGTCCAAGTTTTCAAACTATAGTTATTTGAATGTCTTACCTCGTGTGCGACTGAGTTTGAGGGGCGGCGACTGCCGCCAGATAAAATATTTTGCAAAACTAACTGAAGGATATCATAGACTCACTAATTCTCTACAAATGTGTGAAATTTTATCGTTCCACGTTGTGTAAAACTATTTAAACTAAAATAATTTTTCAACAAATCCAGACATGTCAAACAGGAATTCCGATCAAAACCGAACACGAAAATTTCAAAATATTCAAAAATTGCTCAAATATATATTAATCCTTAAAGGATTTCAATGAAACTTATGCTGAATGTGGGTATCCACCAGAGGTATGAGTTGACAAAATTAGAACGCTCCCACTCCAATGGGGACGTCGTGAAGAATGACTTTCTCGTCAACAATTTTATGGAAATATCTCGTCAACGCCTCAAGATGGAAAATTATAACCGGGATATCCGTATGTAAGACGTCGGTGTCTACAAAAAAGTATTCTTTGCAAATTTTGTAAAAACCTTCACACCCCAAACCCCCCCCCCCCCCCACAAAAAAAGATAGTCAAGATTAGACAGACAAGACTAGACAGGCAGGACTAGACAAACAATACTAGACAGACAGGACTAGTCAGACAATACTAGATAGACAAGACTAGACAGACAAGACTAGACAGACAAGAATAAATAGACAAGACTAGAGGGGCAAGACTAGACATACAAGACTAGACATACAAGACTAGACATACAAGACTAGACAGACAAGACTAGAGTGACAAGAGTAGACAGACAACACTAGACAGACAAGAATAGACAGACAAGACTAGACCGACGAGACTAGACAGACAAGACTAGACAGAAAAGACTAGACACAACACAACTTTTAGATGAAAATCTGCTCTATAAAATAGCGCTACATGCATGTTTCTTAGACTCCGGAAAATTGGACAAAAAAATATATTTGGAAGAATTTCTTTATTAAAAAAATCCTGTGTCAAGTCTATCGACCACAAATATGTCAATTTCAATAGAAACATGTACACTCTATATAAAACTTATGTAAACTACATAAAACTTTATGCGTTTGTTAAAAGAAAGTTAAAAGAACTATAGATCTGTGTTAAAATTATTTCATCCAAACCCAAGGAAATGAGGCATATGATTTTTCAAAGACGAAGCAGAAAAGACGACATTTTTAAGTTCATGCAGCACATTTCAATAGGCCTCAATGAGCACTATTCGATTTTAAAAAGAAAAACCGGATAAATTTAGAGATGGCTCTTTCTTCAGCCGTCAAGTGATAGAACTGATCGTTTTTCAACAATAACTCTTTTGTTATACATGCTAGGAAGTTGCCGAATACACTTTTAGATTCCAAATTAAATGTGCAATTTTGAACTATTCTTGTAGGAAAGTCGTAATTCTCACCGTTTGGAAAATGGATTTTAAATCACCAGATGACCCAAAAACTTAAAAATTTTCAGAATGTCCAATCAGAAATTTGTAAAACAATAGTTTTCTTTATAAAATCAGTAAAAACTCTAATCAAATATGGCCGAGCTTACTTTTACTCAAGTAAGAGTGTGAATTTGCAAGAATATTCAATTTTTTCTAATGTAGAATTTTCCAACTTTAACAAATCTGAGAAATAAAATTTTCCCGGACACCATTCACCACGGAAAATGGAAGGAAACTTCTGTGGGGCAGAGTTGACTATGCAACCGTTGCTAGCCATCCCAAATCCTGGCAAATGAATTGCATTTAAAAAAAATCCTGGTAAAACGGTTTGCAAAGGAATGATAAAATTTGCTCCGCTGGTAGAGGAAAGTTTACTCTATCGATTCATGCTAGAAGAATTTATTAGAAATGTAGGGAAATGAAAAACGCAAATGTTTGAAAATCAAGTAAACAGTTGGAGGGAGATTTCAAACGTCGGCCACGTCTGGACCGTCAGCCGCAGAAAATTCATGCAGCATATTTTAATAGAATTTGATGAGTTGTATTCGAATTTGAATCGAAAATGCCGATAAATATTGAAAGGCTTCCGCAGTGAAATGGTAATACTGAAAGTTTCTCGCCAATAACTCTGTTGCTATACATCCGAGGAAGACGCGTGTTGTACCGTTGGAATCTAAATTCAATTTAAAAGCTCCAATTATTCTAAAAAAAAACTAAAAAAAATATTGCGGTATATGAAATAAATTTTAAATTCAAATGTGAACGGAAGCAACTGTTTCTGATGTAAAATGGTCTGAATTTTAAGAATCTGATAAAATAAAAGTGTAAAATCTTTGCTTTCTTGTAGAAATTTGTGAAAAATTGCGAATTTTGACGTTGCTATGTGTTGCTAATCAAGAGCCAGAGTCGCCGAAATCAGCAATTTAGAGATTTCAAGATATCTCGAAAAATCAGAATTTTGATTTAAATTCTTTTTTTAAATTTTATCTTCTCATAATTACACGAATAATCATAAACGGATAAACTTCAACAATGACATTTGCACATAACCTGAGCAAAAATAGTGTCAGAATGATCAGCTGTAAGTGTAAATTGGCGATTCAGCGGCAAGCAATGGTCGTAGTATTTTTGACCTGGAGTGCGAATCCGTTGATGGATTAGAGAAATTCAAACGCCATACTGTTGGCCTTTTCACCGGGCATGCACTTGTTGGACTGGAAATGTAAATTTTCTTTTTCGCGTTTCCGTTTGAAGAGGTGAAAAAAAAGTGACATCGCGAATTGGGGCCTGCGAACGTCCCCAGAGGTGTAATGCGCCGAGACTGGTGTCGTTCGAAAGTAGACACGTAGGGCTATAATCGCTGAAAAGAGCAATACAATTCTAAAACATTTCACCGAATATTGAAGGTTTCAATTTGCTCAATTTTGAAAAATTCGTTTCGAGTTTCTCGACGGGCGTCGAGACCCCCAAGTGCGATCGAGCGATGCGTCGTTCCTATCGCCTTATAGACCCTTTCGTTCTATATTCAGAAACCACCACCGCGACGCCCTGCTATTTAATTTAGCGAATCCCAGAGGATTCTCGCGAACATCTACAAAATATGGTTTTTCGGGCCTCCCGGCGCCATCCGGCACGCAATCGCAACTAAACTCCAAAACAAACTTAAAGACACTATGCCGAATCGATTGGTGCCGGTCCGGTCCCGATCCGACTGTTGGGTATTCCAGGAGAGGGATCCCCGCAAATTAGGTGAAAAAAACAGCGCGTTTTTCCGATTTTTGTGTTAAAATTGACCCAGAGCGGGAATAGGTTGCCGCAGATCCCAGAATCTTCTACCGCCCGTTGCGGGTAAACATCTCGCATCGAACGAACCGGTTTGGAGACACGGCGCTCTTCAATCAAGAGTACGGCGTCCACAGATGTGATGAAAAAAACGGTTTTTTTTTTCGCTTAAAACGCCAAACGCCATACTGTTGGCCTTTTCACCGGGCATGCACTTGTTGGACTGGAAATGTAAATTTTCTTTTTCGCGTTTCCGTTTGAAGAGGTGAAAAAAAAGTGACATCGCGAATTGGGGCCTGCGAACGTCCCCAGAGGTGTAATGCGCCGAGACTGGTGTCGTTCGAAAGTAGACACGTAGGGCTATAATCGCTGAAAAGAGCAATACAATTCTAAAACATTTCACCGAATATTGAAGGTTTCAATTTGCTCAATTTTGAAAAATTCGTTTCGAGTTTGGACGGGCGT